>BSQZ01000003.1:565000-927500 GCA_033239005.1 Lamellibrachia satsuma
TTCTCTACTGGTTTGCCCCTTTCAGACGATGCTTGCCTCGCTATGCTATGATTTAACAATGGAGACTCTTCTTTTGTAAGAAATAATATTATTATATTCACTGTATCATACCATACTCTGTTGTATATAACGTGCCATTTTTGTACTGTTTTTTTGTAGACGCATCGGAGTGTCGTGCATATGAAATTGTGTGGTGTTTCGGCAGTTTACCCAGTTTATTGTACACGTTTTAGCCGCTAGGGACTTGACCTCGTTAGTGACACGCCTCAGTGACCACGCGTCATTATTCGCCAGTCGCCGTATCGCCTGCTCGCCTGCGCGCCTGTTCGCCGTATCACGTATTCTAATTTAGCCACTGTTTCACGCACTAAATGTGAGTATAGAACTGTAGATTATTGACTTATAGTACACATAGTTGTATTTGTCGTAGTAATTAGAATGTATACGTAGCATAGTAATAGATTCGTTTGTTTCATAGCATCTATCGTATTACGTACATCTAGCGAAAGTCGGCCCGCTAGCAGCACAGCTCTAAGCTTATTGTCCACGCCGCTACACGTGTTTATGTAGGTCATGTGCGCCTATCGCTGTTAGGCTACGTTCTATGTGCTATCCGCCTATATACAGTGCAGTATAATTGTGTTATTTCTAAAGTATAGTACTATTGTAGTTTTGATAGTTAATCTAGTATGATGCGTAATTAGGCTTAGGCTTACTGTTAGCTTTATTTAATACACTTCGCCCTAACAAGTTAACTTATTGTTCTTATTATTCTTTGCAGTTCGACAGATGTATTTTGTTGCGGGTTATCGCCAATAAAACCTGTACGGAAACGAAACAGTGTGCATCGCCGAATTAGTCGAAATTTATGTAGCCTACTGAAAGTGCACTACGCCATGGAAGAAGTAGTTCGGGCCTACGAAGTCCTAAAGAAGACGCGCACGACCAAAAAGGGTCTGCTGACGAGGTGCGTCAACAGACTGCGCGCAGTTGTCGGCCAAGGAGCTGACGTACAGGCCGACACTGTAGATGATGCTCGACGCCGCGCACGACTCTTGCTTGAAGAACTCAATAACATCAACGTGCAGATGGAGACCGTCTTGCTGGAGAATGACATCGCAAGAGAAGACGACGAAGAAGGCGTCTCACGTCCAACGGCTCGCTTCGTCGATGTTGAGAGTAACGTTGAAGAAGTCACCGCTAGAGAAATAGAGATCGACAAGCTGCAGACAGGGTGGACGCACGATACGCAACCCGCCGACGCCAACGCCAACGCCGACGTTCTCGCCAAGACGCTCGAAGCACTGAGCATCATCACCGACAAGCTAGTCACCCCGAGAGAAAGCGCATCAATCCGCACGACAGCAATGCATCCGCCAAGATGGGATGGCCAAAACAAGAATTTCTACTCGTGGCGATTGCAGCTAGAACAATACTTCAACTCCGCTGGTATCAGCAAGGAGGCAGACAAGCTGATGTACAAACTGCACGCCTCAGTTCTGCCGTCTCGAGTGACCGCCTCTATCGACAGCTGCACTGCTATGAGCGGCCCTAACGGAGTATGGTGCCGGCTAGAAGAGAAAATACCGAAGGCAGCTGTAGTCCAAGAAATCATCGCTGACATGGACGGCATTCGACCGATCAGACAGAATGCAGCATCAGAGATGAGAGCCGTATTGGATCGATTGACCGACTTTGCGCGACGAATCACGGAAATCGGCAATGAGAGCGAACTCGACTCGCCCACAGTGGTACGCATCGTAAGCAGCAAGCTGGAGCCAGAACTTTACTACGAGTGTGAACGCTGGATGCGACAGAACCACCCCGCAGAACAACTCTCCGTCAACAGAATCGTCGAATTTCTACGAGCAGAAACAGAGGCGCGTGAACGATTGATGCCAGCCAAATCGACCAGGACTGAGAAGAAATCGTCACTCCATCACGTCAACGGAACCGGAACGTCATTTACCGATCCGTGTATCTTGGGCTGCGGAGTTCACCACAAGTTTATCGACTGCCAGGCGTTTCAAGCGATGCAACCTGCACAACGCCGCGATGTCATCAGAACCGACGGACGCTGCTTCAGCTGTTACGGTCGTCACCGAAGTAGCGACTGTACACGGCCGAAGCGATGCATCGAATGCGGTGATCGACATCACAGACTACTCAACTGTTGTTGTCAGCGCCAACGTCAACGACACGTCGTGCCTCGCCACCTACGTCACAGATGAACCCTGCACCCGCCAGTTTTACGCCACAGCAAGGCGCCGCAACGTCAACGCCAACCTTCCTTGGTCACCTGCACGGGAATCAAGGCCGGTTCTCGCCGTCAACCTACGTGGAGGTTCGTGACTCGACTGGAGCGTGGCACAAGATAGTCGCTTTTCTCGACACCGGAAGCGACACCACCCTAGTGAGACATTCACTGGCAAAGCGACTTGGCATCACCGGCGATGATCAAGTCTTCCGTTACGGTGTGGCAGGGGGCGGAGTCAGATCTGAGAAGAGTGCGAGATACGTGCTTCGCGTGCGACCGGTGCAAAGAGACGCGAGCATCGCCTACGACATCAACGCCATGGGAATCAAGGTGCCAGCACACGACGCGCCCGCGATCGACAGCAGCCTGTTTCAACAGTACGAGTACCTTCAACCGGCGCGAGATTGCGTTCCATTGGCGAAAGAGAAAATTGACCTGCTGGTAGGATACGACCAGGCCTACCTGATCTCAACACTTCACACGATCTCCTCACCTACGAACGAAGCGCAACTACCGACTGGGTGCTCTATGGTGGTCAGATTCAGCCCCCAAGAGCCGTCGCTAGATCTGCAGTTCACCACGTGCAGCGACTCATCGAAGATGACATCAAGAAGCTGTTCTACTCCGACGTAGCGGGGGTCAAGCCGACGACCGCCTGCATCTGCAGTGACAAGGAACTAGCTGAATCGAAGTTTTTACTACACGCCAAGACAACTACTTCCATCACAAAGGAAGGAAGAATCAAAGTCTTCATGCCTTGGCGTGATGGATACCCTGAGGCTCTCCCTTTCAACAAGGAGAAGACAGTTGCCAGAATGTATCAGCAAGAGAACTCCTTGAGACGAAATGGTCGTCTTGAAGCATACAACGCCGAAATCAGAAATCTCATCACGCAGGGATTTGTACGTCCACTCACGATTGAAGAGACTCACGACGGGCGTGGTTGGTATCTGGAACATCACGCCGTCTATCGAGAAGACAAGTCCACCACGAAGACCCGCATCGTCTGGAACGCCGCCGCACTGTTCAAGGGCGTTTCACTCAACGACGGCTTTCACAAAGGCCCCGACCTGCTCAACTCACTCATCTCATGTCTTCTCGCTTGGCGTCGCGATCGAGTCGCACTCGTGGGAGACGTGAAGAAGATGTTTAACCAGATCGAAGTTGCCGAACCGGACCAGATCTTTCACCGGTTCATTTGGCGATTTGGAGATGAGTGCTCACCGCCAATCGCATTCCAGTGGATACGTCTACCGTTCGGGGAACGACCCGCACCGGACATCGCCATCAACTCCGTCAGAATCCTTGCTGAAATCGGTCGTCAATCGGAACCGATTGGAAGCTACATCGTCGACAACGAGATGTACATGGATGACATCAGCCACTCAACCGCCACTGCAGAAGATGCCATCAGAGCAAGAGACGAAGTCGATGCTGTCCTCGCCAGAGGGAAGTTTGACATCAAGACGTGGCATTCGAATCATGCAGCAGTAGATGACAACCCCGATGAGCCGACAATCGACGTCTTAGGTCATCATTGGGACAAATCACTAGACCTGTTTTCACTGAAGGCCAAAGATGTTGAAATGGAATCTGACCCGGTAACGAAGCGAACGATACTGAGTCTCGTCGCGAAGATATGGGATCCTCTGGGCATGCTGTCGCCTGTCTCGTTAGCATTCCGCATCGACCTACAAGACTTGTGGCGCCGTGGTGTGTCTTGGGATGAACCACTCGACGACGACGACAAGCAGCGATGGAACACACACGTGATTCAGATGCAAGAGTTAGTGAAGTTTCAAGTGCCTCGTTGTGTGAAGCCAAACGATAGCGTCGGCAAGCCGCAACTACACTGCTTCAGCGACGGAGATGCGAATGCCTACGGTGCTGTTCTATGGCTACGTTGGCCACTCAGCAACGGCGCCACGACGACGACATTCGTCATGGCGAAAGCACTCGTCGCTCCTCTGAAGAAGAAGTCGATTCCACGGTTGGAGTTGATGGCCGCCGTCATCATGTCTCGACTCGCAAAGTTCACCGAAGACGTCATGGGCGGATTCGACTCTATACACTTCTGGGTCGATTCGCAAACCGTCCTGAAGTGGGTTCGCTCTGCCTCCGCCAACTTCAAACCGTTCGTGTCTGCCCGTATTCAAGAGATACAGGACACACACCCGCGCTTCATGGACGAGTTTCGCTACGTCCCGTCCAACATGAACGCCGCCGACGCGCTCACGAAGCCTCTCTCAGTACGTGAACTCCAGTACTGGCATGAGGGACCGCTCTTCTTACGTCAACATGAAGACACGTGGCCGCAAGAGTCTACATGCGAACAAGACTCTGAGATTGAAGCCGCCACACGAATCGAAGGTCGCAACGAGAAAGCTCGCACGCCACGTCACCGCCGTATACATCATGTTCGCGCCAATGATGTATGCATCGCCGACATGACCATTGCAGATCGACTCGTCGCTCAAGTCAGCGAATGGGACCGCCTTACCCGCCACGTTGCGCGCTGGAGACGAATACTGCAACCGAGAGTTAACCGCGCCGATACCAGAACGATTGGAGCAGAAGAACTGAAGGACGCTCAGCAAGCGCTTTTCTTCCTCTGCCAGTCGGAGTTCCGAGAAGACTTTGCCGCGTGTCGCTCAACATTCGCCAGCATCGCTCCAGTGCTCGACGCCAAGGGCATTGTCCGCGCCGAGGGACGCATCGGACAGTTGCCTCTGCATCCTGATGTGTGCCACCCGATCATCCTACCAGGAAACAGTCCACTCGTCGAACTCTACGCTCGCCGAAAACACATACGATATCTACACCAGGGGTACCGAGTGGTGCTCGCAAACATCGCCAAGGAAGGAATCCACATCGGCAATGGGAAAGAACTGCTGAAGTCTGTGGCGAGTAAATGTCTGTACTGTCGCACCAGGCGGGAGTCCATGCTACAACAACAGATGGGCATCTTACCTGCCTTCCGAGGAAACCCCTGTACGCCACCGTTCGCCGCTGTGGCCGTTGACTTTTTCGGACCGCTACAGACAAAAGTCAGCAGAAACGTTACGACAGAATCATCTGTGATGATCGTGACGTGTACTACCACACGAGTCGTCCACCTGGAGCTAACCAGCAGCGCATCCACTGAATCATTCCTACTCGCGTGGCGTCGATTTGTCTCACGCCGAGGTGTACACCCGACGACAGTCTTCAGTGATCGAGGCAAGAACTTCCAGGGGGCGCAGCGACCGCTCCGTGATGCGATCGACTCGTGGGACGTTTCGCGTCTCAAGCGAGAACTCGCTGTCGAACGAACACACTTCGAGTGGCAGTTCAACGTGCCGAAGGCGAGCCACATGAACGGTGTCGTCGAGTCCCTCATACGTAGCTGCCGCCGAGCACTCGATGCTGCCGTCAACTACCTCAAGCGCCGATTCACCTTCGAGGAATGGCAGACCTTCCTCTCGGAGGTGATGTACGTCATCAACTCGAGACCGCTGTTTCCCGACGGACCTGATCCTGTCGGGTCACCTGCGGTCACCGGCAACGACATTCTTCACCCCTTCGACCAGCCAACGGTGCCGCAGCCCGTTGTCGAGGACCGTCCACATCCGCGAGACGTTGTGAAAGCTCTGCATCAGCGTGTCCAGTTGTTCTGGGAGACGTGGCTGAGATACATGCCGCCGCATCTCATCGCTCGCTCGAAGTGGTTTCCCTCGCGGCAGAACCTGCAAGTCGGCGAATTGGTGCTTCTACTGGAGCCCGGGATGAAGGGCGCGGCCGCCCCACGCGCTCTGTGGGAACGTGCCGTCGTCACAGCTGTCCAGCCCGGTGATGATGGCCTAGTACGGAAGGCTACCGTGCGAACAGCCAACGCAAGGCTCTATGATCGGCCTATTCACAAGATGTGCCTGATCGCCACCGACGACGAATTGAGCAACGGCTTACGAAGAAAATGAACGTTATCATATTGCAAACTGCTCTGTTTACCGCTAATGTTTTATATTTTCCTTTTTTTTTCCAATTAGCTAGGCGGGAGTGTTTCGGCAGTTTACCCAGTTTATTGTACACGTTTTAGCCGCTAGGGACTTGACCTCGTTAGTGACACGCCTCAGTGACCACGCGTCATTATTCGCCAGTCGCCGTATCGCTTGCGCGCCTGTTCGCCGTATCACGTATTCTAATTTAGCCACTGTTTCACGCACTAAATGTGAGTATAGAACTGTAGATTATTGACTTATAGTACACATAGTTGTATTTGTCGTAGTAATTAGAATGTATACATAGCATAGTAATAGATTCGTTTGTTTCATAGCATCTATCGTATTACGTACATCTAGCGAAAGTCGGCCCGCTAGCAGCACAGCTCTAAGCTTATTGTCCACGCCGCTACACGTGTTTATGTAGGTCATGTGCGCCTATCGCTGTTAGGCTACGTTCTATGTGCTATCCGCCTATATACAGTGCAGTATAATTGTGTTATTTCTAAAGTATAGTACTATTGTAGTTTTGATAGTTAGTCTAGTATGATGCGTAATTAGGCTTAGGCTTACTGTTAGCTTTATTTAATACACTTCGCCCTAACAAGTTAACTTATTGTTCTTATTATTCTTTGCAGTTCGACAGATGTATTTTGTTGCGGGTTATCGCCAATAAAACCTGTACGGAAACGAAACAGTGTGCATCGCCGAATTATGTGGGTAATGATAAATATTCTGTGAATTTGTCACTTGAAACTGACCAAATCAAGGGATTTTGAAGTGACGCATCCAATTGGTTGACATGTCGAGTGGGACATAATAAAAATCCGCGTTTGTAGAGGTGGTTCCACCAGAGACGGCACCAACATCGTGTACGTGTACGCCCTTCTCTGGCATCACGTGTACGCCCTTCTCTTGCGTCACGTGTACGCCCTTCTCTTGCGTCACGTGTACGCCCTTCTCTGGCATCACGTGTACGTCCTTCTCTGGCATCACGTGTACGCCCTTCTCTTGCGTCACGTGTACGCCCTTCTCTTGCGTCACGTGTACGTCCTTCTCTGACATCACATGTACGTCCTTCTTTGACATCATGTGTACGTCCTTCTCTGGCATCACGTGTACGCCCTTCTCTGACATCATGTGTACGTCCTTCTCTGGCATCACGTGTACGCCCTTCTCTGACATCATGTGTACGCCCTTCTCTGGCATCACGTGTACGCCCTTCTCTGACATCATGTGTACGTCCTTCTCTGGCATCATGTGTACGCCCTTCTCTGACATCACGTGTACGCCCTTCTCTGACATCACGTGTACGCCCTTCTCTGGCATCATGTGTACGTTCTGAACCGCTGCCTGGAATCACCTTTGTATACTGTCAGTGAAGTGGGTGATATGCCTGGGGTGAATCTTGGCCCTTTCTGTTGGCTTGTTACAGTACTAGAACAGTTCGTCTTTGGCGCTATCTGGATCTCACCGTTACATTAGCACATGAACCATTTTGCACACATAAAACTTGTGCAGTATTTTTGTTTACAATACTCTGGAAGTGACTTTTTTGTGCAGGATATACATGGACCACGCAGGGTATACATGGACCACGCAACGAACAGGTGAAGTTAACCATCCCTTTAGGCCACTAAATGGCATATGTAAGAAGCATTCAACCCTGCCGGAAGTATTAGGCAAAAGTTACCCATTGGTATAATTCCACCAGTTTATTTTCAGGTACACATTTATACAAACTGTGGCAATGGAGGTTGAACAAAACTCCCATTTATAATAACATAGCCATTGCTAAACCCTCCACATAAATTATTCAAGCTCTACCTACGTGAGGTAATGTATATTAATAAATTTTGATTTTTATGATTGATGACAATTTAATGTACACGCCAATGCACAGCGTCCTAGAACAATTATTTCGATGCAGCGTTTTATAGGTATTATTAGTGATAATAATCTACCGTCCTAAAAATGTGTGACACATGTTATGCTCTTCCACTATATATCAAATGTAAACGTCCGGCTCATTGGTATTACGATACACAAACTATTGCAAACAACACCACAGTTTGACATACATCGATCACAATCGTCGACAATTTCTTGCAAATGTAATCACAAATAAACGTCACCACTGATAAACAAGGTCAAGTCGCATAGTTCTACATCAACATCATTTACGCAATCGAAGAGGAAATGGGTGTGGTCATGTTCACGAAAAGGATGATTAAAAAAATCATGGTGCCTCATCATCGTTTGAAATGGAGGTCTATACTCGCCTACCCCTGCAACAGGCATGACACCCGATGATGTTGTAGACAGCATGAAAAATTGGTCGCTAACAACACAAAACAGTTAACATACGATTGGCAAAGAATCATGTATGTGGCTTCTTGCCAGGTGACTTGATTAACTGACTATCATTTAATTTTGTGACAGTATTTCACATCTGTCAATTATTTTCACTTACTCATTTTCAATGTAATGTGAATTTCGTTCCTTTCGTGGCGGCAGCACATGTTCTGGTGCCCTAAAGTCAACTTGGCACAAAACGTCACCTTCCGGTAGACATCATCAAGGAACACGCAACATTGGCAATACATGAACCTCTGGAGCCACGGGTGACAGTAGTCCTACCCTACCCCTGGCATATATCCTACACAATATGTGCTCAATCATTTGTAATTCGTCCCAATAGCTTTGGTTCGTGTTGATTCTGCAGGCCAGACAAGGAAACCATCCAAGGAAATTCCTGTCATTACCTGTCCGACCAGTGACGACAGGTCCACAGCCAATTAAAACTAAGTGTTCTGAAACGTTGTAATGTCACTTGTTAAAACGGCAACTGGGACAAAGTAGAAATCGCTGTTTCATTAGGTCGATGCCAGGACTGATGTACTCGCCAGCCCTGGCAGGCGAGAATGACATGAACTGCCTCCTGTTCCTTCACGTTGTTGACATATCCGTGGTCGCAGCCGCTACCATGACGACAGGCTCGACTGCCATGCTTTTCAGTGATTTGCGAATCAGAACCTCAAGTCGCTTTCTGGCTCGCTTCTCTTCTTCCAAATCCCTACGTAACTTGCCCTGTTCCTGAGGGCAGCACAACAACATCATCAGTAAAATTAATTCTTATAGTTTCGATGACACATGCATTTTCAATAAGTTTTCTGTCAAAGCAGGGATCTAAACAGTGCAATATGGCAGTGAGTAACACTTGGAATGATGTGTGATTAGCAAACCATTTTTAACTGACATTTAATTTTATCAATGGCAATGTCAACTTTATAACACATTACAGTTTATCATGCCACTAAACATATGACTAACCAGTAATAATATATGTAAAACATTACAACATGAATCATTACAGTTTATCATGCCACTAAACATATGACTAACCAGTAATAATATATGTAAAACATTACAACATGAATCATTACAGTTTATTATGCCCCTAAACATATGACTAACCAGTAATAATATATGTAAAACATTACAACATGAATCAGTTTGACCAGTTTACGCCAAAATATGTCTTTAAATATATATATTTTCCCCCTACGCTCAGGAATACAACACATCGTTAGCATGATCAGCGGAGGGTGGCTATATCAGGGGTGCTTACTAGTGTGAAAAACTTAATTTGAATATTCACTACTGAGTGACAACATATGTCTAGTAGGCAGTATACAATATGGGGATAGGTCATACCTGCTTGAGGTCGTGAACCTGATCCTTCAAAGAATATACTGTGTCGACAAGAGACCTGTCAAATAAACATAATTTGTATTTCAGTATTACCCACAATGCTCTGTGGTAGACATAGTTTTAAATGTACAATAACAACGTAGTGTGTCATATCGTATCGTATCGTATCGTATCGTATCGTATCGTATCGTATCGTATCGTATCGTATCGTATCGTATCGTATCGTATCGTATCGTATCGTATCGTATCGTATCGTATCGTATCGTATCGTATCGTATCGTATCGTATCGTATCGTGATCGTATCGTATCGTATCGTATCGTATCGTATCGTATCGTATCGTATCGTATCGTATCGTATCGTATCGTATCGTATCGTATCGTATCGTATCGTATCGTATCATAATATAGATCAATTGATGATGACAAAAATCAACCTGCAATCTCATGAGGAATGGAGTGGGGGAGGAGAGAGAGGGAAGAGGGGGGAAGAGAGAGAGGGAAGAGGGGGAGGAGAAAGAGGGAAGAGGGGGGAAGAGAGAGGAAGGAGAGGGGAAGAGAGGGAGGAGACAGGGAAGAGAGGGAAAGGGGAGGAGAGAGGAAGGAGAGAGGAGGGAGGAGAGTGGGAGATGAGAGGGGATAGGGAAGACAGAGGGAGAAGAGGGAGGTAGTGATAGAGAGAGGAGAGTGAGTGAGAGGAATGGAGGGAGGGTGAGATGGGGGAGAAGGAGAGGGAGGGGGAAGAAGCTGGATATCTCTTTGGTAACTTACTTTTCCTCTACAATCGTCTCGTTCCCCTTCATCTCCTCCACTATAATCTTCTCTTCTTCTGCTATCAGAATCTGTGGACTGTCCAGCAGCACTGTAACACGGCATCACAACCTACTATTAAACACTAATAGATATTACTCAATGAATTCCATTGGGTCATTTATTCTGCTCTGTCAATAATTACACTAGTGTTTCTGTTGTTGTAAAACAGGCTTATTTTATTTGATCGCCAAAATGTGTATTTTCAAAAATACGAAGAGATGAAAGATTACATTAGTTTCTATGGATGGTATTTTTAATCAGCTAATAAGCTATAAATGTATGCAAAGATGTCTTCAAAATAAAATATTGTATTACCACAAATTTCTACTATGGAATACATTTTGATATCCCTCCAGAAATTCTTACCATTTACACTACACAAAAAAGTAGTTAAGCGGGTATGCACTTTGCCACGATTAAGAATAAAAGATATTGTATTCCTGTGTGGCTTCCCAAGTTTGGTACCCATCTGATGGGCAGTTTCAGATCAAGATTCCCTTTTTGGACATCCCTTTAAAAAATTTTTTTCCACCATTTTCTTTCGAATTGGATGAGCTGAATCATAAGTTTAATTTTGATTGGTAAATAATTGTATTGTTGACATACAAACCTGTATCTTCCAATTTCATTGCATTTGGTTAAATTCTACCATCGATCACAAGAAAGGCGTAATTTTATATCAAGTACAAAAATGCCCATCCTTGCTATTTCAGAAACTAAACAGGTACCCCGTGTGTGTAGTGATATAAATTTCTCTTAACACAGAGATAAATTTCTCTTAACACAGTATGAATAGGGTTGGGTTCAACTGTAACTGCATAATTTGTAACTAACTGCAATGTAATTGCAATTTATTTTTATTTAATTGTAATTGTAAGCATGACTCAACCCTGTCTAAAATCGGATGCAATTTTACGTGTAACAGTCCTTTATAAAACACGGTAGTTGCACTAAACCTAGGAATCATACTGACTACGAACTGTTGCAATTGACCCACTACAAAACATTGTAATTTAATTTTTAAGTGACGTAACTGTAATAAATTTTTAGGTAGTGTAATTCTAATACATCTTTTGTATGAGTTTTTTTTATAAGGCTATGTAATTGACAATTTAACTGAACCTGTCCCTAGGAGTGAAACAGCAACATGTAGTGACGTGGTCTAGAAAACATCATTTTGCAAGCCGAAAATGATGTACACCTTAATGACAATGTAGATATACAACTACTGGCGACTAATACTACAGATTGGAAAACATGCATTTCAAAGAACAAAAGCGATGTAGACAGACCGAGTGTTCCTAACCTTTCTTTCCTATCTTGAATGTAAATAGATATACTATGGTGTCTACTTAACAGACCTACAAGGCTGCAGTCTGCTTTATCTTACAGCCAATTGAAACAGTTTATATTTAGTTTTCTCTTCAGGTGTCGCTCCAGCGTGTAGAGGAATCCAGAACCTGAACAATGGCGACCACGCAAGAGAAGGTTCAATTAGACCAATTCAGTGACTGTGGTGCATGGCAATTACAGGTGACAGTACAGGAAGGAACCACCTTCAAAACAGTACAGGAAGGAACCACCATCAAAACAGTACAGGAAGGAACCACTGTCAAAACAATACAGGAAGGAACCACCATCAAAACAGTACAGGAAGGAACCACCATCAAAACAGTACAGGAAGGAACCACCATCAAAACAGTACAGGAAGGAACCACCATCAAAACAGTACAGGAAGGAACCACCATCAAAACAGTACAGGAAGGAACCACCGTCAAAACAGTACAGGAAGGAACCACCGTCAAAACAGTACAGGAAGGAACCACCATCAAAACAGTACAGGAAGGAACCACCGTCAAAACAGTACGGGAAGGAACCACCATCAAAACAGTACAGGAAGGAACCACCGTCAAAACAGTACAGGAAGGAACCACCGTCAAAACAGTACAGGAAGGAACCACCATCAAAACAGTACAGGAAGGAACCACCGTCAAAACAGTACAGGAAGGAACCACCATCAAAACAGTACAGGAAGGAACCACCGTCAAAACAGTATAGGAAGGAACCACCATCAAAACAGTACGGGAAGGAACCACCATCAAAACAGTACAGGAAGGAACCACCATCAAAACAGTACGGGAAGGAACCACCATCAAAACAGTACAGGAAGGAACCACCATCAAAACAGTACAGGAAGGAACCACCATCAAAACAGTATGGAAAGGAACCACTGTCAAAACAGTACGGGAAGGAACCATCATCAAAACAGTACAGGAAGGAACCACCATCAAAACAGTACAGGAAGGAACCACCGTCAAAACAGTACAGGAAGGAACCACCATCAAAACAGTACAGGAAGGAACCACCGTCAAAACAGTATAGGAAGGAACCACCATCAAAACAGTACGGGAAGGAACCACCATCAAAACAGTACGGGAAGGAACCACCATCAAAACAGTACGGGAAGGAACCACCATCAAAACAGTACGGGAAGGAACCACCATCAAAACAGTACAGGAAGGAACCACCATCAAAACAGTATGGGAAGGAACCACTGTCAAAACAGTATGGGAAGGAACCATCATCAAAACAGTACAGGAAGGAACCACTGTCAAAACAGTACAGGAAGGAACCACCATCGAAACAGTACAGGAAGGAACCACCATCGAAACAGTACAGGAAGGAACCACCATCAAAATAGTACAGGAAGGAACCACCATCAAAATAGTACAGGAAGTAACCACTATCGAAACAGTACAGGAAGGAACCACCATCGAAACAGTACAGGAAGGAACCACCATCGAAACAGTACAGGAAGGAACCACCATCAAAACAGTACGGGAAGGAACCACCGTCAAAACAGTACGGGAAGGAACCACCGTCAAAACAGTACAGGAAGGAACCACCGTCAAAACAGTACAGGAAGGAACCACCGTCAAAACAGTACGGTAAGGAACCACCGTCAAAACAGTACGGGAAGGAACCACCGTCAAAACAGTACAGGAAGGAACCACCGTCAAAACAGTACAGGAAGGAACCACCGTCAAAACAGTACGGGAAGGAACCACCGTCAAAACAGTACAGGAAGGAACCACCGTCAAAACAGTACAGGAAGGAACCACCGTCAAAACAGTACAGGAAGGAACCACCATCAAAACAGTACAGGAAGGAACCACCATCAAAACAGTACAGGAAGGAACCACCATCATGGTTGCTATTTGTATTTTTTTATTACTCTACACACTAGAGAGACACCTCAATAGAACACTGTGTCTACACACTAGAGAGACACCTCAATAGAACACTGTGTCTACACACTAGAGAGACACCTCAATAGAACACTGTGTCAACATAAACTCCTTGAAATGGGCTACAAGATGGTGCAAACTTCATGGGTCTATGTATATTAATTATTTCATTTACATTCAAAATAGGAAAGATAATTTAGGAACACACTGTATATGTATAGACACATGAAACTAACAGCTGGAGAATCGATAATGACAGACATACCATTTCATACAGGTTACCAGTATTCAATATGGATTCTGGACGGAATACGACTGTATCCCATATTTTACAGACATGTTTCAAATTTCTGATAAAAGTGATAAAGTACATATTTTTTGGTGTTCATCATAAAAGAAAGTAATCGAATGATAAACAGTAAAACTTATAGTCAAAGCGCAAACCTTGATGTTTTTAATGCCTCGAAAATAAGCAGATAGCTAGGCAGATTTTCGTCAAAACCTAGCAGATTTTGTTTGATGTAGGTATATTTCAAAGTCTGGAAACTTTTGATCCTGATCAGAAACTTACAATTATAGGCTGAATAACCAATGACATTTCTTACAGATTTCTAAAAATGTTCTAGTCAAAAATATAGATTTTAACCAATACAAAACAGGTTGTCTAAAATGAAGGGGTATACGAGTTACAAATTTGGTGACTCATCACTTCACAACAGTATGAACTCGTCTGAAGTTTACATTTAACCGTGATATGATGACACGGTGTGACATGATGACACGACTTGACATGACATGATGACACAAGACCTACCACATGTATTCCAGTTCTGACGTATCTTTGTCAAGTCCACTGTTACAAAATAAAGCAGCACGGGGAAAGGAAATAAGAATTAATTATCTTCAGAGGGTCATTATAACACACTATTTAACACAAATATTTCATCAAACTGAAAAGCTTACAAAAAGTTATGAAGCAAACAGCATAACTCGATCATCTTTTCACAAAAAACCTTCTTAGAATTTTCATACGTTCATCACCGGCTTTGTTATTAAATGTACTCTATCTATCCTTATAAACACAAAATACGTTGACTTATTCCGACAATAACAGGAAGACAGTTGTGTCATAACTAATTTGTGTCATAACTAACATTCCAGTACAAATTTGTTTTGACATTCTGACCCTTAAATAATAAACTGTAACATGCTGGGTATTATCAGGAACACGCGGAAGCCCATTTCAAAATATATCAGCAAACTGTTAGCTTAGATTCAACCTACTGGTTGGTGAGTAAGACTGGTTGTAATATCATATGGTTCACCGCCCTGGCACAGACGGAACACAAACATGTACAATAGACGAGATATACTCACATGAGTTAACAGTTTGCCTTGCACGAGCACTTGTGCAGTATGCCTCGATAACCTTCAGAATGTAAGCATCATCCTCCAGGGTCTTGGAGTCTCCTACTGTAGACATAACAAGAGAAAATATAGTATATACCACAAAGGTAAAGTGACCACTATTTTCTATTTTGAGCTAGAGCAATTTTTAAATAGGTATAACTGGACTCTGATCATTTCATTCATTTTCTGTCAATAGTCCTATACTTAAAGTGCATTATTATGTAAACTAATCAACATTTTTTTTTTATATTTCTCTTAAATGGCATATGTTATAATACGTCGGGATCGCACCCCAAGATATTTGGTATCAAAGGATGCAATGATCAATTACGGATTAAATGAATGCAACCATGCAGCATTTATATTTTGATACCAAATATCTTGGGATGCGATCCCCATATATTATAATATATGTCATTTAAGAGAAATATAACTTTCTTTTGGTGATTAGTTTAGTTAAACAACTTAGCTAAATGACTACAAGGTGCATTCTTTATGTGTTACACGACATAAAATATATCTGGTGAGGGAATGTATACATGGGTTTGGACCCTGATTGTTTCAGGTTTGTTCGCCCGGACCCTGGTCATTTTAGAGCACCAAAGATTTATATAATGACCCTCTTCACTGTTCCATCAGATATTTTCGCAGAACCTGCTTCACCAACATGGTTACCTGACTGCAGCACTAACTAAACTATTGTAACGTGGCCTCTGATCGGATTACCTGCATGGCCTTCATATATTTTCAATATGTATTGTAATAATTTCTTTATCCACGTGCTGTGAACAATAGCATAACAATTATAATAAAGCATAATACTTACTAAATTAGTAAAAAAGACAACCTTATGGAGGTATGTGTATTCAGTGAACACATTTCTTATATTTATTTATTATTATTATTGAATGTTATTCCACGTGCATACTCACTCACTCACTCACTCACTCACCCACCCACTCACTCACTCACTCACTCACTCACTCACTCACTCACTCACTCACTCACCCACTCACTCACCCACTCACACACACACACGTCCTGAGCACAATGGCCATTAAATTATATTGCAAATGCTTATAATATTTATGCCACTTAAAACATTTTGCATTGGTAACTAAAAGATCAGAAAAAAAATATTTTAATAGATGTCAGAGTGTGGAATTTTCAAATGTGTATTTGGCTTGTGTTGTAAACTCACATAAATTATTCTAAGGACACAGAAATTGTAAGTTTAGACCTGTCAAAGGAGTACATCTAAAGATCTAAGACAGATGTCACAAAATGTATTGTAAGTTTAGACCTGTCAAAGGAGTACATCTAAAGATCTAAGACAGATGTCACAAAATGTATTGTAAGTTTAGACCTGTCAAAGGAGTACATCTAAAGATCTAAGACAGATGTCACAAAATGTATTGTAAGTTTAGACCTGTCAAAGCAGTACATCTAAAGATATAAGACAGATGTCACAAAATGTATTGTAAGTTTAGACCTGTCAAAGGAGTACATCTAAAGATCTAAGACAGATGTCACAAAATGTATTGTAAGTTTAGACCTGTCAAAGCAGTACATCTAAAGATATAAGACAGATGTCACAATATGTATTGTAAGTTTACACCTGTCAAAGGAGTACATCTAAAGATCTAAGACAGATGTCACAAAATGGATTGCAAGTTTAGACCTGTCAAAGGAGTACATCTAAAGATCTAAGACAGATGTCACAAAATGGATTGCAAGTTTAGACCTGTCAAAGGAGTACATCTACAGATCTAATACAGATGTCACAATATGGATTGTAAGTTTACACATGTCAAAGGAGTACATCTAAAGATCTAAGACAGATGTCACAATATGGATTGTAAGTTTAGACCTGTCAAAGGAGTACATCTACAGATCTAATACAGATGTCACAATATGGATTGTAAGTTTAGACCTGTCAAAAGAGTACATCTAAAGATCTAAGACAGATGTCACAATATGGATTGTAAGTTTACACCTGTCAAAAGAGTACATCTAAAGATATAAGACAGATGTCACAATATGTATTGTAAATTTACACCTGTCAAAGGAGTACATCTACAGATCTAATACAGATGTCACAAAATGGATTGTAAGTTTACACCTGTCAAAGGAGTACATCTAAAGATATAAGACAGATGTCACAATATGGATTGTATTGCCTTGATGAAAACTTAATTTATTCGATGCATTTTGCAACTTTGCCAACATAAATAATAAATAAGAACAATTAAACAAACAGGTTACAAAACAGACATTACATATTAATCATTATAACATCGTTACTTTTGCTGTAACGATGTTATAGCAGAAGGATTTATTGCTCAGCTAGTTCAAATAAATGAAAGCTTAGTTTTCTTCCTGGCTCTATCAAAATAGAAATTAATTTACAATGTTGGTTGACTATTTGTCAGGCTATTCGTTTAATGCGTTTGTGAATTTTCCACATTTCTTCATTCTGAAAGTGGAAAATTCAAGCCAGAATAAAAGAAGAGATCAGAATTGGAAGAAAATCAACAAGAAACAACAAATTGATAAACAGATGCAGAGAAGCAGAGAACAAACATAACAGAAACATGCATAAAGACAACACTCATAACTTAAACATGTTTAATCGTCATGCATGAATGACTTAATCGCCATGCAACACTGACTTTTCTTGTATTTTATCGGCTCATCCTCCGAGTGTGACCGCTCTGTGTGGAAAGATTACACAACATTCAAAAGTATGAAGAGCAAATAATTGATAAATTTGGACACAAATTATAGTTTTTTCACTAAATGTTTGTAAATTATAGAGTTTTGTGCTATGTGACTATATGCACACGCACAGTCACTTAGTCAGAGAAAGGGGTTTATCTATTTGCCTGGTGACACATGGATCATCATAACAGAAAACTGCCTGGATGCGCTCGACATCAACACCTTTTGAACTGTCACAGGAAAATATTTGTTTTTGGATAGGAAAACACATTGATTTACAAGACAGCTGCTAATTTACAAGACAGCTGCTAATTTACAAGACAGCTGCTAATCCCCCAATGAAGACAACTGTATGTAGTATCACATATTAATCTGATGAGACCATCCTTTTCTGCAAGGCAATAGGTAACATCGAGCATGCGGCTTTGGATTGATAAAATTCAATTCTTTTAGACCAATACTTTAAAAACTTAAAAGGATCAAATCATGCGAAATAACAAGGAATTTTTTCTAGGACCCATTAAAGTATTTTGTGATCAAAGTGTATCATTTGATTAAATACGTAGTCAATTGCACCTTAGTCGAAGGGCCAACTTTTATACTCTTAAAATTTCTCTTTTCAAGGCCTTAAAAATGAAAGATCCAATTTCAGACCTTTTAAGACTCTGCACACACCCCAGAAAAACTCCCACCAAGAGGGAAAAACCAGGGAATCCTCTATCACTCACCGGCCTTCCTTCGACCTCCCCCGAGGATGCGTCTTCCCGTGCGCGGGCTGCGCTGGCCCTCATCCTTGTGATAGAAAGAGGGTCGTAGCGGAGGACACGGTCGCAGACAGGACATGGACCATGTGGTACGACAAGACCGGAATGGCTGGTGGACCGCGTACGCTGTCTGGGCGTGTGACAGGGTCCTGATGCTGGGTTGTGCACTCGTAACCTTGGCAACAGCAATGGTTACTCAGGGTTACACAGATTACTCATCAGTGCAAACATTAAACCTCAATTCATTTAATCTACCGTGAAACAGGTTTGTGATTGCCCCAGGGCTGGGGCAAGTCTGCTAAACTAACAAAGATTGTTCTTTTAATCACAACTATTGAGATTTACTTATTTGGTAAGTAAATTTCAATAGTAGTGATTAAATGAAAATTGTTTCTTTATTTTTATCTACCAATTTTATGGACATATTCGTGCATGCTGGAGACCATCCAATTTGAGAAATCTTGTCTGTATGCAGTACTACGCACCACAACTATGGCATGCCATGTGAACCAATTGGAGAAGTCTTGTCTGTATGCAGTACAATGCACCACAACTATGGCATGCTATATGAACTAATCACCTACCGGTAATACTGGTGTGGTAACTTTTAAACTATGCATTTGATTAAATGTCCCTGTGTACATTGCATAGCAGTTAAGCTAGTGGAGTGATCCATAGGAATGTGTATTATTTAAGTTTGATTTTTCACGAAAGTCACACAAACAGAGGTGACACTTAAGTGTCAGAATGTGCAAAGTCACACAAACAAAGGTGACACTTAAGTGTCAGAATGTGCAAAGAGGATTAAGGCAATCATTAAGCTAAGTTAATTGAAGCTGTAACCGTTAATAAGGTAATATAACTTTTTTGCTATTTCATTTAATCTCTCAACGTTAATATCGGGGGAAATAAATAAAAAAAAATATATATATCAATGTATGGCACTAATCGCAACAATTGCTAACCCCCAAACAAATTTTTTTTTTAATATTGACCATCAAATGTCTTGAGATGGCCTTTTACACACAAATTATGTCGGAATAAAATTCATTTATACACATCTCTCTAAAAATAGATTCAGGGTGTATACAAATACATTACACAAGTGAATACATGGCAATAATAGAAGATATTATCGAAACATTACAATAGTTTATGTACATTTAGAGAGCTATATATAATTATATAACATAATATGACAAAAGGAATATGTACAAATGAGGGATATACATAAGACAGAAAGCTTGATCAAGACAAGGGTCTTCAGTTCCCTCCTAAAACACCCAAAATATTACTTCATTTGTAGCTCAAGTGGAAGAGTGTTCTAAAAGGAGGAATGGCTGGTACCAGAACTAAAGACACCCTAATCTAAAGTACACCACATCGAGGTTGCTGACCCATAAAACACACCTGGAGACTTTGAGGCTTGACAGAGATGCGTCGCGTTGGTCCAAGTTTTGCCTGTTGCCGTAGCAACTCGACCCACTCGGCCTGGGCTTGACTCGTTGCACATGACACGATCCGCTGGTCCACCATGCTCCCTGAAGGTGGCAGCACCAGTTTTATCACATATATTTATATATTTCATATATGGAGATTTGAAAAGCACAGAAAATACACAATTTCATAAGGTTTTGAGCTTGCATAAATAAATTGAAATACACAAGAATTAAAGGAACACTTAAATTACAAACTGGGTTTTATAAATAATTCCCAATGTTTATCAAAATAAAAAATATACTTGAGCATTTATTGCAACAAAATAGCTGCATAAAGGTATATACTTTCATAAACAATGTTCTATATGTAAATCTAAGTTTAAGTTCTAACTACTTTATATAATTAAATTACAAATCTGCTCTGTTTTACTTATTTAGTTAGTGAACAACTGGCCAATGTGTAGTAAAGCAGGTATCAGGTGAGAGTTTTAAATAATAGTGCAGGGTGTGCACAGAACTAATCCCTTTTGTTGTGTTAAGCTATTGTGAGAGAAAACCTAAGTTGGTCTTCTATTTTCTTTAGTAATTTAATTTTAATAAGCACTGAAGATTAACAGGAAAACTGGATAGAAACATTGTAAAGGCCGGTTGACACGATTTATTTTTTCCACAATTTGTTGGGCGATAGACTGTATTAGTCACTAAACTGCTTAAAAATTGACATGTTAGCAAGGCTGGATCCAGTCCCAGTTCTCAGTGATACAATCACTCAAAAAATAGGCCTCGCTAATTGATCTACCACAGGAGTTTACATGACTCATTTTTGTGGTGTTGCATTGGACAACAAATTGTACAGAAATCACTGGTGTAAACAGATTTAACAAGATTTACCATCCAAGCCAAAGGCCCAGATGGCAAGTGGACAAGGAAGCCATTGGCTTATCGAGAGTCCAACAATGTTCCTCTACTTATAACCCGCCTTCCTGAGATATGTGTCAACCTTGTTTTTAAACATATTCAGTCCGGATTAGGGATAAAATGTGGATTAATGATCATGTTTGGCTTATGGATTAAGTCCGGATTATGGATTAAGTCTGGCTTAGGGATTAAATCCTTGACCAGTGTAAACAGAATGACATGTGACACTGACCTGACAATTCAAAGGCATTAGTGTAGTTGTCGGCGTCTTCAATGGCCTTCACCGTCAACCCACTTGTCGGTAATTTACCCTGTTCAAAAAAATGCAGCTCCGTGAACTGGTCATAATCACATCATATGTTTGCAAAATATGGGGAGAACTCTGAAGATGCAAAAGACAAGTTACAAATCTATCCATTCAAAGTTACAAATCATTTGTAATACTGATTTTGTTAATAATAAATTTATAAATTCATGAAATGGTTTATCATAGTAGTGGAGGCAAACATCACACATAATCACATCATATGCAAATGCACGCAAACACGCGCACACACAAATAACACATTGTCACTCTTCTATCACAACACATTTACTTCAACAGCAGAAGCTGAATTTTGGTTGAAATGCATCTAGGCCACCGACAAAGCTTACATATTCTACAATCAGCTGCGCTTAAATTTACTTGAACATTTTCAAAACTGAAAGTCGAGTGCAATAGCAAGTGACCTGTCATTCTAACATATCACTAGGTGTCGCCACTGTCACTACAACGGCTCCCTCACCTGGTAGGTGTATCCACTGAGGCGCGGGCTGATGGAGAGGATGACCAGGAGGCCAGGGAAGAGGAGTAGGAGACGGTCCCGGGACTCTGTGTTGTCACACTGCACTTGGACATGGGACAGATGTAGGATGTCTCCCAGAGTGGACAGAGGCTGCGGACAACACGGTTAATAATAATAATAATAATAATAATAATAGTTAACTTCTATAGCGCCTATATCCTCAGGAACCTGAGCTCAGAGGCGCGACAAAACAGAATCATTAAGCATAATTATGCATCAGTAACGTGGTGTACGTCTCTAGTTCTAGTTAGTCCAGCACTCGGCATGACCTAACAAAGCTGCCTCTGTCCATCATTTAGACAATTAGGTTCGTTGATGTTCTACACAACATGATTGTTACGTAGAACAAAGGATCAGATTCTGTATGTTTAACAGGCTTCTTAAACATACAGTCTGATTGTTTGTATCATACAATCATGTTATGTATGATTATGAAATATATCCTTTGTATCATACAATCATGTTATGTATGATTATGAACTATATCCTTTGTAACATACAATCATGTTATGCACTATGATTATGAACTATATCCTTTGTATCATACAATCATGTTATGTATGATTATGAACTATATCCTTTGTATCATACAATCATGTTATGTATGATTATGAACTATATCCTTTGTGTCATATAATAATGTTCTGTAGTATGATTATGAACTATATCCTTTGTATCATACAACCATGTTATGTATGATTATGAACTATATCCTTTGTATCATATAATCATGTTCTGTGGTATGATTATGAACTATATCCTTTGTATCATATAATCATGTTCTGTAGTATGATTTTGAACTATATCCTTTGTATCATACAATCATGTTATGTATGATTCTGAACTATATCCTTTGCATTATACAATCATGTTATGCAGATTGATTATGAACAATATCCTTAGCATCATACAATCGTGTTATGGAGTATGATTATGAACTATATCTAAGATCATACAACCATGTTATGTAGTATGATTATAAACTATATCCTTTGCATCATAAATTCATGTTATGTAGTATGATTATGAACAATATCCTTAGCATCATACAATCTTGTTATGTAGTATGATTATGAACTATATACTTTGTATCATACAATCGTGTTATGCAGTATCATTATGAACTATATCTATCCTAAAATCCTGACCACTCAAAATCTTTTACTGAACCACATTGAAAAAATACTACAATAGGCTTTAAACGGACAGGAATATCTACCTTGTGCACAGCAAGCAATGTGAACATGGTACTCAAGTAGAAATATCCACCTTGCCACACAGCATGCAATGTGAACATGGTACTCAAGAAGAAATATCCACCTTGCCACACAGCATGCAATGTAAACATGGTACTCAAGTAGAAATATCCACCTTGCCACACAGCATGCAATGTGAACATGGTACTCAAGTAGAAATATCCATCTTTGCCACACAGCATGCAATGTGAACATGGTACTCAAGTAGAAATATCCACCTTGCCACACAGCATGCAATGTGAACATGGTACTCAAGTAGAAATATCCATCTTTGCCACACAGCAAGCAATGTAAACATGGTACTCAAGTAGAAATATCCACCTTGCCACACAGCATGCAATGTGAACATGGTACTCAAGTAGAAATATCCACCTTGCCACACAGCATGCAATGTGAACATGGTACTCAAGTAGAAATATCCATCTTTGCCACACAGCAAGCAATGTAAACATGGTACTCAAGTAGAAATATCCACCTTGCCACACAGCATGCAATGTAAACATGGTACTCAAGTAGAAATATCCATCTTTGCCACACAGCATGCAATGTAAACATGGTACTCAAGTAGAAATATCCACCTTGCCACACAGCATGCAATGTGAACATGGTACTCAAGTAGAAATATCCACCTTGCCACACAGCATGCAATGTAAACATGGTACTCAAGTAGAAATATCCACCTTGCCACACAGCATGCAATGTAAACATGGTACTCAAGTAGAAATATCCATCTTTGCCACACAGCATGCAATGTAAACATGGTACTCAAGTAGAAATATCCATCTTTGCCACACAGCATGCAATGTGAACATGGTACTCAAGTAGAAATATCCACCTTGCCACACAGCATGCAATGTGAACATGGTACTCAAGTAGAAATATCCATCTTTGCCACACAGCGAGCAATGTGAATATGGTACTCAAGTAGAAATAGCCATCTTGCCACACAGCAAGCAATATGAACACGGTACTCGAGTAGAAATATCCATCTTGCCACACAGCATGCAATGTGAACATGGTACTCAAGTAGAAATAGCCATCTTGCCACACAGCAAGCAATATGAACATGGTACTCAAGTAGAAATATCCATCTTGCCACACAGCATGCAATGTAAACATGGTACTCAAGTAGAAATATCCATCTTTGCCACACAGCGAGCAATGTGAATATGGTACTCAAGTAGAAATATCCACCTTGCCACACAGCATGCAATGTAAACATGGTACTCAAGTAGAAATATATGCAACTTAAACTGCTAGTGGTCAAATTATATAAACAAATTGTGGTTTATTAAAACACATTAAAGCGGTCAATATGTTAGAAAATGTATATAGTTAATTATTTATTATAACATGATTTTACTATAAAAAACATGATTTTACCTTAAACAATGATTTTACCATTAAAAACAATCAGACTTTGTACCTTTAAATCTTGTTAAATAAACACCAAGAAAAGTTTATAAATGTAACTATTGTCTTTTACGTGGCAGAGGAACATCACAGATGTCTTCGGAGCGGTGACAGCAGCTGGTGGAATAGCTGGAGAAAGACATCACAGAACAGTGACAGCGGCTGGTGGAATAGCTGGAGAAAGACATCACAGAACAGTGACAGCAGCTGGTGGAATAGCTGGAGAAAGACATCACAGAACAGTGACAACAGCTGGTGGAATAGCTGGAGAAAGACATCACAGAACAGTGACAGCGGCTGGTGGAATAGCTGGAGAAAGACATCACAGAACAGTGACAGCAGCTGGTGGAATAGCTGGAGAAAGACATCACAGAACAGTGACAGCAGCTGGTGGAATAGCTGGAGAAAGACATCACAGAACAGTGACAGCGGCTGGTGGAATAGCTGGAGAAAGACATCACAGAACAGTGACAGCGGCTTGTGGAATAGCTGGAGAAAGACATCACAGAACAGTGACAGCAGCTGGTGGAATAGCTGGAGAAAGACATCACAGAACAGTGACAGCGGCTGGTGGAATAGCTGGAGAAAGACATCACAGAACAGTGACAGCGGCTGGTGGAATAGCTGGAGAAAGACATCACAGAACAGTGACAGCGGCTGGTGGAATAGCTGGAGAAAGACATCACAGAACAGTGACAGCAGCTGGTGGAATAGCTGGAGAAAGACATCACAGAACAGTGACTTGTGGAATATCTAGAGAAAGACATCAATTTCATAAAAAGACGCCCTGAATAGGACATGCAAATTGAAGAGTCATATAACAAACCTCTCCCTCCCAGCCACTGATCTCATTGGCCATGATGTCATACTCGAGTTCCTTCAACTTCCTCACATCCATCGACGCAGTCTACAAAAGCAAGCACCAGTCACATGAATCCATACACTAACAGTCGCCTATCCATTTATGGTAATAAATTTATAGGAATTCATAAGTAATAATCTAGGAATAATTTAACAAAGCAGAGTTATTTTAGTTGGTGCCACATACCGACTTGAGTTAGTATAAATTAGCAACTGCCGATAATTATTACGTCATGAAATTCACTGATCTGATTACGGTATGCCGTGAGTCCCGCCATACAAGGAGGGACAAGGCTGTCGATAGGGAGAAGCGGGAAGGGATACTAGCCTCAACCCCCTATAAAGAGCATAACAAGGAGGAACAGATCCTTAAAAAACTAAAAGTACTTTACATAATTAATTCAAGACAACACTGTAGGTAATACATATAATAATTACCAATGAATAAAAAAACATATGATCAATAAAATATATGTATATAAATTAATGTGGCACTAGCAAAGTAGATGAAACTATTTAAATTAGACAAAACGTTGATGCTGTAGTGAGAGCATTATTTAATTTAAGTAACTATAATATTTATAAACCAGACAAAAGCATCACCACAGATAGTAATCATGGATTAATTTAATAATCTTGTACATTTAATAAGTAAATAACTGTCAGTGGTAGTGAAGATGTTATATTAACATAGTATATGGACAGTGTTTTTAAATTACACTTTTTTAATATAATTCAATAAATGACTGCTCAGTTTACACCTCACCCCCAGCAGACATGTTCACTCCAACACCAACCCAATTTCTCTGGGAAACTTTCAGCCATGTTTCGATCAATACACAAAAGTTGTTCATCATACAAACATATATGCCAACTCACCGCAATTTCTTTATAGACACAGATTGCTCTCTGTGTGTCACCTCTGTCTATGTGACTCTCCTGGAAAATCAAACTTAGAAAATAATACACATTCTGACAAATCACTCCACTAGCTTAACTGCTACGAATCATACAAAGGGACATAAATTTAATAAAATTCCCAGTTAGTTAAAAAGTTATCATGCCAGTATTAGGCGATTAGGTCACATGGCACACTATAACTGGGGTGCATTGATGACAACAGCGCCCAATCTTGTGGTAGGCCATCTAGCTTTGGTTTGTGTGTCGTTAATGTCGCAGACGTCTTCCCATTAAGCCAAGTTGGTTGCGTGTTGGGTTTACACTGAAGTGTGGACTGTCCTAACTAGTGGCAGGTGAAATAACAGATAAGTTAAAATGACGTCTTTCAGATGAAATTAAAAATATGCTGTATGTCTAGACAAGAGGAAATAATCATGGATTTATACACCTGAAATTAATACAAACACACACACACATGCACGCACGCGCGCACGCACAAATATTCATAAATTTTATTAACAATTATTATAATGCAGGGTACATTAAATACAGGCCCTGGTACTTTCAATAGATTTCCAGTTTTCAGCAGAGCTGTATTGCAATATATAACATGTCATGAACAACTCAGGGACAGTATCACAGATATTAAGTTAATCGTATTTTATTTGTCCTTACGTCTGTGTGTCTTTCTAACTCCTTCAACAGGAGTGGGTATTTGTCAAGTCTTGTGAACGGGGTCGCAAGACTGGTGGTCAAGGTCATGACCCCGGGGGCGGGCGTTCCTCGTGACTCCATGAATTTGCTCAGTTCGTCCCTGCAAGAAGTCTTATATTAACACTTTGGCTACCACAACCAGGCATTTAAAAAAATATCAGCACGGTGTTTGTTACGAAAAAATAATAAAGTTGTAAATATCTGATTTGTTTATAGGTGCTTTATTTACATTCCACAAGTTGTTTTTACAAAAATTCGGGTCACCATAATCATGTATTAAAAACAATAATCTCACCACAATAATTTAGAAAAATTACAAAGTTGTAAATATAAATGATGGTGACATCAACATAGTGAATATGTTCATATGTAGTTTATCTATGTACTGAAAATATATAAGCTGGAGTTACCCTTTGCAATGCTTAATAAAATTAATAATTACTATATCTGATAGAATATTATAATAACTAATTTAGGTGTATTCCAAGACTAAATAATGCCAACATTTAATATAAGTTCTTTAAAAATCTCAATATTATTTTTAAAGTTAACAAATATGAACCAAGGGTAATTAAGTTTACCTATCGAACAAGCAGTTTTGCCTGTGAAAATCAAATAACTCCTTCTCCCTACTGACATACATAGTTCAGTGTTAGAGAAATCCCATTTTTACTGCAGCAAAGATGCTACAGAGTTCTTACTTTTTTGACTGTACAAGGGTGACAGCGCGAGGGTGATTGCCGTAGTAGTCGCAGTAGATGCCCCGAAGGGCAGGGGCAGTCTTGAGGAAGGCCCCTCCCACCCTCTGTTGGTGCAGCGGCTCTCTACAAAATCACATGCGAGACATTTTTCTTGCCAACTGGGAAAAGTACAGAAAAGTTTTAACATACAATTAAAGAATAAATTGTGTTAATAACTTATGAGTATTTGGCAAACAATTCTAGATTAGTATAAGGGAAATGATATGCTAAGCAGTAGCCCAAATTATTGCAATTTTCACAAACGTTTTGCACATACTTAAATGCTAAACTTTTTTAACTGATAGTTTGAGGCACACACAAACCAAGCAGACATCTTGAGCCAATGTAAGTGCGACGATTTGAGCCACTCTAATTGTGACTTTTAGCCAACATAAATGTGACACTATGAGCCAGTGTAATAGTGCAGTTTAATTGTGATTTTGAGTCAGTATAACAGTGACTTTTAGTCACTCTAATTGTAACAAATTTAACTGTTTAAATGTGACTTTGAGTAAGTTAACTGTGACTTTTCAGCCAGTGTATCTGTGACATTTAGCAGGTGTAATTGTGACTTGGAGACAACGTGCCTGTGACATATTAAGCTAGTGTAAATGCCACACTGAGCCAATGTAACTGTGACATTTTGAGCCATGTCTCTGTGACCTACTTGGTACAGTCCTCAAGCGCAGACAACAGACTTTCGTGCAGCGAAGTTAGTTCTTCAAGATTCCCACAGAGATCACTGAACTCATTCGCTGTCAGTCTGCAACATCGGGGGGAGGGTATTTACTCTAATGCAAGTGAATCACTCGGCTAAAAATCTCAAATCAATCTGTCTGTTCATACTGATAAACTTTCTTACAAATGTACATTTAGAGAATATTCCTAGAAGTATAATCTGCAAGGTGGGAGATTCTCTAAGAAATTCTCCTACAAAAAATTTACCCATGTTTTGTGTCTGGTGATTTTGTTGCAAGACATAATTTTTGAGTAAGTTTTTAGATATGTTCTTACATAGTGCAGTATGCAGTCATTAGTGCCACTCAAAACATTACACTTTATAATAAAAAACTTGTCAGACGGCTTTTTATCCGTATTTATATAATAAAGTGAGGAAGTTTTTTCAGGAGGGGGTTTAATCCCGTAAGACTACCTACATGTTAGCAGCACCGAGAGGTCTCAAATGGGTCTGTAGCAGAGATTGTAGGTCCTTCACAAAGGTGTTTTCAGTCTCTATAATGTTCTGTAAGACCTGTAGACAGCAAAGTCCTGATACAACTTAGAAAATCTAACTAAAAACAACACTCGCATCAAACATGTAAATTAATTACAAAAACATGTTTAGATGGTATCTACAAATTCATACTTACTGGTCGTATGCTGTCAAATTTGGCATAATAACTGAAGTTTTTTACTTCTAAATCATGCAAAAACAAAACACTAACTTCAAGGCCAGGTTAGCTTACAATGTGTACCAATTTTACGATTACATGGTAATAAAATAATTATATTAATATAAAGTCAACTTTTCCCGACATAATTAATCGGCAAATCATACCATGTTTCTGGGCATAGAACTTTCAGCACACAACACATTTCTTGCATCATTTCATCAACGTACCACAGTATGGTAATGAACCATGCTATCTCTCCTGCTCTTTGACAAGTCAGAACCACCCTTCAGTGACATTCGGTTATCTGAAAATAGTGCACTAAAACATTCACTCAGTTAAATCAATAAAATTAACGAATACGATGTTTTCAATTAACATCAGCTTTGTTATAACTCTTACGGTTGCGGTGTTTGGAGTGGCATTTTAATAACATAAACATATCTCATAGCAATGCTTGTTCCTTTTTTGTATTTGTATCAATGCACACAGAAAAGTATGCCATAAAAGGCAAGACCCTCAAAATATGCAGCTTATAAATTTCTACTCATTCAGACAGATGGCTCAAGACTTCACTTGGAGGCCACTGACCTGAGACTAAACTTGCCAGTTTGTGACCTGTTCACAAATCTGGTGGCTTGAAACGTAGGCAAAACAAGACCGTGTTTGTTATGATAGGTTGTTTGTTACGATAGGTTGTCTGTTACGATAGGTTGTCTGTTACGATAGGTTGTTTGTTACGATAGGTTGTTTGTTACGATAGGTTGTTTGTTATGATAGGTTGTTTGTTATGATAGGTTGTACTGAATACAATTATCATTATTAAGTACTTTTTATTACTGATTCAATTTCCTGTTAAGAAACACCCAGGTCAAACCACAACAATCCTGGCAATCGGTGAACCCTGGTGACTTGGGACTTAACTTAGAACTCAGAGAGATGATTTGAGATGTGACTTTGACGTCATTGACTTCTTCTTATAAATTTCAACTCTTAAGTGTTTGCATAAAATGTTTTATTTATACATTTATGTTTCTAAATCATGACGTGTCAGTTGGACAGGGTTTATGCGCAGTAATATTAGAACCGTGATGGTTAAAAATCGAACAAAATAAATTAATCACCTGAATCACCAGACGTACCTTTCACTTCCTTGATGTAGTTGCTGGGAAACCATCCTGTCTGGTCGTTGAGGGTTCCTTCCCACCACCCCCCTTCCAGGGCCTGTGTCACTGTGATCACATCTCCTTTATGAAGGCACAGCTGGAACGAGAGAAATACGCGTGTCATGATAGTCTCATTTAAACAACTGTTTATGTATCCACAGAGTTGGTCAGATTGGGTTCATTCCAGTCTGATTCGAAACAAAAGTCAAGATTTTTTAAACAAATTTTTTCATTATATCATTTACTACTTTAAAGCAAAGTAAACGTCATGACTTTGGTGTGATGTACCTAAATGAGTTAATAAAAAACAACTCTTTGTAATCAAGAATATCACACGTTTGTTCGGAATTGTTTATTATGCGACCAATCAGCACCGGGCAGGTCTAAGAAATCTACCCTGGTGGTGAAATGCAGCAATTGCCTTCGGTCGAAATCGAACGGCCGTCAGAAGCAACGCAAACTCTCAACAATGCACGCTAGAACGGGATGAGTTTAGAGAATAATGGCCAAAACATGTTGCATAAGTTGAGTTTAGATGCAAACCGCATGGTCATATCCTATTGGCAAATATAAGAGTAGCTGTTTACAAAACGATTTTGATTTGGTGAGCGAATACTCATGATGTAGGGTTACCTAACAATATGGCACGGCCCATGAAATCATGATGTAGGGTTACCTAACAATATAATAATCATGATGTAGGGTTACCTAACAATATAATAATCATGATGTAGGGTTACCTAACAATATAATAATCATTATCTAGGATTACCTAACAATATAATAATCATTATCTAGGGTTACCTAACAATATAATAATCATGATGTAGGGTTACCTAACAATATAATAATCATGATGTAGGGTTACCTAACAATATAATAATCATGACGTAGGGTTACCTAACAATATAATAATCATGATGTAGGGTTACCTAACAATATAATAATCATTATCTAGGATTACCTAACAATATAATAATCATTATCTAGGGTTACCTAACAATATAATAATCATTATCTAGGGTTACCTAACAATATCTTAGTAACTCTTATAGGTGCACAGGGCCACAACCCTTTAAATGTCTTAGTAACTCTTATAGGAGCACAGGGCCACAACCCTTTAAATGTCTTAGTAACAATATAATAATCATGACGTAGGGTTACCTAACAATATAATAATCATGATGTAGGGTTACCTAACAATATAATAATCATGATGTAGGGTTACCTAACAATATAATAATCATGATGTAGGGTTACCTAACAATATAATAATCATGATGTAGGGTTACCTAACAATATAATAATCATGATGTAGGGTTACCTAACAATATGGCACGGCCCATGAAATTAAGATGCTGTGTGTTCAACAGGGTTTTCCTATTATACCACTGGCGTGATATTCGTGACTGTAACTGCAAATGGTTTAAATGTCTTAGTAACTCTTATAGGTGCACAGGGCCACAACCCTTTAACCAACTGTTTATAACTGATTCTCTGCCCCAATTGAGTTCATTTCAGCCTGCTTTAAAAGAAAATGTCAAGATTTTGTTTATCAGATTTTTCATTATATAATTTTTTATTTTAATGAATCGATAACGTACAGTGAACTATTGCAACTCTGTCCATCCAATCGTATCTGCTTGTGATGTAGTTAGCAGGATTGATCAAGTACCATCATGGCTTCTGCAGTGACCCATGAGAGATGGAATCCATATCAGGTTACACATTTACTCCCTATGGGTTTCTTACTTCCTGGCATAGACACCAGATAGAAGGGACCAACAGCTTTTAGTGTCTCTTCCAAAAGACACAGGCAAAGTGGAGTGAATGGAATTGCTTATAACAACTCCCAACGTAAGGAAGATCTGTTTAAAAGGAACAACTTTGAAATACCCGTTCTGACCAGTGCTGTACCCATGGATATAATTACAGTAAAACATGTTTCTTCCAGCAAGAATCCGCTGTGAAGCCTTTCAAACATGTCATATAGAAATTAATTTGGGTACTTGCTAAATGATGCTGTCTTAAAATCTATGGCAGTTGATTTTACACTTTTGTGTGTTTGGAAAACATTTCATTTTAATGTGAAACTGTTTAAAACGCAAACGATTTTTATTAATTTCTTGGCAATTCAAATTTACAACTGATAAAACAACTATTCAAAGATAGAACATCAGTTTCTTGACAGTTTCTGTCAATGCAGTCAAGGGTTTAAATCATGATTTAACTGGCTGATTTAAATAGAATGATCTAAGTAAAACAACCATGATTCTAGCTATGTTTATAATAATAATAATAAAAAAAAATTATAAAAAACATCTTATCTTCTCAAAGATCGTGAGGTTAAACATAAATATACAAATAAATACAGTAACGAATAAGAATAAATATTTAACTAATTTATGAGAGTATATATATTTTAAAATGCAGTAAAGAGATTAAAAGATTATTCAAATTAGTTCAGTAACACATATAGCTTAACTATCCAAAATTATTCAAATTAGTTCAGTAACATGTATAGCTAAACAATGCAAGAAATATGTGATTAAAATACATAATATCAATAAGTTAGCTAAAATAATCCAGTGAAAACGTTCGTGGTTCTGTTGAACCCCAATTTAGTCAAAGATATTGTTCAAACAACATGTTTTGACATTGTTCAAACAACATGGTTTAGAAGCATGTTTTGATATTGTTCAAACAACATGGTTTAGAAGCACGTTTTTATATTGTTCAAACAACACGTTTTAGAAGCATGTTTCGTAGTGCTGGGCTGAGAGAGTTCCAGATCTCTGCACCAGTAACTGCCATTGAGTTCTTGAAGATTTTGGTTAGTGGTTTGACAAGATGTTTTGCATGGACTGAAGCCCCCCCCCGTGGACCCACCTCATCGTTGTTCTTACTCTTGTAGTCGTGGATAGCCTGGACTACCTTAGGCTGTGGTCCACTTTCACCCATTCTGCTTGCAGCTACTAGGGACGCGTCACGTGGCCTCAACCGTCCACACGCCACCTACACAGGAACAGGATAAAATTGCAGGTTATGCATAATACAACTGACATCCACTTTACAGATGGGTCATTATGTGTCAAATTAACCAATTTTCAGGAAATAAAAAAGTCAATGTCTCATAATTTACTTACATTTTAACCTAAGTGGCTATATTTAAGCAATTCTGCCAAAAAATAAAACATTTACATGCAAATTGTGTCTGCAATGTCATGTAATGGGAATGAGGGGTAAGCACCCACAATTGTGTCTGCAATGCCATGTAATGGGAATGAGGGGTAAGCATCCACAATTGTGTCTGCAATGCCATGTAATGGGAATGAGGGGTAATCATCCACAATTGTGTCTGCAATGCCATGTAATGGGAATGAGGGGTAAGCACCCACAATTGTGTCTGCAATGCCATGTAATGGGAATGAGGGGTAAGCATCCACAATTGTGTCTGCAATGCCATGTAATGGGAATGAGGGGTAAGCACCCACAATTGTGTCTGCAATGCCATGTAATGGGAATGAGGGGTAAGCATCCACAATTGTGTCTGCAATGCCATGTAATGGGAATGAGGGGTAAGCATCCACAATTGTGTCTGCAATGCCATGTAATGGGAATGAGGGGTAAGCATCCAAAATTGTGTCTGCAATGCCATGTAATGGGAATGAGGGGTAAGCATCCAAAATTGTGTCTGCAATGCCATGTAATGGGAATGAGGGGTAAGCATCCAAAATTGTGTGTGCAATGCCATGTAATGGGAATGAGGGGTAAGCACCCACAATTGTGTCTGCAATGCCATGTAATGGGAATGAGGGGTAAGCATCCACAATTGTGTCTGCAATGCCATGTAATGGGAATGAGGGGTAAGCACCCACAATTGTGTCTGCAATGCCATGTAATGGGAATGAGGGGTAAGCATCCAAAATTGTGTCTGCAATGCCATGTAATGGGAATGAGGGGTAAGCACCCACAATTGTGTCTGCAATGCCATGCAATGGGAATGAGGGGTAAGCACCCACAATCCCCCCCACCTATTACTTGTTTTCAGATGTCTCTAACTTGATAAATTTACAAGCTACATTTCTGACATTTGCTGAATATGTAGACATATTGGTACAGATTATCTATACAAAATATGAGAATGATATATTTACAATTACAACATATCACAATGTCAATGCTGAATCCAGTCCACGGTGTAGGCACTGCAGCAAAATGTGCTGCCATGGTCGTTCCACATTCGCGAAAATCCACTCACGATTAGATCTGTGACACTGAGAGCGAGTCTCCAGAACTAAATTATGGCTTATTTACATTTCTCTGAATTAAATTCACTACAAAGCCAATACCATCTGTTTTATGATACTATTATTAATGGCTATGTTGTTTGCGCCTTGGATAGAGCCTAGACAAATACAAGAATTTTTTTAAATAATGAAATTTTTCAATGATTTAAAAAAAATCGTAAAAACTTTCCGCAAGAGATTTATATTCTAAATCACATGAACAATTAATTAGTTTATTGACTGAGTGCAAACTAAATGCTAAGCAACTTTGTTTAGCTAAAATACTTGTAAAACAGTTACAATTTAATTATTGAATTACAAAAAGACGCTTTGTGAAAAGCTCCCAGTGTCGACAAACAAATTGCTGAATTGCGTACACCTCTCAAGACAAAATTGCAAGATTTTGTTCTCTGACGTAATATATTATGTGAATTTTCACAATTAACTTAAAGGGGGATGATGATATGAAAAACATTAGACCAAATCACAACTGCAGCAAAAAATGTATGAATCATTTAGACAAGATGTTCTGGCTGAAGTTCTTCCATTAACTTCGGTTTCGAAGACACTTGCTGACTTCCTGCAGATCTTTGTCGAGGGCAGTTGGGAGTGTAGTTATGGCCAGCAACGTCAGCGGGTGTGAAATATTGGTCTATGGCCAGCTATGCAGGGGCTTCACATGGCATGCGAAGCACATCATATATATATATATATATATATATATATATATATATATATATATATATATATATATATATATATATATATATCAGTATATTAACATAACATATTATTTTTAAAATATATACTTTATTGGTTGAGATGTGGGTTGTATATATATGATATAGGACTGACTTTTTTATTCCAGGATATATGAGACAGTTAACTGTGAATATTGCTACACTCAACATACAGTGTACTGTCAACGCTTACACACTTCACCAGCATGAATTTATGAAACAGTGAACTATGAATATTGCTACACAGCATACAGTGTACTGTGAACAATCATCACGCACTTGGCTCCCAGATCGAATAATTTAGAATCTTGCAGCAGCCATCCATTCAACACGAGAAATGCTGTATTCAACAGTGAAATACTGTAAAAAGTTATAAACATTACATCGTGCAGAATTGCGTGATGCAAAGTTGACATTATTTTATGAAGCAGTGACTGAAATATAAATATTGTTGTTCTGAACCTGTAGTGTACTGTACGTGTAGGAAATTACAAAATATCAGAATATATGATAAATTGCATTATATTTATGCAATGCAATGGCATTGGTTTTCTTCAAAGCAAATGTTTAGGACTCTATATTTAATACCAATTAATATATATTTCTCAAACCATTATTTCACCATTGTTACTATGCAAGAATATTTTGGTATTCTTTATATATATATATATATATATATATATATTTTGGCTGGGAAAGAAAGTCCAGACTCCACCAAAAATATACAAATATCTTCATAATCATGGAAGTTATAGCTTTTTATTGAAATGTGTTGGTCTGTTGAAATAGCATGCTAATTAGTCATTGTTGACTTATTAATTGAGTTAATGATGTATCATATATATTTATGATCCTACTTAATGTATTTTGAAATTACACAAATATTTTCATAATGATGGAAGTTATGGCCTTTTAAAAAAGGTGTTGGCCTGTTGAGTTTGCGCATTAATTAGCCAATACTGACTTATTAATTGCATCAATTGAGTTATGAACTGAGTGTAATGTAAATGTATGACCTTTGTTAATGAGTTTAAACCCTGAACAAATTATACAAATATCTTCATAATCATGGAAGTTATGGCCTTTTATCAAAACGTGTTAGTTGACTTTACACAATAATTAGCCAATATTGGCTAATTGCATTAACTGAGTTATTATTAATGATACGTGACTGGACTATGTATATTTATGACCCTACTTAATGTGCTTGCAACTCCTGAAGAAATTATTAAAATATATGTAAAAAAAGTGATGCCATTTTAACCATACATTTATTGAAAGAAAACACAAAAATGAGGGTATTTTGCCTGTATACAAGATAAATTTTTTTTCTAATTTGTACTGTATTAAAATCGCAATATCTTTGGATCTAATAAAAATGTAATAATAAAATAAAAAAATTTGGTTCCTTTATATATTACCTTTCATTTAAATTAATTACATCAATTAGATATCATGATAAAACAATGTTCTATCATGGTATATAATTTTTCGTTGAATGCCTACATGGTGTCCACCGACAGTGGAGTCATCGCTGCACATGCCATTTTGGATGCAATGGCCAAGTCATGATGTAAATAAATAGTTCGCTCCACCACCGCTTTTAGTATTGCACCCCAGTATCGCACAGCATGTATTGCACCCCAGTATCGCACAGCATGTATTGCACCCCAGTATCGCACAGCCTGTATTGCACCCCAGTATCGCACAGCATGTATTGCACCCCAGTATCGCACAGCATGTATTGCACCCCAGTATCGCACAGCCTGTATTGCACCCCAGTATCGCACAGCATGTATTGCACCCCAGTATCGCACAGCATGTATTGCACCCCAGTATCGCACAGCATGTATTGCACCCCAGTATCACACAGCATGTATTGCACCCCAGTATCGCACAGCCTGTATTGCACCCCAGTATCGCAGAGCATGTGTTGCACCCCAGTATCGCACAGCATGTATTGCACCCCAGTATCGCACAGCATGTATTGCACCCCAGTATCGCACAGCCTGTATTGCACCCCAGTATCGCAGAGCATGTGTTGCACCCCAGTATCGCACAGCATGTATTGCACCCCAGTATCGCACAGCATGTATTGCACCCCAGTATTGCACAGCATGTATTGAACGTGTGTGAGGGTGGGTGTGTGTGTGTGTGTGCGTGTAATACATGTTTATTGTGTGGGTTTAACTTAATTGCATAATGTTCCAAATATTCCAGACGAGTTAATGTTTGGCCTAGCAGAACTACGCCTCTACTGAGGTGTTTGAATATGCTTAGCCATTATCTATCTACAAATGCTACTGACATCATTTATATATGGAGCACCCACTCCACGCTAGTCGTTGTTTCATCCCGTTTCGGAAAATATGCACGCACCTTGCCTTGCCTTATTAGCTGTCACTGACACAGTGACAGGCCCAGTCTCCCGACTGCATTGTTATTACCGTAATCACCGATGCCCCCACCACTTGATTGACAGTACGGGGCCTTATAACTAATGCCTGGCCGTGGTGTTGACAGCAACAACAATGTTGATGCAAGAAAAACACTAACCAGCGAACTTTACCAAACATCTCTTCTCGAGGAAATGCTCCGTCCATCGGCACCACTAGACTCACCTGGCCACGAGCGTTCGGCCTCGCTCTTTCATCTAGATTTTTGTAGAATGCTTACAAACTTGGTGAGATCATCCGATGAACGTACGTGTTATAATGTTTAAGAATGTCGCAATCGCAAACAACACTAGCTTTCTCTAATTTTTGATTGAAGTCCGTCTGAAGACGTTCACCGATTTGCGACCTCGTTTTGGATTGTAAAGGTCAAGGCCGTTTGGTATTCTCGACGTCGGTGTAGTGGGGGTGTGATGTCACAGTGACGTGATCATTCCGTAACAACATATCGAAAGACAACCAATTGGCGGCAACATTCGATTTCTTGGGGTACCACCGCAAAAGGATCTGTACTAGAACCTATATATATATATATATATATATATATATATATATATATATATATATATATATATATATATATATATATATATATATATATATATATATATTTATGTGTGTATATATATATATATATATATATATATATATATATATATATATATATATAAATATATATATAATATGTGTGTATATGTATATGTATATATATATATATATATATATATATATATATATATATATATATATATATATATATATATATATATATATATATATATATATATATATATATATATATATATCTTCAAATGGTAATCATATTCTTAGGTCGATTTTGAGAAATATAACATGAGGAAAAAGAGCTACTTATACATTTGCACAAAATAATACTGGCTAGGCCTCATTTAGAATGACGTACACTAACTTCAAGAGCATAAGCAACATCTTATAAGCAGACATAATTATAAAGATGTCACAGACTATGTGCAGAGACTGCAACAAAGCAGCTTCCAGGGATGAAGGATATTCCCTACCAGGAGAGACGTGAGAGATTGAAACTTCCCACACTTGTATGTAGACGAACACGTGGTGACATGATTGAATTTATAAACTGCTTCAAGGAAAGTTACACAAAGCTACACAAAGGATGGAATAATTGGTCATAGTTTGTTTGTAGAATGTGCTCGAATAAACGTTAGAAAAGAAAGTTTCTAATTGTAACAACATTATGGAATGATGAGTTTTAACTGCCCCAAGTGTCAACTAGCTTTAAAACCGTCTACATAAATATTGGATTACTGAAGAATTTCTCTACAACTACAAAGTCACCTTGTCAGGAAGTCGTAGAGCATTTCAACGGAAAGAAGATCTGACCACCGTGGCCACTGCCTATGGTTAGGAAGGACCTAAATAAACCTAAGTAAATATCGTAACAAGGATACCAATACACTAGAACCAATAAATAGATGAACTAAACTTTCCCAGAACTGAGACCTTAATTATGAAGAACACCTAAAAGAATGTGGTTTAACAAGGAGGTTAAGAGATAAATTTGAAGTTTTTAAGATATTGAATGGGTTAGGAAATTTTTATAGACAGTAGAACTAGAGGATATGAAGTAACATTAGTTAATGATCAGTGTAGATTGGATATCAGGAAGTATTTGTTTTCACACAGGACGATAAACAAATGGAACAATTGTGTAACAGCTAGCAGCGTGAATATGTTTAACAAGGTTGACACGTATCTCAGGAGGGCGAATTGCATTTTTGGACTCTCGATAAGCCAATGGCTACCTTGTCCACTTGCCATCTGGGCCTTCGCCTTGGATGGCAATCTTGTTAAATCGTCTTGTTAAAAACTGACTATGAAACAATTTAAACAATATAGAATACTTTTAATACATCACAAAACCATGCATACACGTAGATGTGGATAAAATGCAGCGGTAATGCAAATAAAATCACCAAGAGGCCAGGACTGTTTTCACAGTGGATGTGTATGAAAATTTTTAAATATGATGAATTTGGCACGTCACCATTTTTGCCGACATCATCATGAAATAACAACAAACACTAACTTTAAAAGACAGTGTTTATTTACACGCTGTATTTCACTGGCCGGAAATTCAACGTTGAAAACGGCTACTATTGACGGGTAGTTATGAATAATTTGTAAACAGAAAACCCACAATAGAATGACCCCTCGACAACTGCTTCTGCTACTGTCTGTGTCCACCGGCCACACGTCCAATGTCACGTGCTGCCTTCATGCTGAGCTGGTGTTTTATTCTATACACATACATGCATGCATAAACAACTGAGGTCATAGAATGTGTCAACTCACTCTGCGTGAGAACTGCAGCAGATTACTGTATATACATTCGTGACTTCAACACCCGTGGAAATGGAACGAACAGGACACCAAGACAGCAGAGGTTCACAAGAAGGTGCCAGCCAAAATGAAAACGTTACGCAACCGTGCAAACAGACCAACAAGTATGGCCACACTGGTTGAGCAACGACAGTGGACAGTTCCAGCGACACAGGTCCACGGCTAGGTAGCGCCACCAAACACAGCCGATCCGTCAACGATTTCAATTCAGCGTCAAAAAAGTCATCTGTACATCTGACTTCAGGTAATAAATAAATGCACATCTGACTTCCACAATAATAAATAAATAAATCACACCTGGCCGAGCTCTGTGGTCACCACCCAAGCGTGGAGTGTATCGTCGAAACGCTGCGTGTGTTTATCCGACAACGGCTGCCAAACGTGTCAACAACAGTAACAAAATCAACAATAACGAAGACAACAACGGGCATAAACTGCCGCCTCGTTGCAACTGGTTGCGATGCGCCCATACTGTATCGTTCGCAACACATGTACCAGATCGAGAAGACGCATGGCATACATGAGCCGATCTTGCTCTCGGCATGTCAGAAAACAGTGTAAAACCTAACCAACCGTCTGCCGTGTAAATGTTAATGTACATCATATGCATACCAATGTGTCTGCGCATGTACAGTTGCATACTGGGGGCACTCCTGAAATGTCATTAGTTGAACGTTGTGTGGGGGGCAACAACGGCCCAATGTAAGCCGTAAATCAAACATGTGTAGTCATTCGGGTGTCAGAGACCGGCTGCACGGCCAGACATAACAAAGTGATGGTTTCTGGCGACTAGGCTGTTCGGGTAAGTGTGCTGCTCGCCCCTTGTCAGTTTTTAGCAACGGATGTGTCCTTAGCTCGGCGGAGATGCCGATTCCGACATGGCTGACGACAGCACCTGTTGCTGGTGCTCGTTCAGCTGGGCAAGACAAGCCTGGAAGATCTCACCGTTGTTCTGCAACAACACAACATGAAAGCCACAGATCAGCATTCACTTTTTAATAATAATAATAATATGAAAATGCGCCTTAATCCTCAGAAACCTAAGATCGGAGGCGCAACAAAACGGTTACGGAAATTTCGAAGTCAATAAACAATGCTTTAATATCATAATAATTAATGGGGCAGAATCTTTTATTTGAGCAAATGTAAGACGGCAAAGAGAAATGAGAAAATTACTTGAAGCTTTCAGCTTTTAATTTTTAATAGTATCACTAAAAATTCAATAATCTACTGTGGAATGAAGTCAACTGAAATTATGTGCCATGAAATAATGTTTGTCTACCTGCACTTGTCTGACGATGTTAGCGAGCCTTTTTCCTACATCGCTGGTCGGAGTAATGGCATCCTTTAGAAACGCCTCGGCGATGATGGACATAATACGTGGCAGGTTCTGGTTGTTCTCTCCCAACACCAGGGGATGGTTCCTGCAGGTGACGCCAAACATGGTTTAGTAATAATTTATTTCCTTTGCAAAGAGAGCGACCACCAATTAGTGCGATCAAAAATCAAGTTGAAACTAAAGAGAAAACAAAAGAACAAGGCGATCAGAAAGAAATTTGATATAATTAAGTTACAGCAACCAGCTATTAAAGTCCAATTCTCACTGAAGTTGCGCAACAAATATGATATATTACAAGACTACGACGAAACAGGCGACGAAGAAGTTGAGAAACAAAGGCAAGAGTTTGAGGATTCATACAAAGAAACAACTACAAAAAGAAAGGGCAAAAACCATGGATCAGCAAGGAGTTGTGGGAGTTAGTAGAAGAGAGAAAACGACTGAAGAACAACATAAATATAAGTGTAAAGACAAAGAAGTGAAGAAGAGCATGAGACAAGACAAGAGGAAGTGGGTTGACCACCTTGCCATGGAAGCAGAGGAAGCAGCACATAATGGAAGAATGAAAGAAGTGTATGATATTATAAAAACCCTCAGTAATGACAAACGTAAGACAACAAATGCAGTGAAAGACAAAGGTGGAAACTTAATAACGGAAGGATTGGCCAGAAGGAAGCGATGGAAAGAACACTTTGAGGAAATCCTTAATAGACCTATACCTGATGACCCTGTAACAGATGTGGAGATAGATCCGATCATAAAAGAAATCAGCACTGACCCAATAACAAAGGCAGAAATTAGAACAGCACTAAGGAAGATGAAAAACGGGAAAGCAGGGGGCAAGGACGAAATTACAGCAGAATTATTAAAAGCAGACATGAATACAACAGAGAAATGGCTTGTCAAATTATTCAGAACATTTTGGGAACAAGAGAAAGTGCCAAAAACGTGGAAGCAGGGACTGATCGTTAAAATACCAAAGAAAGGTGACCTGACAGAGTGCGGGATTTGGAGAGGAATTACTTTGACATCTGTTCCTAGTAAAGTATTTGGAAGAGTACTCATTGAGAGTTGAGTTGAGAGACGAACAAGCAGGTTTCAGAAGTGGGAGAGGCACAGTAGAACAGATATTTATTTTACGAAATATATTATAGAACAGGTAGCCTTGGTGCGAACGTTAGTAAGCAAGGAGGAGGCGGCGATGACATTATTAACAGAATTTGTAAAGCGAGGGTATCCTTCATGAAACTAAAGCAGATATGAGTTCAAATATATACACATTGAGATCTAAATTGAGGCTTTTTAACACACTTGTTAAACCAGTGTTGTTGTATGGAAGTGAAACATGGAAAATTAACGAAGGAGACAACAGAAAGTTAGATACATTTTTTTCAAGTGTTTAAGATGACTCCTACAAATTCAATGGTCATACGTTGTATCAAATCGAGATATTCTGGCAAAAACAAAACTGAAGACAATCAGCACTGAGGTCAAGTTAAGAAGATGGAAGTGGGTAGGACATATCCTACGAATGGACAAGAACAGCAATTGTGAGACTGCACTGACCTGGACGCCTGAAGGTAGAAGAAAGGTTGGGCGACCAAAGACAACGTGGCGATCAACTATTGAAAATGAAAGACGTATACTGGGGTGGAATAGCTGGAACGAAGCCAGACATGTAGCAGCTGACAGAACAAGATGGAGGAGATTCACTTTGGCCTTATGGGCCACTGGGCCCGAAGAGGATAGGTGAGGTGAGGTGTGCAAAGATAAGAAATAAATGAAAAATTATAAGAGGAATTGGAAAGATAGGCTGCAGATAGGATGGATGGCTTTATGCCTTGTATGCCTAACAGGGAGTAAGTAATTATAATGAATAAAACTTATATGGTTCACACAAAGTAAGCATATTCATCCATATTCTGACATGACCCAACACAACACTACACGATGTCTTTCAGGGCCGAGTCCAATTACACAAAACCAAATCAATTAGTTAAAAATTTTCATATCAATAACACTTCTTGAAAAAAATGCATTGAAATATCATTAAAATGACAAGATAAACGAACCATTCCTGGCTGCCGGCATTACAGAAAATTGGCAAATCAATTCCACAATTACAGACGCGTTATGTTTAATCATAAGTTTAAAAGTATATACAGGTTGTTTGTTGCTAAATCAGAAATTTTTTATACGATTAATAAAAAATGTGTAAGACAGCAGTTTTATAACACTATGACCAGAACCTGCTTTTTTGACTTTTTCAGGGCAAACATCAGCGGTTCACCAATGTACAGAACAAGGTTAACATAAACACATAACAGTCAAATTATTGTTTAAATGTGGTTAATTAAAACACAGTTGAGCAGTCAAGTCAATAGTTTATACCACATAACATGGTTTTATAATAAAAGGCATCTGAGGTTAAACAAGACCGACGTTGTGCCATGACATACATTGAGGTTTTGAAATCATCCCTAAGGACTGTTAGTAACATTAGACATTCGCTGGCCTCTTGTAACAAACATGCTCGCCCGATGCACTCACATCTCGATGAGGTCACACAGGTAACCGTATACATGGACGGCCTCGTCCTCGTCCTCCCACACCGGTAACCATGACAACCAGTGTGGCAGTATCTCGTCAACGCTGACGCTGGTTGGGTTGTATTTGCAGATCTTCATGACGGCCGAGATGCAGTTCTCCGTCGCACTCAGGTTCTCCTGGACACGCGACTCAGGGTCCTGTATCACCTTCAGCAGCAGTGGCATCGCCTCTGTCGACACGATACATGACACAACCCATGACACGTCACATGACATGCATTCGACACTACACATCAAAGCAAACTTACAGTGAACAACCTAAAACAATGTCATTTGCTATTTCATTCAGTTCGCTGACATTTTGTAGATGCCCCCGGTGGTCCATGGTAACGTTTTAAAAATTCCCCCAATGGGGATCTTATGAAGGAAGTTATTCGGACATTTGACAAAGATTATGTAACTCAGAACAATAGTAGTTCATAGTTATGTGCAGTTGTTGGCAATGATATGTATTTTCTATGATTGTCCTGAGTTACGTGATTTACATCAAACGCATACAAAAAGCTCCTTCGTACGACACGAACGTGTCGTGAAACCAGCAGTTGTACATGATTTTTGAGACATGAACTTGCATGCATCAGTGCCATTGGCAGGGCCCTAACAAAACTCGACTGGGAAGTGCAAGGACTCATAAGCTCGGGTAAGTTGGCTAGTATGTAAAATAAAACAGTGGACAACTGCATGCTAGACAAATGCTCAGAGAAAAAGAAAGTTCCCTGTTACTCGAAGTCGAGTATGTCTCCACAACCTGCATACCTGTGAGCGCCTGTGAGTATCCCTGACCGCCGAACTGAGCCATGATTCCGATGCCGTAAGAAGCCGCCTGCCTCACCTCTGGCTGCTTGTCACAGACATAGTGCACCACTGGCTGGAGGAAGTACTGCTGGTAGTTGAGTGACACCTGTCAATCATACACAAGAAATGTCCAGTGTTAGTTAAGGCCACAGATGTCCGCCATTTTTTTTTAGCAATATTGGCAAATTTGGAAACACTGCCATTCTTTATTGAACATATATATGATCATCATTCTTGCAAATTCATGTTCAGTACACATTCTACTAAACAATGACAAGAGATTTTGTTAAAATGTTGTTTTTATTTTTTAAATAATTTTTTTTGTAAAGTTTGGAAAAAAAACTTCATTTTTGGCAACAAATACGTGTTTATGTTTCAAACTATTGATGATTTTTTAAATGTCTCTGGTCATTGCGTGTATAAGCTCCTTTATTAGCAGTTTTCTATAACTTCTGTTGATTTGAGTACTTGATTTTAGCAAGTTTCTTTGGTAGGTATTTGATAGGGTTGTGTATTTACTCAAATAATGACTTGGTGCACGACTTGAAGGTGTTGAAGAAGTTGAAGTGTCATGTATCTGATAATATCAATCAGGATTGATAAAACAAATAGAAAGCTATGTTTCTAAATGTGTAACTTGTTCTCAGGTCACCCGCGGACAGGCTATAAGGGTTGGTGCCTACGTTGTATGGTCATTACTGCAGATATAAACAGTCGGCAAACTATTCATTATGTTTCACAAAAGATGGTCTCCAATAAGAACTGATGTTGATGAATTAGCATTGCAGTGTGTGACGAGGGAGCAACAAAGTAAAACTGCCATCTTGTATAGTTACAAATACTGACAAGGACAACTCTTCCACGAGGAAATCAGAAACAGGCATGTAAAGAGACAGCAGATAAACTTACAGCGCCAGTGTGTTCTACAAGGTCGTCAAAGATACACAGTGACCACTGTCGGTCAGCCCATGGCCTTTCTGCTCCCTGCAACACAAACATCCCTGCTTACCGACGTCTCTCGTAGGAGATCCTCAGCTGCCCAAACCACCCACCCAAACACCCACCCCCACACACAATCACACTTAAAAACATCAACAAAAATCTGTGTTAATAGTACATATTATAGACTGTCATTTCCAATGTAGGCATTATTTCAACAAATTTAGGAATCATCATTTACCAGTTTGTCACTAACACCAGTCACAGATGACCTTCTGGAGGAAGTTCACGCTTAGTAAACCAACATGGCAAATTCTTCTAAAATTCTTCAGTGTACCACAGACACAACATCTCATTGGGTCTTGTCAACAAACAGAACTCCAGTTACAGGCAGACAACAATATTTTTTTTCACTGCCTAAACCACTCGGACTTTCGTAATGCCAAGCAGTGTGTTATGCACAGTGCCACCTACCAGAAGTTTGACAAACAATGGCAGCAGCTGGTCGAAGAATGGAAGGATTGCATCTTTGTGTGTGCTGAACAGTCCGTGCATAACATCTGAAACCTTGCTGAGGATGTACACGTCCTCGTCATCCTGGGAAGGGCAACAATAACATATTTACTAATATATTTAATTTGATACAGCACAACATCCAAGATTGTTTGTGGCACTTGACATCATATTAAAAATGAATAACATGGTTAATAATAATGAAATGAATGAATAAATATATTAAAATGCTACTAATAGTAATTATTTAAAAAAACATAGCATAGAGATACAAAAAGTATGTTCTTATATAGAGCAGTAACCACACCTTGCGACTGTTCAAAGCACTTTACACTTCAACCCCCGGCAGACCTATTCATTCCAACAACAACTCAATTTCTCTGGGAAGCATTCAGCCTCTCAGCAATTAAAGCGCAAACATTATTCGTTCACATATCCACCTCTGTCGACAGAGAATCTGATGGTCTACCCGTGTCACCGCACCCCACACATTACTATATGGTCACAACCAGAAATAACAAACCAACATATTAGCTATGATATACAACGGCCGATATAAGTCCATTGTAAAGGAACATCGCCATGTCGCAAGAGGATAAACACGGAACAGTTACCTCTTCAATGAGGGTTTCTTCAACATCGTCGTCATAATCTTCATCTTTCCTCTTTTCTATTGGAAACAAAGAAAACGTTACAGTCAAATATTATTTGCTCACAACGCCTACTACACTTGGTTCAGGTGTCGCATATCTTTTAATATGGGCTAACAGAAATGGCAGGATTATTATTCTACCTTCTGTACATAAGTAGTTGTCTTTCTTTTTACATATTTTATATATTTGTCTTTTTTTTATATATTTTAATCTAGTGTAAACAATCTGTGAAGGTAACAAACATAAAGTACGTTGATATAGCAAGGCAATACAGTGTACATGAAAACCACATCGTGTAGGATGGTTGCATAAAAACATATCAAACAATTAGGTTCAGCTAGTTACTAGTCAGTGCATCTGGTCATAAGATCAGGTTTTACTGGCATCTTACCCAACACATGCAGAAATAGCAATGACATTCATTTATCACAAACAATTATTCAAAAACAACTCATCCAAACATATCTATATTCACTCAGTAAAATTGTGCCGTTATTGACTACATCCAAATTGTACAGGTATAAATTATAAGAGGCACCAACATATTCCTACACATGTTAAGTTAAGAAGTCGTTCACAGTTGTCAACACTCACCCGACTGTACAGAGCGTACTAATGGGGGATCAAGCCTGTACAGAGCGTGTACAGTTGTCAACACTCACCCAATTGTACAGAGCGTACAAATGGGGGATCAAGCCTGTGTACTAATTTAAATTAATGTCGGTTGCATGCGAAATATGACGACCATTGTGCCAAGATGCGATGTGTAACCTTTACAGAACTACTACTGTTTTACATTAAGGGGATACAGGACACGGCAACATTATTTTTTTTTTAAACTGATAAATCTCACCACAAATGATTTGTATGAAGTACCTGTATTGAAACTAAGGAAATTTCATCATTAAAATTTTTGTCTTGAAATATTTAAGTGCGGGAGAGGGTCATAATGGAAAAAAAATCATAAAAATAACAAAAGTTTAAATGAATAGAAAACTGAAACCCTTAGGCTAATTTAAAGTACTAAAATGTTTCTATCTAGGTAATGAACTGTTCTAACTTTCTGTGCATGGCCATTTGCATATGTTATATAGATTTGTTTTAGAAATATTTTTTTGAAATTGTTATTTTTATCCTCAAAATTTTCATATTCAAACCCCCCCAGTATATAATCCAGATGACTGATCATTATTTCAATGCACAGGAATGTAGATATTTATGGCATTATTACTGTGTGTAAAGTTGGTATGCATCAGTTGGTTAGTTTTTGAGTTCTATTCACTTTTACCCGAAAAATAGTGATAACTGAGAAAACGGCACTCAAAGTATGAACTAAGTAATTTTAATGTGTTGCACACATTAGATCTTGCAAATAAGCATCCATATGGTAGCCTTACCATCTATATACAATATCTGTATGTTTATAACAGTAATAGTTAATTAATAGCGACACAATTATATCATAGTTTACCCCTACCCCCATAATCGATAATGCAAATTATCATAGCCGACGCACCACTTCAGGCAGTTTTCACATATAATTCACAATAAATAGATTCTGACATGATACCTACATCAAATATGCATACTGAATGCATGTAACAGGCAATATAGATAGGTTATCATGTAAAGAATCCTGTTCAGAGGGTTATTTTACCTAAGAAAGTATAATTTCATTTTTGCAAATGTAGCATATGTGCATCCATGTACAATCGTGACACGTCAGTAAGTTATCATCAACTATTAGTTTGTTTTCCCAAGTACTAAATGTTGCAAATAAGCAACAAAATAATAGTCTTAATATCCATGCATAATATATGAATGTCCATTAACAGTGACAATTACATCATGTCTTCCCACCCCTCCCCTATACACATATCATGTCTTCCCACCCCTCCCCCATACACATATCATGTCTTCCCACCCCTCCCCTATACACATATCATGTCTTCCCACCCCTCCCCTATACACATATAATGCAAAGAATCATCGAGGATGCATCAGTTCAGATAGTTTCCATATATAATTAACACTGCACAGGTTGTGACTTCAGACATCCATGAAACATGAAAATTTACTGCATATAACACACCACAGACTTGCTTGCTTCAAGTCAGTATAGCCTATAGGGTATAATGTGTAGACTACAGAAACAAGTTTTATAAGAATATCCCCGTAATCAGCCTAGGCACCACTTCACTGAGGCATTTTATAAATGCAGCAGGCGTATGTGTGTTCATATACAATCATCATATCTTTGATGATACGTCAGTCAATCATCACTAACTCTGAAATTCTTGCTATATATAACATAGCATCCATATACAATGTGATGCATAACAAGTTACGTTCTGATCTGCTTCTGCAAAGTTTCATTCGCCGTCGATTACGGCTGTAAAATCGACTTTCTTCGCCGACCATCGATGTGCAGCATTGTATTCCCTCAGTCGCTTCCGTACAAGTTTCAATTTCTTCGGCGGCATCTCGATTAAACTATCTATTTCAATCAAAATATCGTTCGCTGACTAGCTGTCAAAAATTCTCCGTAGCAACAACTCCGAATAATGTTATCAGGAAACTAAACAACGTACGGCATCGTGGGATTGATTTGCCTCGTTTTTAGAAAAAACGCGTCATAAAATGGCAACAAGGATGTTCCGCGCCTCGTTTTCAGAAAAAACACGTCATAAAACCGCGAGAAGGAGGCTGAACGACCCCCCGAACTTGCGTTCGGTCAGTTCCGTTTCTCATTTGCATATGTTCAATGCTAAATAAGGAGATCGTCGGGAATTTGAACCCGGTTTCAACGCGGGAAAATTCTACTTTGGAAGAAAGGGGCGTGACTACCAACATAACTGACAAATAGCCAAGAAGACGGCGGTTTTTCTGATACCAAACAAAATGGCGTACGGTGAACGAACGTGGTCGTTGTCAAGGCACAAACATGGACTACTTTTGGCGTGTTTCATCGATTCACATTTTTATTGTCATTTCACATTTGATGGGCCATCTAAGTTAGTGCTAAAATAGTGACTTAGCGGTGAGTAACTGTTAAAAAACGATCTTTGTTGTGAAGTAGATATATCAATCTGTCAATAAGTAAACAAAACAAAAATTTTCCAAAAAATAATTTCTGACGTATTTCAGACTGCCGTATCAGGCCTTAAGTAACTGTTCACAGTGGACCGATGCAACACATCAATGCTTTTAAATTTTGAAAATGATCTACATTTAACCCTTTTCTTCCTGAACAGTCGGTGAAGTCTGCTACTCATGTTCCTGACACAGTCTGGGAAGTAAGGCGTATTTTCAAAATCCTGCACCTACGTTACATAAATTTATATTGTTCTAGCTAAATGAAATGTTTTATACATGTATCGAATACTAAAAGGAAGCTAAGATACCTGACGTTCTGAATGTATAATTTAACTCACCTTAACTTATTTAATAACAAATTTTTTTGTGTTTGAAACAAATAAAATATCTACGTTTTACAACAAACACTAGATCTCTAAGACAATTATGAAAGGAACTGTGACATTTATAATACAAACATATCAGTTCAAAAACTATGTCATCAATTTGAAATTGTTCACATCGTCGTCGTCATCACCACCAAATAGGATGGCACAATAACTGTTCCCGTCAAATAGGTTGCCCTGAACTTCCTGAAGCTAATCTGATACACAGCAAAGTCGATTCACTGTCACACATTTCACCATCTAAATCGTCAACAAACTCCACTTTTCATGCTGGTAAACCGCTGCATTCACGGCCATTTTAAAATGCGCACTAGTGGCACATTTGAAAACTTGAAAAAAAATACTTTGAAATTTCATTCAAACGACAACATAAACAAACCATTCCTGGCTGCCGCCATTACAGGAAGCTAGCCATGCTTCGTGGTTATCACGTGGTATATCATGTGACTGGCATAAAACGGAAAATCACAACAAATCAATATGATCTACGCACCAGTGCATATTCTGGAAAGTAGAGCAATTATGCACCGGTGCGTATTCCGGATAAAAAGGTTTAAAAGTAGTAATTCAGGCAGGGGGGGCTGAAAATTAGTATGTTTTGTACAGTATGCTTTGTATAGGTAAATGTCGGCGATGGTGAACGGCCCCTGAACCTGACCTATCCACAGCAACAATGCCTCACAACTCAAAGGTTCACCTTGTCGTGCAGCCTGTCTGTCGAAGTGTTCGCTGAGAATCTTTGTGAGAATGCCGACGAGCTCCAAGAGTTGTTCCGGTGTGAAACAACCACAGCCCATCTTCTCAATGCACTGCAGAGAAACAGACAACTACATCAAAGACTTTGTTCAAATAAAACACACTGTAGAATGCAACGAAACATGACAGTTACACTGCCATGTGTGACAAGTCTCATCATTGTATCTGTCATAGCAAATTCCTCCAAGGAACAGAACACAAAAACCTGGGAACCTTTCACCGACAACCAAAGAGCTCCTAGAACACTTTTACCTCTTCAAAATAGGGCTTAGTTTCAGAAGCATTTGCATTGTAACGAGTATGAAACACCTGGAGAAATTCTTGGAGTGCATGTTACTCTGAACAATCACATAAAATATGCAGCGCACTGCAATTTAGTTAGCACGTCATAGTGGACACTAAATAGGTTCAGTTTTTGCGGAATTCGCCTAAAAACTGAGCGAAAAAACAAATGAAATTGAGAGCATACGTGTGCGAGTGCGTTGAGATGTTCTGACTTGATGTCGTTGTCGGGCTCCGAGTCGATGGCTTTCAGTAGTTCGGGACAGATGTACTGCCACATGTTGAGGCGGTAGTCAGCACCACGGATCTTGGCACACTCGAGAAGGTACGGCAGACTCTCTGTCGCTGCTATCCGCACACCTGTAAACACAACACGGGGGTCTCACACAGAATCAAATGATCAGGGTATGTGTAGCTTACAGTTGATTAGATCTAAGAACAATTCTTCAAACATTTAAGACCCTTTTCCCATGCCAAATTCAATATAGGACACACTGTTAGAGCCATTTATTTGATCATCAAACTGAATAATTTAATTAAAGAAGCATATCACTCAGAAATACGCAGTACATTCTAGCTTTGTCGAAAAAAAAAAAGGTTTTGTAAAATGTTAGTTTTGTGAAAAAAAGTTTAAGACCTTTCTATAAAAAATTTAAACCGTAAGACTTTTTTAAGGCCTTAAAAAAGGTAGATCGCATTTCAGACTCCACGGTGGAAGTGCCCTTTGGATGGGCAAACTTTGCACAACTCTTGAATTGACGAGTATGAAAATGACATGCATAGATGTTGTTTGCGTGAGCAGACAGGCAGCTGTATAATTTGAGGAGTAATAATAACAGTTTGGTAAATACTGGCACATATTAACTCTAGTACACATAAAGGGATAATGCAACGATTAATTTGTATTTTTTATTCATTTTAAAATTAATATCTACAAATTTTCAAACAAAACATTTTACAAATATTCAACAATTTGCAAAGGAACCACTAATGTGGCAAACTAAAAAACGGCAACAAGTAAGAATGACACGTTTCACCGAAAAACTACAATTCGACTTGGGTCGTTGGACATGAACGAACATGTGGTGGTTCAATGGCAGCCACCAGGTGGCAACATGTGAAGGGACGTGACAGAAAGAAGACGTTTAAGGCCCATCACCATCATGGAGAACAGAAACAAAACGAACGCCTCAAGATGGCAACCGAACAACAAACATGGTGGCAGCACCTGACTGGTGCACTAAACTTGCCTGACACGCAAGAACTCTCGAGCTCTGAAAGCAGCAGTGTTCCCAATAACATCATTTATAAATAATAATGCTATACTAAATTAAAATTCATTTAGACACTTCGATCCGGAGTAAGACCCTTCAGGAGTGTTTACATTTGACTAAAATGCTAAAATTAAATTTATAAACACTTACTGGTTGAGCTAACTAATCAAGATTTAAAGTTGCTAAGGTTGGGCTAAAAACTAAAACGCATAGAGAAAATATAAAGTACCCAAAAAAGAAAAAATATGAATGTCAAGATTGTCGAGTTACATTCAAATAAAAAACGAAAAAAATAGGATAAATACATAAACAATAAATATAAGTAAAAAAATAACTAGAAAACAAGACATACATACATGGTGGCGCTCGCAACACAAGTACCGAAACATGCACGTCATACTTCCCTTATACAAAACCTTGGTAATTTTGGGGCATAGCTATTTTACCATCTAGGCCACCCAAATGAATTTTAATGAACCGCAAATGGCCAATTATTTATTTAACTTTTAACGTTTCGAGAGAACACCATGTTTATATTGCATGCTGATGGTCAAGGTTGAATTAAAAAAAGAAAATTGTGGCTAATTGAAAGACACCTGGACATTGAGTATGTTAGAACAGATGTAGTGCACAACATGACTTCATAATAGAAACAGACTGCAGCTTACAGAAAAGGAAACGTCAACAGCTGAGACAGTGGCTGACACGACATCACTGGCAACTCCCATACGTACCATCGTGGAAGTAAAATTTCAAGTGTGACACCATGATCTTGACGACTTGTTCCGTGTACTCGGCGAAGGCCTCCTTCAGCTCGCGGGCGTAGCACACCAGCATCTGGCACGCGGTCGCCTTCTCCTCCAGACCCGCCGTGCGAATACCAAAACTTTGCTGCGAAACAATGACACAGCCATTACAACCACTTGCTTCCAAACCCCAGCAATGTCCACCAAATGAAAGTCTCCCTGGCAAGTTCCCCAAATTTAGAAAATTTTTTGGCATTCTTGGTTGTTGCGCCAATTATGGAATTCTCTCAGTTAGTGTTAAGTTAGCAGGAAATCAACTGAGGACTTCCATTTTAATCATGTTTTCCCCATAGCTACTAAGTGATCACAACCAACTATTGACAACATGAACTTGATAATATATTATTTGACCAAACCATAATTTCTAGGTTTCATTTTTATGTAAATGTTGATGTGTCTCCAATCTTTGGTTCCAGAAAAAAAAGCCCTTCAAAATGTTATGAAATCTATTGTGCTATAACTGCATTCATATTAACCACCTTGCAAGAGGATATGACTGGATGTATATAGCTTCAAACGCATAGTATATAATATCACAAGATAACAGGATCATCAACCAACACTCCCGCAAAAATATCACCTGACAGAGCATGTTACATAGTTGGCCATTACCTGAGCTTGGCCCACCTTACAAAAACCAGATCTTGGCTGAAAATTAAAACTTTAACAGTAAAAATATAACTTCAGCAAAGAAACAAATTAGGTGTCTGGGGCTGCCAATGGGAATGGTCGCTATAAGGCAGACCTGCCAACCCTTATGGATTAGCCGTACGTTGTACGGATTTTTCATAATTTTATGGGTTTACGGGTATAACAGTGTTTTCTTACGGATTTTTGTCTTTAAGAAACAAATATTTTTTCCCGTTTTATATGCAAAATTTATGAGGAATTGTTCAATGATTGCAAAAAACGATCGAACAATCAGCGTATTATTGCTGTAAGCACAATGTCATGTCAATGTAGGTCAGAGTGCGCGCTGCTCAAGCGTGTAAACTCTCGCAGGTGCGAGAGTACAACGGTAATTCGTGTGGCAAATCAGGAGTGAGCGAATTTGAAATCAAACCAGTTTTTCGTTTCGAACGAGATGGATGTACGCACACTGCCAGTGAAAAAGCGAAAACAGTATGCTGGTGTTTACCAGGCAGACTGGGGGTGAATGTTTGAAGGAATGATCGCTCCATCGAAGCTCGAGGAGCATTATGCTTAGTGTGTCCCTTGTTCAAGAGACATTAAGGTTTCTGTGCATATTGTTGGAGCACCATCAGTTGTGTTGCCGTTTGGTGAATAAATGAGATGAGTTGAAATTTGAGTTGTTTTCTCTAAAGTCGACAGTCAACCATTGGCAGTATATATCTTGTCGATGTATTGCATCATATTGACAGGATAAATTTGTAAGGATTTTTGTCACAATCCTTACATGTGTGAGCCACTCAGGGCCGGCAGGTCTGCTATAAGGCGACTCTTACCTGGTCTCCCAGGGTGACAAACTGCCAGTTGGTGTCGTTCTCCAATGCCTTCATGTCTTCGTCTGTGACAAGCAATATTAATTGGAACAATCTCTAGAAGTCCACCAGGCTTCAGCACATGGAACAACCATGCACAAGTGAAGGCAGCATTAGTCACGCCATGTTATGTCATAATAACCTGCGGCTGGTTTCATGAAACAATCAAATAACAACGTGTGGTCTCATACAGCGCTAGTATCCGCCTAGACAAAGGGCTCATGGCGGTTACTTCATTATCACAACAAGTGTTTTAGCAGCAGCTGATGCGGCCCCCTACTGGGGAGTTTTGTAGATTGAGACCATTGTAAAAGACATGGGCAAATCGGAGTGAACGGTCATCTAGGTTGACAGCCTGATGCTCTAACCACAGCGCCACCGCGCCCCACTGTGCATACAAATGAACTAATACGTAAAATTTGCAAGCGTGAACAACGAAACTTAAATTGATTTACATACGAGAATCATTGTACGCTATGAATGCTTCATGAAACTGATCCTTAGTGTTCAAATACTTACAGCTAAATGGCAAACAATAAAATCAACATGACTACTCACTATCTACAAGCGCCACCTCAGGCTTGATGGAGGCGGCCTTCAGTACCGGGCCCATCACCAGGGGGAGGTACTGTTCAAACTCCTTGCCAAGGATCTTGCACATGCGCGCCCATGCAGATATCATGTAGGAGATCTAGCAACAGATATGTCAGATGTCTTCATCTACCAAAGTCTTGGTCGTGGAAACAAACATGAGTGACCATAAAGACTTTCGCAGGAGACATAGTTCTAGCAGTTAGACAAATTCAGGTGAATTAATTAGTATTAAAACCCCCCTCAACTCATTTACCCCATTGCGAATCTGGATTATTGATGTTCAGATATGTAGTGCATGAATAGTTTAGGTAATAATTATGTGCACATGATTTAATAAAAGATGGGATAATTCATGAAAGTGTGAATAGCCTAACGCTACAGTACACAGAGCTGGTCCACCTTGTGAATTACTGTAGCATTAGGCTATTCACACTGATGGTCTGGCTCTGTGTACTGTAGCATTAGGCTATTCACACTGATGGTCCAGTTCTGTGTACTGTAGCATTAGGCTATTCACACTGATGGTTCGGCTCTGTGTACTGTAGCATTAGGCTATTCACACTGATGGTCCGGCTCTGTGTACTGTAGCATTAGGCTATTCACATTGGTGGTCCAGTTCTGTGTACTGTAGCATTAGGCTATTCACACTGATGGTCTGGCTCTGTGTACTGTAGCATTAGGCTATTCACCTTGGTGGTCCAGTTCTGTGTACTGTAGCATTAAGCTATTCACACTGATGGTCTGGCTCTGTGTACTGTAGCATTAGGCTATTCACATTGGTGGTCCAGTTCTGTGTACTGTAGCATTAGGCTATTCACACTGATGGTCTGGCTCTGTGTACTGTAGCATTAGGCTATTCACATTGGTGGTCCATTTCTGTGTACTGTAGCATTAGGCTATTCACACTGATGGTCTGGCTCTGTGTACTGTAGCATTAGGCTATTCACATTGGTGGTCCATTTCTGTGTACTGTAGCATTAAGCTATTCACACTGATGGTCTGGCTCTGTGTACTGTAGCATTAGGCTATTCACATTGGTGGTCCAGTTGTGTTCTCAATACCAAAGTGGACAGTTTTATATGTCTAAATTACAAATTTGACTTTTTCAAAGCTTAAATTATTATTTATATATTAAATTTCTACCGAAACAACTATCAAACAGTCCAGTCTACAATATAGAAAGGATTACAATAAATAAATATATCATATACCCTCAAAGGTAAACTCCCACAAACACGGACTGATAAATCGAGAACAAATCTAAACTTTGACGACCGATAAATTGCAAACGAGCCTGAACTTTGACCTGTGGCATCACTCAATGGGCTACCTCTGATGTTGTATACGGTTTAGCCGTTTTGGTTAAAGCCCCCAATTGTTTTCTTCATAAATACAAATAGCTTTAGCAAATTTTTTTATGTGCATCAAGACAACAAGAAATGCTCATGTATTCTGCATGCCTTTAAACGGAAATGCTGACGGCCAAATTGGCTCAAATGGGTAACTTGTGCTTAGCCAAATCTGGTGCCATGTGGCCTATGGCCCAAATGGCCACTGGTAGCACTAGCCTACTCACCTGTGGGTCATCTTCGGGTATTTCCTCCCAGTCTGTCTGCGTCTTCAGCAGCAGTTGCATGACGTCGCTGCAGTCCTGCATAAACTGCAACCAACACATCCGATTGGCCGGCAGCTCCCCCATTAAAAGTACAATACCTTATCATTTATCGTAAAATTATGTTATATAGTATAAAATATATCTATTATAACTTGACCAGGCGTATTTTAATGAACTACATTTAAACAATACACTTTCACTGTTACCTCTGTGTTTGAATGGTTCATTCCTGAAGTTTCTTTTACAATAAGTATTTGTTCACAACTGTTTTCATAGTCAGTTAACGTTAACTGGCTGCTGGTAAATTTATTAGCAAAACAATGAACAAATTCTCCATCTAAACAATAATGACCAATAAACATTTGCAGCTTGTTATGTGACTCTTTTGCAATGCAATTGTGTCTGTAAATCCATAATACAAAGTGGTATATAGCTATCGTTTGTGGACAAATATACTGGCATAATGAACACTAAATATCATAAAGATTACGCCTATGTTGTAAAGGTTTGCGTAGCTTTACAGAGAGAAGTGAAACAGATGTTTAGCCAAGTACGCAGACACTTAACCTGCACATATAAAAGCTGTGAAGACTGGAGACAGGTGACGTGTGTGGCGTTGGGCCAATGAGATATAAAACCTTTTTAAGGCCAATACTTTGCAATTTTAAGACTTTTTCCGATGACAAATTCATTAAAAAAAAACACAAAGACATTTTATTCAGACACCCACTAGGAGCCATTTATTTATTTCGTGATCAAACTGTATCGTTTGATTAAAGAAGCCCATCACTCAGTGATACACAGCCCATTCCACCTATGTCCAATAATGGCCTGAGGCCTAGTTTGGTGAAATCAAATTTAAGACTTAATGTCCTATTTTCAAGGCCTAAAAATGCCAGATCCAATGTGAAACCTCCCAAGACCCTGAATGACCGTACCTTGTCCTTGCCGACGGCGAGACCGATGAGACTGATGCACTCGATGGTCTTCCCTCGGAGCAGTCGCAGCTCCTTGCTCGTCGCGTTGTTGATGATGTACTTCAGGCACGGGATGAACCTACAACATGGACCAGGGGGATGATGACATAGACCAAGTGCAATGATGACATGGACCAAGGGGATGATGAAATGGACCAGGGGGTGATGACACGGACCAAGAGGGATGATGACCAGGCCTGCTGGTAATAGTAATATGTAATAGTAACGATTACAATGGTTCAAGTAATAGTAATAGAAATAGACAGAAGAGAATGTATTGTAATAATAATAGTAACAGAAAGCAAAGTAACAGTAATTGAGCTATTTCTTTGCTATTACAATTGAACAGTTCAATCACACCAAAATTAAATTTCACTGAAAATAATCAGACCAAAAAATTCAGTATTTTGACATACTGGGACTTGGACAAGCATCATGTTTAGTCTTTCACAGGCAGTTAGTATCCAAATCAGGACAGTCAATTAACTGTAGCACTATTGGCAGTAGACACTGTGACAATGTGATTGCTGCATGGCTAATTTAACATTTGAAGCCAGGTCCGCTAGCGATCTAATCCTTTTCACACAAGCCTATTCATTCATTCACTGAAGCAGGATAAGGGTTCCAGGCTTCCAGCACTAAACAGACTGTCTTTAACATCTGAATCAATCAATCATTGTCATCTCCCAACCCTAGCTACCAGCCTGCCATGCTGGGTAATGTTTGAACAAAATCCAAAGGCTCACATCAACTTTTCTGAGTTTTTCTCAGTTGGTAGCTAGCTTGTACATTATTGACCAAAAGTGTGAAAAACATCCTATCCTTGAGCCAATAATTAACTGTCCACCAAGCAGCAGCCGAGCAGTATGGGTCTACTATGGGATAATCAACCTGTGTTATGTGACAGGGACATTGCTTTTTTGTTTCATTCCAATGAATATATGAAACTTGTATACCCGACTGGAATTGTGAATGAACACACAGAACACCTAATAATTTACTATATGGTTACTTCTGTCTCACCTGTCATAATACTGGATAAACTTCTCCTCGGCTGTGTCTGCTACCGAGGCCAAGGTCGTGACGACCTGCTCAAGGACAAGCTTCGTGCCCTTATCCAGCAGCTGAGGAAGAAAAGCAACCGATTGATTCACACAAATTGAATAAAGTTATCTGCACAGCTTTTTAGTATTATGTGTATTGTGTATTATCAGTCTTGGCAATTCTGGGATTAGCCAGTTCAGTTTCTCAACATATTTAATTGACGAGGTGTGATTACATTTTGTGATACAAATCTATGCGATAAATATTTAAAAATAAATGTGGGGCAGTGGTTATTGATTTTCCTCAAAGAAAGTTTATACGCATAACGCATAGTAATATAGTTGCTTGTGTAAATGGCATTAATAATATTGATTACAACACTCATTAAGTCAGGAGAGGATAATTAATTAAATTCTCTTTCTTCAACACAAAATTTTTCACTCACTCCTATGTTTATGAAGAAGGTGAACGTTTCTGGTTGTCGAAACATAGTGCGAGATAAATAGCTGTTTAATAAAAGTTTAATTCATACGTATTATAGCAGTCAACACGGCTGGGGAATTAATTTCTGACGCCCCTTTCACGAACCTCCTTGAACTTGAGAGTGAGGACCATCTCGAGCTTCTGGATGATGGGGTCGAGGTACGGAATGAGGATGCTCTTTGGACAGTCCTCACTGAAGTTCACCAGGGCGGCGCCAGCGTGCGCCTGCACACGAGGGTTGGCAATGTCGTCCATCACCATGAGCAGTGCGGGCACCACCTGCAACAGCACCGCATCACAAACCATGGCTCATGTAGAAGGAATGAAGTAAACCTCAAGTACATTCAAAAACGTTTGGAACAAACAAGCACTTACTAGTGCACAAAATTACGTAAAAAATAAAGTGGTTATCCAAACGGATTCCTGTACTGATGAATCTAGTAATCCGTTGCAAAATCTACGGCATACGAGATAACAAATTAGTGTTACAATTGAGCCCTGTGATCATGATGAGCAGTGTTAATTCATGCTCAATTTTCAAAAATCACACACGGGCCCAGTGATAGGCAGTCATGAATTGAAATCACACACGGGCCCAGTGATAGGCAGTCATGAATTGAAATTACATGAACAATTACAGCATTTGTCTGTAATCAATTACAAAACTACATAGATCACCTAAACTGAGTTGGCTTAGAGACTAAAATAGATCCCCTGGCCCTCCAGGTTGGGGGTTGACTGCAGGGTTAACAACAATACACTGTGAAAACCCACTTGTTACAGAAGTCGTGCCACATCTGGGTATGAAGAGGATAAGTAAAACTGACCTTTGCATGAAACTTTTTCTGGAACACCGGGCCAAAGTCAGTGGACATCTGACCAAGTGCGTTACATGTCGCATAGCGTACGCGTGGATGCTGGAATGCAAATGTTAACATCAGTACAACGCACGTAACTGCCCAGCAGGGTCATTATGTGTGATTTTTGACATTTGTGTTAATTCTCAAGAAATCTCTTGAGATATTTGTGCAGCAACATTTTGCTGAACCTGGCCTTCATCGCTACACATAGACAGAGGGATTCGGCTGAAATATCGGCAGAGATAACAAGTTTCAAAATATCGGCAGAGACAACAAGTTTCAAGTACAACAATGTCAAATTTAATGCAATTATTTATGTACGTCTCAACTTTGTACACCAAAAAAGCAAACAAGTCCTCCAACACCACTAATACTATATTAAACATAACATAATAGAACAACTAATTGACAGATTTATAGAGCTGTGTATTTGACATTTAAAGACTGTATTTGCATTTATATTTGACATTTTTAAAAACACAGTATTTGATCCAGAAAATCATATTTGATCCCAACTCTAGAACCCTGTAAAATCTTGACCAGTCAACACTAACAAGTAGAAAGAAGATATCCGAGACTGACCGGGTCCTGGAGGAAGGGCAGGATAGCGTCCATGATGGTCCCCAGCATCTGCTCCATCTGTCTATGACACCCCTCGCCACACGCTGAGATCGCCATCAGGGCCGCATGGCGGTACCTCCAGTCAGCTACAGGGGGCAGTATATGGACCAAATAAGTTCTAGGCTCATGTTAACCATTCGCAGATGGTCAAAATATATTAAGTTTGGAAGAACGTTCCCCAATTTGGTTGGGAAAACATAGGTTGCCTGAGTTACGTCGCTATCGGACACTTCCCAACCAAAGACATGTTACAACAGGAAAATGTATCCAGACGCAGCAACTGGGACAAAGAACAATTCCTTGTTTATTGGGGTTGATCAACAAAGGGTGATAAAAAGACATCACATTCATAGGAAATGTTTATTGCAATGGTTCGTAGTCAACCAAAGACAAACGCCAACAAATCTACCTGCATAGAGAACTTGCATCAAATTGCTTAACACTCCTTTCTCAATTAAATTTTTTTGTTCATCTCGTTTGAGAATCATTTCGAGAGAAAAAGTACACTATATAAATGTGTTATTTATTTTAGAAAAAAATTGCCGAACTACTAAATTATTTTTGCCTAGATTTGGTTAAAATTTTATTAAACCGACAGGCACGTTAGTTAAATTATTCACACACTAGATTCAAACATTAACGAACTGGATTTGTGGTGGGCCAATGATTGGAGGAAGCTTTAAAGTTGAGTACTCACAGTTCCCCAGCATCTGTGGTATGTTGTTGAGGATGTGTGGCAGCATTGTCTTGCCACCAAGACCACACGCCAGGCGGTCGAGGGCACTCTCACCAGCGATTGCATTGCTAATACAAACAAACACAACCAGTAGTCATTCATTGCTAATACAAACAAACACAACCAGTCGTCATCCATTGCTAATACAAACAAACACAACCAGTCGTCATCCATTGCTAATACAAACAAACACAACCAGTCATCATTCATTGCTAATACAAACAAACACAACCAGTCGTCATCCATTGCTAATACAAACAAACACAACCAGTCGTCATCCATTGCTAATACAAACAAACACAACCAGTCATCATTCATTGCTAATACAAACAAACACAACCAGTCATCATCCATTGCTAATACAAACAAACACAACCAGTAGTCGTTCATTGCTAATACAAACAAACACAACCAGTCGTCATCCATTGCTAATACAAACAAACACAACCAGTCGTCATCCATTGCTAATACAAACAAACACAACCAGTCATCATTCATTGCTAATACAAACAAACACAACCAGTCGTCATCCATTGCTAATACAAACAAACACAACCAGTCGTCATTCATTGCTAATACAAACAAACACAACCAGTTGTCATTCATCGCTAATACAGGCAAACACAACCAGTCATAATTCAGAATAAAACCAGGCAAGTAGAGTTTAATTATTTTTTATTTCAGAACAGTGAAACAAACTTCTTTAAATCTTCAAACACTGCAGTTATAAGAAACACGAATCACTCTCCTGCCTGGTCTAGACAATCTGACCCCTTGGATGTTCAGGGTTCAATTAACTAAAAATTCTGACTTTTGAACAAAATATAATTTTCCATGACAAAAATTACAGCAAATAAGTATGTTTTAACAACCGTCCTCCTATCTCACCGCCATCCAAACCACCCTTCTAATTTCAAATTCCTAAAAATATAAAATAGCATTTTACGGAGGATCCTTGGCATTGAAAACAGTTCCTACAAGATTGCCATAGGCTGGAGAATGAACTTCACCTTTGACAAAACAGCAAAATCCTGATTTTTCCAGGAAGGCAAAATTCACTGACCTTCCACTGAAATAATTAAAATTCCATGGTCAGTGGTAACCATTTTTTTTGCACACACATTTAGGCCACCATTTGATGGCCCTCCACATTACTGCCAGCATAACCAAAATGTAGCAACCCACCCAATCCCAGCATTTTACCAGTTACATCATGTGATTGATGCACTGCATTCTGTTCTGCCTAACAAGATAAAAAGCATTTTACTACCCCCGACCGCTAAACAGTTCATTTATTATTAATTTTTTGAGCAGCATCTTGGTAAATGGGCCAACAACAGAGCATTTAATGTCCATATTTTTGTCCACAAAGTAAGATGAAGCAGCACACGTTGGTAGACAAATTTTTAACCGAGTTTATTGATCGGCCATTTGCACCAACAGCACTGAAAATCCGGGACAATTAACTGGCTGGAGACAATCGTAGGGTGAAGCATGAACCAAACACACTTGATAAATGTTAAAAAGTGCTGATATGAAAGAAAACGTCAAGGCAGTCTACACACAATTATGTGACCAGGAAGAAACACGAGAGAATCTTGCCACACCTGTCATTGTCTTCATCCTCAATCTCATCCGCCACGGCCCAGTCGGGATCTTCCTCCAACTCAACCATCATCCTCAGTACTTGTGGCACTGGGAACACAACAACGGAACTCATGAACACAGACAGGCATTATCTACATTATCTTCCAACGTCTAGGGGCCGTGAGAGCTCAGCCTAGGTCTACATTACAAACATCAATTTCTTCAAACTTGGCAATTTACAAATGTTACGAAAAAACTATCTGACTACAATGAATCACACCAACATTTCCATTGACAAAAAATTACTGCAATTTCTTGCAAAAAAAAGTATTAAAGGTGATCCTACTGAGAGCCGAAGAATTCAATGCACCCACAATTACCTCTTTTACACACCTCTACCGTTGAGTCAAGGAAACTGGGGCAACATAATCACTTAAAGTTTGCATTACGCGGTTAAATCAGTTCAGATATATATACAAAGATATGTGGGGTGGTGTCAGAGCCTGCTTAGTGCAGCTCAGTAATTTCTTCATCACAGTTTGGGGTTGGTGCGATTCTTTCAAATCCTGTTGTACCACACAGCAACAGCATCACTTATCTTGTAGCTGTCACTTTGGATCGTATCCAGGCCTACAGCAATGAGTCTCATGTGCTGTAGGTAGTCTTCTGCATTTCTTTTCAGACCAAAATCTTTCACTTTAGCAGCAATGCTTTTGTCAATGTCGTCTGTGTTCCTCACACATTTTGAGGAGGTTAGACCAGTCGTCCAGGTATGACTTCAGACAATCAGAAAGTGTGTTTCAGCGAACACCCAGAGGCAGCACAAGCATTTTTCCACCAGTAGCCCGATACCAAGCTGCAGGCAGGTGGCCATTCCGAAAGAACTTCATGATGTTAGCAACATGTTCTTTCACAACAGACACTTCAACATCTTTTTCAAGTAAGTTCATGTAATGCGCCGAACATCCGTAAGACACCATATCAAAGACACCATATCAGACTCCCTGTCATCAGCCAGATTCTTCCTCATCTTCAGCATGTTGGCTGCATTGTCCATCACAAAGCTGCCAACCCTACAGGCAAACTGCTCTTCAGTGGAACAAACAGCTTCAGAAGCTACTTCCTGCAAATACTCGGAAGTGTGGCTGTAGCCAGAGGTGTCGATAGTGCTCATTATAAAACTCTGGCCTTTCTCGGATGTAACTGACACATACGCTACTGGTTCATTGTGAACATTGCTCCAGCCGGCCAGAGCCATCGACACGGTTTCTCCTCCAAGTCGATCTTTGCAATCAGTGAGCATAGAGGTATGTACTTCATCAAGCAGTCGTCCACCGACATCATAGCGTGTTGGTGGTTTGTACCCTGGTTGAAGTATGGACATCAGCTTGATAAACTCGTTATGCTCCACCAGTGAAAATGGACAGTTCGTTGCGTAAGTCATTTTAGCAAGTTGATAATCAATGACTGATTTATTCTTGCCTGGCATCTGCATTACAAATCCTCCAGGCCACCCGTTCGTTGCTTTTTCTTTGGCTGGATGGACAGGTGAAGCTGCTCATTTTGTTGGAGATGGGAGGCCGATCTCGACATCACTAGTGTCAGCATGGACAGTTGTTGTATCTTCTCCGCTGAAGACCCCCACACAAGCCTCGTGATGCTGTTTCATGCGTGCTACAAGTCCTTGCATATCTTTGCCACAGGCTCGACATTTGGCCTTACACCCAGTTTCCCGGAACCACAGTCGTTTCAAAATAAAGCCACACACAATTGTTTCCCCTTCAAGACATTGTGATAACTTGTATACCTTGGCAGTGCTCAATAAACAGTGTTGACAAGTCAACAGCGAGGTGTCTAATGCTGTGTTGGCCACAGCTCTGAATCCCACTTACAAACCAATGTCTAATGCAGCCCTGAGCTACTGAGTTGAAACCAATCTAAGATCAAACACACTTTAAACTTGAAAAATAGCATAGCCTCATATTCTACACCCGAGGAGACCGGACTATACAGGTAATTGTTTAATAACAATGGTGCCCCACGGAAAACTTCACAGTTAGCCTGGCCAAGTGAATTACATCAAAACAACAGTTAACCAGAGGCTGTTATATTGCAATTAATATCAGATGATATAAATCAAAGAACTCTGACTGTCAACTGCTACAACTCACCGAAGTCGTTCAAGAACTTTCCACTAAACTTGCGGATCATCGCCGGTGCAGTCTCCGACAGTGTGACAATCACTTCCATCGCCAGTTGGCGATACTGGTCCGACATCTCTGTGTTTCCAACAATCTGATTGCAACCCCAGACATCCAGGTCACAAAACAGGACAAATTCCCGAAAAGAATGACAATTTCTCAGGCAAGTCTAAAGCAACTTCCTATATTTGGTCATCCAAATGCAGTAAAACTTATTCTGGCTTAATGTAGAAGCAACATTTCTAGTTAATTCAGTAAACTTGGTAACTGAAACTGTTACTAGAATTGACACAAGGTGGCGCAACAACCTACCTTCATACAGAGAGTGACGACTGGCTCGAGTTGGTGACGCAGATACTTGGGCACGTTCTCGGCCAGGTCAATGACACACTTCAACATGGAGTCATCGTCCATTGTCTCAATGCTGTCGGTGACGCCCTGGAGGTCAAACAAAGGTCACTCAACAATGCATCATGCGTAGCATAAGGGTTTTATCAAAACTGTACACTTTGTTCATGTTGCTGAGTATTTCAGCCACACAACAGATTCCTAGAAAGTAGCGGGCCACTAGATTTGTGAGAGTTTCAACTGACATGCAACTTACCTGTAAGATTCCTGGCAGAAGTTCCTGGAAGCTGTGCAGAAGGTTTGAATCTTTTTCATTGCCAAGTACGATAGCAACGGTTGCCTTGACTGCCATGAAACGAACCTACCAATCAAATCACAACATGAAACAAGAGCCATCCCAGTGATGTATCATTACAACTGTAACCTCTAACCAATTAGCATCAGATGTATTTTGTCAAAATGTCAACGTAATTACATCCTACAATAGAACTGTAAACTAATGCACAATGTCACACATTAAACAATACTTCATCACTGCTATAACATTTTAGATCCTTAGTCTTTCATAATTCTTTCCAGAGAAAATGTTTTATTAACTAACATTAATATTCAACAAAACATGGTTCTGATTAATGTTTCCTAGCCTGTATGTTAGGAGATCTCAGTCATCTTATCACCTTTGAAAAAAGTATGATTTTTTAAATAAAAAATATTTGTACAAAATTTCCTTTACAATAAACACAAAGTATGACAACTGAATTTTGAAAGATCAATGACATTTTGCCTCACCTTGGGATTCGCCTGGTCAGCGAGACACCTATTCAGCATCTGTTTGATGACATCCAAGTAGTGGTTCTGCTGGTTGCCAAATATACCGGGAACTATGCTGCAGAGAGGGAACAAGAGAGGGAGGCTGACGGAAGATGCCTAACACACAAATAGTTTCATAGTTTTGCTTAAATTTACTGCTGCCTCAATTAGATTTTTTGCTAATATCGACAATGACAAGCTAGCTCCTTTGTGCATTTTTTTAAATTTAGTTTTGATGAAATTATTGGACAATCTATTTAAATAATTTTCGTTCAGCAAATAATAACAAAATTGGCTATGTGTAAACTGACTCTATACACTACAACCAGGGTTCATACAGACAACTTGCAATTAAATTAAAGGGTGCCATTTTCAAGGGTGACCTGGTGTATAATTCAGTTACTTATTTCATTTTTTTCAGCCCCATCCCTTACCGAACCAATCAATCATTCCATACCAGGGGTTTACATGTAAGCACTCAGCCATTGAAAAGATTGATTACACAATTAAGTGAAATAACACAATAGATAATTTATCAAGCAAGAACACGCTTCAAGAAAGAATGAGGGGGTTCATGAGCCAAACATTCAAATAAATCTTGACAAAGTTGATCAAGTTGTAACTGCCTGTTTATTACATACATGAAAAATAATGAAATACAAATCAATCCGGAAAGGAAACAATAACCGCAGAAAGTTCACTGTATACCACTGCTGTACATGTCACGCTCACTAATCACTATCATAGCCATCATTCGGCGCAGTTGCGAATTGTGCTTTGCGGACATGTTGTTCTTGTGCGTCGCACTTTTAACATGACTGTCCAGGCTGTATCGACCTCCGTTCCCGATGTTGATGGATTTTGCGCAGAACGAACGTTTCCCGTCGGATCTCGACATACCCATTCCTTGTACACCGCCATTGTCAACCATTCATCTTTAAATTTACACTTTCCTTTCTCCGGAGCCATCGTAACAGTTAAACACAAATTCCAATCGACCGACTATTTTCAACGAAAACGCTTTCCAAAATGGCAACTTAATACCCGCATGTAACGTTACCCGTATAACGCCATCTAGTGGATAATTATAAGACCAACTTGTGTTTTGTCAATCGCCGTTTAGTTTTGCCAATTTCAATGGCACATTTACTTTCGCACTTATTAAATAATTTCTATTATCATGACACGTTTGAGATATAATAGCTTAGCTGCACATTCCAAACAAAAAATACGCATTTTTGAGGGTTTTTAAGGGTTTAATCTGAAAACGGGTGATAATCAAGGGTTTTTTGGTACCCTTAAATGCGATTTCTAAATTCAAGAGTTTTCAAGGGTTTTCGGGGATCCGTGCGAACCCTGACTACAACACATGCACATTCACACTTTCACAAGTTAGCCAATTCGACAAACAAAGCCAATTTTATTTTAATCGACTGCATATTACTTACACGATTCACACATTACAAATTTGAGCATCAACGAACTAATTTGCAATGGGTTAAATTAATCGAGGAGACAACTCTATAGCTTCATCTTTGATTTGATGATAAAACAATTTTCTTCAAAGACACATGCCATTGTGATGACTGTTTTCAGAAATATACTTCAAATTTCTACGAAACTTATGCCAGACAAAATGTGTACCAGTAAAACGTTTGAATCATTGTGTCGAAATAAAACATACAAATTAAGGATAATTACTAACACACTGCCGGACAGCCGTGGCCTAGTGGTTAAAGTGTTGGACTCTAATAAATTCGAGGGTTGTGAGTTCAAGACGGTTCGTTTTCGAAGCTTAGGCAATTTCGTTTACCCTACTTTGCCTCAGTCTACTCAGCTGCAAATGAGTACAAACACTGTTTGGAAGGTACCTGCGATGGACTAGTGTCCTGTCCAGGAGAGACAGTATAACTGTGCTCTAAGTTGCTTCGCACTACAGAAACCAGGTTTAAGCACTGGCCATATAAGCCTTCATGGCTTCCTAAGGCGTAATGCCTGGAGGATGACTTGACCTTGACTAATACACTAAATGGTAAGCAAGTGATATAGTCATACATACTCGACACAAAATCACAATGTGATATTGACATGGGGTCAACATAGGTCAAAGGTATTACCAGACCACTACGTACTGACGACTACAACCAATGCTGCCAAGCTTAAATACCGACATCTCCTAGGTGAAAATGGACAAAACACCCACCTGAGAATAAGCAGGGCGCTCTCGCGTAAATCGGCGGTGGGAGAGTTAGCGCAGTCAAATAGGAACTTGAGCACATCCGGCCATGTGTTGGTACCATTCTCATCTGAAACACACAAACCACCATCTAGAGTCATCACGGCTGGGTAAAATTATCTGTAATGGACAATATTCACAACACGTACGACATTTATCAGTTAAGAATAAAACTACGGTTGTGGGATGTGTTTGTGACATCATTGCGTTATGTTACATCATGTAGTTGTGTAACGTCAAAAATATAGTGCTAATGCTGTTGTAAATACCATCTATAGAGCCTACCCGAAATAACCTGTGGCGCCTCTAGTGCATACTATAACACTAACATAAAGGTGAAATAACCCGTGGCGCCTCTAGTGCATACTATAGCACTAACATAAAGGTGAAATTACCCGTGGCGCCTCTAGTGCATACTATAGCACTAACATAACGGTGAAATTACCCGTGGCGCCTCTAGTGCATACCAGGGTTGGGGTCAAGTACCAGTACTTGTACTTAAGTACACATTTGTCAGTACTTGATGTGTGGAAATGCAAAGTACTTGTACTTGAACTACAGTACTTGGTATATAGCAAATACTTTTCAAGTAATAAAGTGTACAGTAGGAAAGTTTTGTACATGGTATTTTCAAGGATTGTAGGGTCTGGGGTGTGAAAATAGTGTGACAGCCATTTTGACAACTCAGCAGGTGTAGCTTTGATGCAGCTTCCTGGAATGTACTCGACCCTAGCCAAGCTGACAGTCAAGTATCTGACAGTCATGGCATCATCAGCATCAGTAGAAAGGACTTCCAGCATTGCTGGGAAGGTGTTCCGCCCAGACAGGCGTCGGCTCACAGACAACAACTTGGAAACTGTCATGATGATAAAGTGCAATGACAGGTCAAGTATGAAATGAACAATGGAGTGGTTGGACTTGACCAAGTACAGTCGCCTCGTTATAACGCGGATTCGGATATAATGCGGTCGGTCGTGGACCCCGATTTTCTGCCGCCAGGGGAAAATGCCAAATGGGCCTGCTTAAACCTACTTAGAATTGCTTCGACAATTCTCAAGAAACATTAGACGAACAATATCAACGAACGAGTATCAACGTGTTGTTTGTTTCGCGCTGTCGCCGACATCAATCGCTGTCTTCGCTGGTTTGTAAATTGCAATCGAGATTCACAAATACGCCTCATGTAAGAATCAGATAAACAGTTTTAAATGCATTTAGTATGCAATACAAACATAACACTTGGGTGAAATGACATGGTTCCATTACATCATAAATTTAATCGTTTTTGCGACACGAAACCAACATGCCAAATTCCTAAGCCTGACCCAAGGCCCTACCGGCGCACAAAAATACGAATTCGTCATCCGCATATGAAACGATGAATCGATGTTAAGTGGTGTGTAATAATTTTATGCTTCGGTCGAGATCGGTTGAAAGATGAAGTGAAACAATTATTAATTCTACTTATTGCCACTGTCTGTGTTTTATCAGCTTACCTACTACATTTGTCAAATCATATACGTTTTCGGCTACTCAGATCCAGGTTATTATTTTCAATTAGTAGCCCTATTAGTCCAGTACATCTTCATCGTAGTAGATCTATTCAATAACGGTATACATACATGTTTTTATTCAGTTCAAGAATCAACAGGGTGTGACATTTAAAAATAATACCCGTTGATGCTAGTATACTCGTTTAATAAGTTCCATAAACTGCATATTGGCATATAAGTCAGTGCTGCAAGCACACAGGGCTTCGACAGCGTTCTAGGACTTCGTGCAGCGGGCTGTGATCGCTGTTGTTTAGTAGCTCCCTGGTGGCAGATTTGAAAACACTTAACGCGCCTCACTTACAGCGTGGTCTGAAATCGTGGACCCCAACCACCGCATTATAACGCGGCTCGACTGTATTGCCAAGTATTATGATGCATAATGTAACAATTGTATACATGAAATAGGGTTTCAATAAAAATTATTAAAATGTATAGAATTTTTTTGAACTTTTCTGCTTGATCTTCACAAACAAATGATAATAAAATGTGATGCTCAGTTTTGCTCATATCAAAGTCACATAAATTTGTGTTGCAAAATAAACATGGCAAAATATCGAAAAATATTACAACCATTAAAATAGGCCCATTTATATTTGAGTACTTGAACTGTACTTGTATTTGATATGTCATTACTTGAACTGTACTTGTATTTGATATGTCATTACTTGTACTTGATATTTATTTTGGGTACTTGATCAACTGTACTTGACCCAACCCTGGTGCATACTATAACACTAACATAAATAAAGGTGAAATCGTGTGAAATGTTTGCCGTAAGCTAAAACAATCATGTATCTATGCCATGATACATTTCTGTTTGATATCAGTACGCGTTATTAATGTATTCTTTGCTGAAACAGTAATTCTTGTATTTACATTCCTGCCATTGTTGTGGATATAGCATTGTTCCAACTCTTTCATTTAAAGTAAAAAATTACATCTTGTACTTCCGTCGGCACTCGATCCTGTAATGCATTGCATTCATACATGCCCACTGTTTAGCGACCAAAAACATGCTATTCCAGGTACCTGTTATTGATTAAAGATAAAATAATGTAATTGTAATTGAGTCCATTCATACTATTTCAACTTTTTTATCAATCATTCAGCTAACTGACGTATACCCACAGGGCAGTACACCTGCCGTACTTATCAATCGTTCATCTAACTGATGTATACTCACAGGGCAGTACACTTGCCGTACTTATCAATCGTTCAGCTAACTGACGTATACCCACAGGGCAGTACACTTGCCGTACTTATCAATCGTTCATCTAACTGATGTATACTCACAGGGCAGTACACTTGCCGTACTTATCAATCGTTCAGCTAACTGACGTATACCCACAGGGCAGTACTCCCATTATACTTATCAAGCACAATGTGTTTTCCGAAGTTCTTTCAGATAGTCGTTCATTTGAAGAGCCGTTACGATACCTCTTAAAATTTTATTTTAATCAGCACCAACATTTAGACATCAGTATCAATAATATGAAAAACGATATAACTGGTAATAAAAAATAATAATTTATGTACACAAATATTCGCCTTGCTATTGTTATTAAACAACAACAACTAAACAGCTAACACAAATGTCCCATGAAAATGTGTATTATAAATCTTTTGAGAATAACATTTACCAAAACAATCAGTTATAAATTCTCTTGGGAGTTTCGAAACGCTTATGAATTCATGTCATTTGAGAATTTGGGCCCTGGTTCCTAGCACGTGTTTTCTATGAGTACTAAAAGTATTTCGCTACCAGGAAAACTGACTTGCTGCTTGGTTTCAAATTTGATAGCAAAAAAGTTATTCCAACTACCTACCATGTCTTAAAACATGAATCAGGTTTGTCGATGTTCAAATCAGCAGTTCATAAATAGTAATATGCGTAGTTGGTTTAATAAGAGTACTTGCTTTTGCTAAAATCATTGACTGTATCGGCTTTGATCGTTGTGAAAGTGGTGTATAGTCTTACGAGTACGACATAGTACATGGAGCTGGACCATTTCTTGCTTAATTTTTAACAGATCCAGTCAAAAACAATTTAGTAGTTTGCCCAATGGTTTTACCAAATCCAAATAATACATTTGCACAAACAATGTACCATGATTTAGGGAATACTACATAGGCTTGATTTTTAAATTATTCGAAAATGACGAGAGTGAACCTCTAATTTTGAGTCTTGCATACATAACACAGCGCCACCTACCAAGCATGTTCCGTGCGAACTCGGCTGTGCACTCGCACATCTTCTTCCGGATGGTTGCGGTAGCTTCATTCTGGATGCCCACCAGGTGCTGATCCTTGATGCTGTTCTGCATATCGGGAGGAAACTCCGGCCAGAACTCCTCGAACGTCGACGTGTAGAGTCGTCGCAGCAGGACAGAGGCCATCGTACGAACCTGTTTGCCATAAGTACAACGGATGTAAAGAAATTGCTTCAGGATAATTCAAAGGGAGATAAGATGTTACATCCTACCTAGATACTTCATCACAGGGTTGACAGATCCTGCAATATTGCCGAGTGTCAAAAACACATTGACAATTTTCCACCAGACTCCCCCTAGTTTCCACACTAACAAACAAAATGGCCATGATTTGGGTATATTACAAGTATATTTATAATCATAGCAATTTGCTGAAAATCTGCATTATGTAGATAACAAAACACTAAATTGCACTACTATTTAGCTTTTTCATAAAATTCTATAACGGTCTAAGCCTGATAAATTTACCATTCACTGAAATATCTGCACCTTATAGATAAAATAAAACAACATATTCTACAATTTTTAATGAAATTGCCCAGGCACATGGGAACTTTGAGTGCTGATGCGGTAACATCAAGTTTGGCTTACAAATTTGCACTTTATTCATTTTGAATACATCATTGAATATCAGGTATATAAGCAATACTTTTTTCCCATGTAACCAGTGCCAATATACAAAGTTGTAATAATGCTCCAATAACTGATATCCATGGAATAACAACAGTGAAAAATACTGTTACAGTATACAATTAATATAAAATAATAGAAGCCGCAAAAAGTAATAGGTTGATGAAATAGAACCATTTTTGATACCCAACAAAAACATTTTTGAGGCATCAGTTTACAGCACTAAAGTACAGCCTTTATAACCTTACCTCAACAGCAGCATTGGCGTTATTCGTGATGCGGATTAAGAATGGTATTTTAGTGACAGGTGGAACACTCTCATAGGCCTCCTACAAAATAAAAACACAATGTATTGCCAACTAAATGACATGCATTGTGTTAAACAATGTTCCTTCTGCAAGTTTGTTTGACTCGATAGATCAACGTGCAATTTTTTTACATGACAGATGAATGGGAATTAACCACCCTTATAATGTAAAACTATTTCTGACAATGTATGAAATGGGTGGAATCACGTTGTGCTTATTTTAGGTGTTTTATTTTCATGACAAACTTACTGTACTTATTAACGTTTACCAATGCAATCATGTACAAGAATTTATTTCATTTAAATTTTAGCTGGTTCATTACAATATAGGAAGAGATATTTCAAGCCAGCCACCGTGGCATGCCATTTTTTCCAATTTTTGGTCTGGCTTGGACAACTTATTCACTTTCGCCGATATTAACGACTTTCTCAAATAACGAACGCTCGCAATTTTTCTACAATTTCAGTCATTTATCGAAGCGGAAACAGCGACGTCGAAGAGATATGAAGTTCTAGCATGAAAAAGAGCTATTAAACGTGCTCGAGTACGCATCGCAATGCTGTGCGGCCACGTTTGATGCGAACATGTGCGCACACTTGTGCATCCGGAAAGCATGTTTTTTGCCATTTTGTCTATGGTCGATTACCGTTACTGAAATGTTCGACGTAAATCGTTGATTCCGCAACGACAAATCGGGATCAAAAGAAAGATTCAACACGTGGCAACGCGTTCACACTTACCTCTGAATGAGTTCTGACTTCATTGTCAGTACTCATTAGATTTTGGAGTAAACTTTCGAACTGCGCCTGCTCGTCCGCCATGTTTTCGGTGTTGAAAGAGGAGGAGCATGAGCGGTGACCTTTCACCTTATGTCAGGTTGGCTGCTACCGTATCACCATGTCTACACGCGCACAATTTAAACAACGACGTAAACGGAACTGCGCGCTAATACCGCGCGTTTGAGATAAATTATAGTTGTCATGTGTAAATTATGTATATGTTCGTCTATGCATCGATAAACATGCTTGTTTTCGAAGCAAGACTTCAGCTACCTTTGTTTCTATGTTTTCCCTTTGAAAGTCTTTGTCTCGTCGAATACGGGTCTGAACTAAATAAACCATACCTGACTTTTTATATTATGAATAAATGGTGCTATATTTTGACCACTTTTACAGAAGGCGCCTTTATTACGAACTTCGTTTCGTCAACTAGTCAACATTTTATCATAACCACCTCCTACAAAAGCGCTACATATAGTTATATTAATTGATCTTAACTGTATACATTAATTGTAAACGGCATGAAGCAAGGCTGTGTTCTGGCCCCTACTCTTATTTTTAGGATATATACCGGTACTCCTCTGTAATATTGAGAGAAGCAATGGAAACGTTATGCTAACCGTGTTTACCATGGAGTGGGTCTGATAACTATATTTGACGCTAACATGTAGGCCTACTGTGCATCGCGTTTGAAGGCTAAGACCAAAACAACAGCGGTGCATGTGAGTGACGCAGATGACGCCGCCTTCTGCTCCCATCCCGAGGAATAGCTGTAGTCTACCATAGACAGTTTATCCAATATCAATACAGCTTCTGCCCTTAAACCTATAGCTTCAAAAAGACCGTCATCACGAGCCACGGAACTCGAGAAGCTACAATCACCTTCATCGCAATGATGAAGCACTAAAAATTGTGGATAATTTCTCATATTTAGATTCCATCATGTGATTCATGTCTAACAACTTCACACTTACAAAGAACTAAGCACATGACTAGACAAAGCTGTGTCATCCTTTGGAAGATTCACAAATGTAGTTTGATCCAACAAGAGTCTAACACTACACACGACATTGAATGTGTGTCACGCTTGTGTTCTTAGCATCGTACTGTATACTGCAGCGATCTGAACAACTTATCTAAAATAGGACTATTAGAAACTAAACGGCTTTATCTAGGCTGCCTACGAATGATCCTTGGTGTAAAATAGCAGGACACAATCTTGAGATTCTGCGACGCTGCAAGTCAATACCACTGAGCAACGTTGTCAAACAGAGATGACTATGATGGCTTGGGCACATACAATGGATGTCTATAGTGACCGCCTCCAGGAGATCATCATGTGTAGGGGGTTAACTAAAGGCAAACACCCATATTGTCTGGGTCACATTACAATACAAGAAATCTGGATGGAAGCATGCAAAAAATTCCTAGGCAAAAGAGAGAGAAAACACAATGTGTGGCTATCAACAGCAGCATGGACGTTGATCAAAGAAAGGAAGCAAATGAAATAAATGATCAATCGATGCCAACCCGTAGAAGAGAAACAAGAACACCAAGCAAAGTAATAGCAACTTAACATAGCTGTTAAGAAGAGTGCAATAAAAGACAAGCAAAACTATATAAATTACCTAGCAACACAAGCTGAAATGGCAGCTTACAGAATATACACGAAGGAACTATGATATAACAAGAACCCTAGCGGGGAAAAGACAATCAAAATCCTTCAAGTGAAACCAGTGAAAGACAAAGAAGGAATAATCATAAACAAAGATGGAAAGAACACTTCAAAGAAATACCCGTCAGAGAGCCACCAGTAGAAGGACCAGGCACACAAATATCAGAAATGCTATTAAATATTGACACAAACCCACCTTCAAAGGCTGAAATGGGTAAAGCAGTGAATATGTTAAACAAAGGAAAGACACAAGCTCTGAAGACAGACCCAATAACAACAACATAATTAATGTTGCACTATCTATTTCTGAAGATCTGGGAACAAGGGGAAGTCCCAAAAGATCTGGGAACAAGGGAAGTCCCAAAAGATCTGAGAACAAGGGGAAGTCCCAAAAGATCTGAGAACAAGGGGAAGTCCCAAAAGATCTGAGAACAAGGGGAAGTCCCAAAAGATCTGGGAACAAGGGGAAGTCCCAAAAGATCTGAGAACAAGGGGAAGTCCCAAAAGATCTGAGAACAAGGGGAAGTCCCAAAAGATCTGAGAACAAGGGGAAGTCCCAAAAGATCTGAGAACAAGGGGAAGTCCCAAAAGATCTGAGAACAAGGGGAAGTCTGCCTGCCAAACTGCCAAAGAAATGTGACTTGGGAATGTGCAAGAACTGGAGAGGATTTACACTTTTATAAATACCAAGTAGTCTTCACACGCATAATTTTGGACAGACTGAAAGGAACATTGAATGAAAAACTACGTGAAGAACAAGCTGTTTTTCGAAAATACAAATTTTGCACTAATCATGCTGTCAAATTTAGAGTAATAATAGAACAGTCAATTGAGTGGCAGTCACATCTCTATTATTAATGATTTCATAGATTTCGAGAAAGCTTTTGATAATGTAGATAGCAACGTTATCTGGATGGTGATGTATCATTACGGAATACCAACAACGTTTTTAACACTAGTCCAGCAGATTTACACAAGCAGTTGCCGAAGACCGATCTACCTGGCGTCTCTATTATATTGGGAACATGACTAGACACGGGCTACTATTTGAAGCAGTTCGGTAACAAGGCTGTTCTTTGGTTCGCGCGCTTTTTCAGTTCTGCCATCTACCGATTGTTGTAAATCCTTAGAATAGCTACTGCCACCTAGCGGACACTTACATTTGTGCATAAAATGTTTGTCACCTCCTCTTTTTATGGCTTGTGAAGACTCGCCTAACTATCATCCGTTTCCAACTTGAATTTGGCCTTGAGTCGTTTGAACCGCAACGTATTTCATTACGTCGACATACAGGCCCGCTCGCCCGTCCGAATGCACGCGCGCACGCACATGTCGAACCCCCTTTTTGAGATAATTTGTCTTTACTGTAAACATTTTCAGAATTCCCGGCTGATTGTGTATGCCCAAACCCCTTTTTAAACCCAGAAGACGGGCATGTAATATTATTATGTTTGGGGAGACAGTCAGGGAAAAAATGTCATGGGTTTTCAAGTTAAGAGCTGCTCGGGGCCCGGGTGCAAAACACAATGTGGCGCCCCCCCCCGCACCACCCCCGAACCCTCTTTTAAAAACTCCGGGGATGGTCATGTAACCTTATTATGTTTGGGGAGGCAGTCAGGAAAACCACGTCATGGGTTGTCAAGTTAAGAGCTGCCCATGTAAGAATATACCATGTATGACACGAATACCATGGTAGGTCTATTATCATATATATGGCATTTTGGACACTACCTTGGTATTCTCATATTACAATCCCGTGTTTTTTTATCGTGTTGCAGTACCATGGTAGGGGAGGGGTCTGTAGCCGTGGTACAGTGGCATGGTAGAGGGGCCTAGCTGTTACCATGGTACAGTGTCATGGTAGAACTAGAAGGGTCTGTAACCATGGTACATTACTATGGTAGAGGGGTCTGTTACCATGTTACAGTGCCATGATAGAGGGGTCTGTAACCATGGTACAGTACCATGGTAGAGTGGTATGTGACCATGGTACAGAACCACGGTAGAAGGGTATGTTAAATTACCATGTTACAGTACCATTGTAGTGGGGTCTGCAACCATGGTATCGTAGCGTAGATCCACACTGGCTAGAACCACATTGTCTAGAACCACGCTGACTAAAACCACACTACCTAAAACCGCATTGTCTAGAACCACACTAACTAGATCCACCATGTCTAGAACCACATTGCCTAGAACCACACCGTCTAGAACCACACTGTCTTGAACCACATTATCTAGAACCACACTGGCTAGAACCACAATGTGTAGAACCACACTGTCTAGAACCACATTGTCTAGAATCACACTGGCTAGAACCACATTGGCTAAAACAATGCTGGCTAGAATCACAATTTCTAGAACCACACTGTCTAGCACCACACTGGATAGAACCACAATGTCTAGCACCACACTGGCTAGAACCACAATGTCTAGAACCACACTGGCTAGAACCACATTGTCTAGCACCACACTGTCTAGAACCACACTGGCTAAAACCACACTGTCTAGCACCACACTGTCTAAAACCACACTTTCTAGAACCACATCTGCTGTCTATATTCGACTTTGTCGCCGCAACATTAAACACGTCCATCTTAGCAAATGTTCTGATATTATTAATTTATAATTCTATACATGTTTGTGTCCTGTGGACGCCGTGCGCCGGACCCGGACTCAGAAGTAATTTTGAATAAAATAATAATATTGACGTAACAAGCATCAAGAAAAGTGCCGAAATACATATATGTGTGTATAGTAGACTATGTCACCGCACATTAAAACCATACATCCTAATAAATATTCTTATGTGTCATCAATAATTTTATTAACAATGACTAATTGATGAGTATATATGATGTATATATAGATATATATATATATATATATATATATATGTATGCCCTGATATATATATATATATATATATATATGTATGTGTGCCTGATATATATATATATATATATATATATATATATATATATATATATATATGTGTATGCCCTGATATATATATATATATATATATATATATATATATATATATATATATATATATATATATATATATATATATATATATATATATATATATATATCAGGGCAAGCGTCATCAACACACGTATCTATATAATATTCTTTGAGATAGCTCAATCTAGTTATATATTAGTTATATTAACATTCCAAGATAGGTCATATTGAATATGGTTAATATCATAAATAGAAAGTTGTGATTGTTTTTTCAACATAATTATACTTAGTCAAGTAGCAATCTAAATTTCAAAGAAACGGTATACATCATATCAGTAATTAATACATTTTACAATCAGTAGTTCGTAAGTATTTAGATTGTGGAACTTTTGTCCGGAGGGGCTTTTGTCCGATGTACCTCAATATATATTAATAGTACTCAGCAATGAGTACAATAACCTGTCTGTGTCCGGGGAAGTCGTGTCCGGTGGTTGTCTACCTACTCGGACTTTTCTCAGTGGGCAAAGGTGTAAAGAAAGGAAGGAATATCCTCTCTACTTTTAGCGTACAGAAAAGTACACAAACTGTTGTTTGAGACTCCTTTATGTTAAGAGCAATATGATTCATAAAAAATCCTCTCTTGTTCATCTGCTATAAAGAACAAGCTAGTGACTCTTACTCCCCCTGACATAGGTAGAAATGACCAACATTGCCGGTGTCTCTTCAGAAAGACACAGGCAATGTGGGGTGAATGAAATTGGGCAAGTTCGAAACGGCAGCAGTTGGACTCGTACCCCGGTCCTCTCAACCGACAGTCCGGCGCTCTGACCGCCGAGCCCCACCCGTTGTCGACCACAAAGCATAGATGTTATGGACACGCGATGTCGCCTCTTCGGCCACATTCTACTGATGGTTAATTAATGAGGTGACCACAATAATCAAGATATAATCAAAGGTTGAATCCTCCAGTTTTAAATAGTAACGATGATGATAATAATTGGGTAGAATTTTTTATACTGAATGACATCAATAACTTTAGAATCGGCATTGTTATTAAATATATATATTTTAACATTCATTATTCACACCGGTTAACATTAAATATCTTTTTTGTGGATATGAATGTAAAGGGTATTGTTGAATATCGCCGGGTGTGTATACATTATGCGTATACGTAAAAGAGATCCGCAAGACTGCGGCAACTATCGCGGAATCTCGCTACTGGTCATTGCAAATCCTAGAATATATCCAACCCATCCGAGATGAGTTGGATGAATTTCCGACAAAACGAGAGATCGAACAAACAATCGCGTCCACTGCAAACAATAAGGCAGCCGGACTGCGGCAACTATCGCGGGATCTCGCTACTGACCATTGCAAGCAAAATCTTTGCAAACATTCTGCTGCAGCGACTGCTGGTCGTTGCAAATGATGTCCTTCCAGAAGCACAGTGCGGATTTCGTTTATCACGCAGCACGATCGACCTGATCTTCACCTTACGACAGGTGCAAGAGAAGGCGGCCGAACAGAACAAACCGCTTTACATCGGATTCGTTGATTTTTCAAAAGCGTTCGACTCGATCAGTCGCCCTTGTCTCTGGCGAGTTCTCTCGAAATTTGCCCCCCCCCTGACAAGTTCATATTGATGATGCGGGCGTTTCACGAGGGCATGTAAGCACAGGTGATGGTTGACGGTGAGACGACGGATGCATTTCCTGTCGCACACGGAGTTAAACAAGGCTGCGTCCTAGCGCTGACACTGTTTACTCTCTTCTTGACTGCAGTGCTCGAAGTTTCAAATCGTGACACCACCAAAGGCGTTTACATAACAACACGCTCTGAAGGAAGGCTTAAGGCTTTTCATTGTGTCTCGCCTCAAAGCGAAGACGAAGGTACGACAACTGTGCGTTCGGGACCTTCTAAACGCTGGCGATACAGGCTTTGTGTCACATTCTGAGGTTGATCTACAAACGATACTTGACAGGTTTGCCGCCGCTTCTGCATCTTTTTGACTCTCTATCAATGTTCGAAAAACTAAAGTCTTGCATCAACCCGCTCCCGGGATACTGTACACAGCACCGACGATCTTGCTCAATGGTAAGCCACTTAACGTCGCTACCATTTTTAAATACTTTGGGAGCACTATCGCAAACGACTGCAGCCTCGCGAAAGAACTGTCGGCTCGAATTCAGTCGGCCTCTGCCGCGTTCGGACGACTGCGCGAACGATTACGGAACGAACACAACATCACGCTTGTAACAAAATGCAAGGTCTACCGTGCTATCATCCTGTCATGTCTTCTGTACCGTTCAGAGACATACACGCTGTACAGACGTCATAATCAGCGATTGTCACATATACACCTACGCCAGTTACGAGCCGTCCTCGGAATCAGGTGGTCACAGCGAGTGACCAACAATGAAGTACTGCAACGTGCCGATATGCCGAGCATCGCGGCAATGCTTCTAAACCGGCAACGTACTGCTGGACCGGCCACGTTGTACAGATGAGTGACGACCGACTGCCTAAGGCAGTTCTGTACGGCGGGTTATTACAGGCAAAGCGAAATGTTGGAAGACCAAACTTACGCTACATGGATTGCACAAAGCAACACTTCCACGCCGCCGATATCAAGAGGCACTGGGAGGAGATGGCGCACGATCATAGTGCCTGGCGGATTGCCGTCAAAAAAGGAGCCGCAAAAGCCGAAACCAAAAGAGCAACCGATGCCGAAATCAAACGACGACAACGCCGACATGGACGTGCGCTCTCGCTTGGAAACCGAACAGATCAACAGCCAGAGTTCGCATGCAGATACTGCGGAAGGAAATTGGCGGCTCGTATTGGCCAACTATCCAGTGAAAGAGCTTGTGCGAGAAAACGTTGAACGATTTGCGATGTTAATGTCACACTCGAAACCGAGAAGACCGCCGATAACGTTATATCAAATATCCCCAGGTAGTTCAGGTCGACTATTTTACAAAATGTTTTTGTTCCTAAAACAAAGCTTTACCTGTGTAAGCACTTTCCCTGTAGCTGCGCCTAAAATATGAAACGAACACCTTATCACCTTAATATTATCAGAAACTTTATAGCTATTTTCTGCAAAAACATCAACATATATTTATCCCACCTTAAATCTTCGGCGGTCACTCGTTCTGATTATATAGTTTGTCCCTGTTCATGATATAATGCTTAATCAGAAAAAGAATCTATGTGAGATATAGGGTTACGCTCAGAAATACAAACGCCTACAATTCCCACAATTTAAGCGACATGTGAGAAAAGGTTAAGAAGAATCTGATTTGCCACCTAGCGTGAACGGTGAGTAGCTGGTTAGGCAACAACGCAATAATTGTATTGGACCGTGGCGACACCTAGCGCTATGTGAAAACTATACAACCTTGGAACGTAATCCAGTGTCCTCTATGTGCTTTATATATCTGTCTGTCCTTGCGACATGCTTGAACGAGTATCACTTGACAACGTCACTGTTTATTATCTGTTTTTGCAATCATTATCATAGTTCCTCTGATTTCGGCTGTCACAAAAATATTATTGTGCACGATCCAAAAAAAATTCATACAATGCTGTATAAAAATCTAATGTGCGAGACGTCTATTTAATGGCGCGGTGCATTTTATCTACCAAGTCATTATAAAACTGTATATGTGTTGACCCACCTAAAATATAATTCATTGTACAGACCCTTACGTACTCGGCCCATACTTTGAGAACCAGGTATGACGACGTTAATAACGGGCCCCACTTTACCGCGTCACTCAAAGGCGAACACGCGTTTGTCGAGAACTAATATCAAAGGTGTGTCTGAGACGACACAATTTGAAAATATACATTAAACACCGTCTGTATGAAATGTTGTAGACAAAATAATTGTTTTATTACATGTTGACAATGCAGCTGCTCAACTCAATCGGTGTGCAACATAATGATCCTATCCGTCAACTTCGATTACTATTGTGGGGCGCGGTAGCGTAGCGGTTAAAATGTCGGGCTCTCATTCGAGAGAACCCGGGTTCAAATCCTCTTGCTGCCGTTTCGAACCTTTGGCAATTTCGTTCATCCCACGTTGCCACAGTTCACTCAGCTGTATAATTGCTTACCTGGCTACAGACAGAGGCGGATATGTAAAGGAATAATCTTCGCGCAGTAATTGCAGCGTCCCAGAGAAGTGACTTGTAAATTGTAAAGCTCTTTGAGCAGGTCCAAGGACTGGATACCGCGCTATATAAGAACGTACCTTTACCTTTTTAATATGGTATACACCAACGACGTAGGTACATGCGTACTCTCAATGAATACCGTCAAAGCGTGTATTTATTGCCGGGCTCTTTCAATATGGACTTAAATGATCTCTTGTGACCTGCATACATTACTAACGCCGAGATCGTTGCAGTAATGACCCGTGGTAGTTCAATAGCATACACGCGCACGTTGCTTCTCGCGCGTTGGCCATCTTTGTTAATCGATTTGGTGATTGATTATTCACATGTAGGAAGTATGTAGGTAGCGCCACCTAGTGATAAATATTATTCACGCAACGGCGTTGTCACGCTGTTTCGTTCGGCAACCATTGTAATAATTAATTATTAGTTCCTCTGACTTCGGCTGTCACAATAATATTATCGTGCATGCTCCACATGCGGTATACAAATCTTAATGTGCGAGACGTCTGTTTAATGGCGCGGTGCATTGTATTTACCAAGTCATTATAAAACTGAATATGTGTGAACTCGCCTGAAATGTAATTCATTGTACAAATCCCTGTGTACTTGGCCCAAACTATGCATTGCTGACGATCATGCTTCAATTAATATTATATACATCAGCGACGTAGTGTGGGGGAGGAAATTCGCTGTTGGACACAACACTTGCTATGTTCGTACGTTAGGCTGTTATTATTATTATTGTTGTTACTACTACGATGTTGAAGGAGTGTAGTAACTGACGTGTGTCAGATTGTAAATGTGGCTGTAAACGTGCTGTGGTGCCAGGCTGGAATGAACACGTGTATGAGCCTCAGAGTGCAGCCAGTGATGCTTATTGACTACGGAGAGAGACTGGCAGACCTGGACAAGGCGATGTTTTTAATCTCATGAAGTTATCCAAAATGTAAGCAAGACATATGCTATGACTAATAATAACATTGCCTGAAAAATCACTTTAAATTAAAGTACCATGGTAGAGGGGTATGTTACCATGGTACAGTACCATGGTAGAGGGGTATGTTACCATGGTACAGTGCCATGGTAGAGGGGTATGTTACCATGGTACAGTGCCATGGTAGATGGGTTTTCTACCGTGTTGCAGTACCATGGTAGAGGGGTATGTTACCATGGTACAGTGCCATGGTAGATGGGTTTTCTACCGTGTTACAGTACCACGATAGAGGATTGCCCGGCCCCGCAAAGTAGAATTTAGATCCTGGGTTCAGCCTCCTGTTACGTTTCCCATTGGCGACCATGTTAACGTTTGGCACGATTATAAGAAAACGGAACCATCAAAAATTCTGAAACTTCTTACCTGCTATTGCTATCATCTCATTGACATGCTGATCGAGTTTAGTCAAAGTCTCATACTTGTAACTCATTTAAAATGCCTGAACGTGCCATACCCGTCAATTTTTACCAATGTCTGCATGAATTACTACGCACACGTGCCTTGTTGCGAAAAAAAACTGCAAAAAATCCTTCCGCCTATTGAAATCATCTAAAAATCCACAGTTACATTGCCAACATGTTCTACCGGCAAACTTGCCAATGTTCCTGGCTCAAATACAGTTATGTCAGATGATATGATTTTTTTTTAATAACACATATCCAAAATTACTGTGCCCTACAATCGTAACACACCAGGAAGTCTAACTGAGGCATGATCCCAAATAGGGAAGTTTTTTTTGGAGAAAGTGTCAAATTTTATATCAAGTTGCTGCACAATGTATATGTAAACCCAATATGGAACACTCCTGCTTGTCACGTCATTATTATTTGTTTCACAGCCAAATCAAAACAATGCCCTGCCCATAATATTAGCTGAAAACCAGTCACATAATTTAAATATAGGTCAATTTTGACACTTGATAAATCATTAATCATATACACTAGATTTCTAGAGCATTGCGAACCAATGAAATCTACTTACTGTCTCTTTAAATATACCACCTACTTATTTTCAAATTAATATTTATATAATTGCTTGATTTTTAACCAAATATGGCGCAACTTTGTCAGAAAAGTGACAATTTGTCACATTTAACAGGATTTTTGGTGATTTCCATTGTGTCAGACTTGCTAAATTTTATTGTTTATGTGATTGCTTTCATGCTTCTACTTGATCGGGTACATGGCGTACTGCTTGATTTGGATACGCCATCATAAAGGGGTATCACACCAGATACCCATTTGCGGCCATATTTGAAAATGTTGATATACGCAATGCTTCCAGTGGCTGTGACACAACCAAAATACGAATGTTCTGTCCAAATTTGTTACACAATATCACCAATGTATTGGGCCACATAACAAATATCACCAATGACTGTTCTAGTGCAAAATAGCTACCTTCTCCCTCACAAACTGGTGCCATACCCCCTAATTTTGACAAAATTTCCATTTTGGCAGCCGGTCAGTGACATGCTATTTGTGATTGCTACGGCTGTCTGTCTTTGCAAGCAAACTGTTCACTTTTCCCGTGAACCTATGCCTTTGGGAATGGTTATATCTTCTGTAAACCACTTCGTGGTTGGGGTTAGCTAGGGAAGGGGTTAGCTAGATATTGGGTTAGCTAGGGGTGGGGTTAGCTAGAGATGGGGTTAGCTGCGGTTAGGCTTCCATACCTTCATCTCCTTGTGTCCGTACACTTACAAAGAACTGCACTCAACATGAAATGTGTACTGAGACGTGGTGAATAGACATTTATGAAAATTACCGTTGATTTCCCAATATAAAAATGTGTTTATGTTAAGCTTTTAGCTTACCATAAACTCTTTCGGGCAATTTGAACAGATGGAATTTTTTTTTATTTATTGACAACTATATATCTTATTAATCATCAAATAGCGTAACATATCAGCTGATGCACATCAAACGTTATAGTGCAACACTAAAATGTACATTTGTTTGACATTTTTGATATATAGTAGATCAGTTATAGGATACCTCCTAAAAGAGACGGTTACGAAGTTTAATAATAGCGGCGCTTAACAAGTAATGCTCTTGTTGACTAAATGGAATCAATAAAATATATATAATAATATAATATTAACTAGCCTGACACAGGCAATGTTCTAAGTAAACGCACGCTACACGAGGCAAGTTAGCAGCCGTTTTAATTTATTCGTGTGATTCTATGTTGGACCATGTAACTGAGCCTATACACTGTCACTGCACGACTGTAGCCACATCTGAATTGGCAATTAATAGCTCCATATTTAACAATTCTTCCCTTTGTGCAGCATGCATTTAATCAGTATATTTTTGATAAAAAAACCCTCCTCCATGTCTTTTAGATGGCTACCGCATTTCTGTTGCCATGGTGCCTATTTGGGTTCAGCCTCCTGTTACGTTTCCCATTGGCGACCATGTTAACGTTTGGCACGATTATAAGAAAACGGAACCATCAAAAATTCTGAAACTTCTTACCTGCTATTGCTATCATTTCATTGACATGCTGATCGAGTTTAGTCAAAGTCTCGTACTTGTAACTCATTTAAAATGAACGTGCCATACCCGTAAATTTTTACCAATTTCTGCATGAATTACTACGCACACGTGCCTTGTTGCGAAAAAAACTGCCAAAAATCCTTCCGCCTATTGAAATCATCTAAAAATCCACAGTTACATTGCCAACATGTTCTACCGGCAAACTTGCCAATGTTCCTGGCTCAAATACAGTTATGTCAGATGATATGATTTTTTTTAATAACACATATCCAAAATTACTGTGCCCTACATTCGTAACACACCAGGAAGTCTAACTGAGGCATGATCCCTCCAGCTAGGCCCGTTAACGGAGGACGAGAAAGGAGTCACTCAGTAGGCCTACCACACAACTCGACTCAGCGTCGTCGGTGTTGCGGTAGTTCTCGGCGCTGCCTCGTGTCCTCGACTACCCTATCACTGCACCGCGGCACTGGAGCCGCGGACGATGCAGCAAGACATTGTATTGTATAATTAGGCGTCCTCGAGGCAGATTTCCCTGATACACTTTGTCGCGCCGACGTCTACAAGGACAAATGTACCGGAAGTGACTTTTAGAGCATTGATTGTTATCATCCGTAACGACGTGTTCTCGCCAAGTGATTCTATGTTATCGATAATTATGTTTATTACGGTAGCATGTTACGCTACATTATATATGTGAATTACTACATGTGTTGTGTTCTTTTCTATTGATATTTCGTTGATCACAACAAACGACTTTTAGTGTTTTGCAAACAGTTTATTTATAATCACTCGAACACTAAATTGGTGATCCTGACGTGATTACAAAACATCATGGCCGAAGCGACGTTCACTAACGCTGTGAGCATAAAAATTCCTCCCTTCTGGACGGAAAATCCGCGATTGTGGTTTGCACAAATTGAAGGACAATTTACGGCAATGCGCATAACACAACAAGAGACCAAGTTCGGTCACATCATCGGTGCGCTAGCTCCATCAGTCGCAGCTGAAATAGAAGATGTGATTCTCGAACCGCCAGCTGAGAATCAATATGATGCTCTCAAAAACGCTCTCATTACACGCCTGTGTGTTACAGAAGAAGAAAGGATGGATCGGTTGTTAACTGGCGTGTCTCTAGGAGATCAAAAACCATCATCTTTACTTCGTCAAATGCAAAGACTAAGAGGCACTAGAGTCGCAGCGTTAAACGACATCGTTTTTCGTCGTCTATTCCTCACTCGTCTCCCAGATCACGTTCAAGTAGCTTTGGCCACGCGTGCCAACGTTCCACTGACTGAATTGGCAACACAAGCAGATGTCATGATGGCTGTGGGCAACCGAGTGAATTGTAACACCCTTGAAGCGGATACCTCTACGCAAAAGCCTTCACTGTCTTCTCTGTCTTCAGAAACACTCCTCGAAATCGACTCACTCAGAAGAGAAAATGCAAGACTGCGGAACCAAGTAGAGCAACAGAACGTACCTCGACATACCAGTGACAACCAACTGTGTTGGTTTCATGCTAAGTTCGGTACCAAAGCTCGTAAATGTCGATCGCCGTGTTCCTGGTCGGGAAAAGCCAAAGCTGCCCACTAGTGGCGAACAGTGGATGCAGCCATGTTTCTCGCCTACTTTACCTCACCGATCATGCATCCAAAACGCGTTTTTTGATCGACACGGGTGCAGAGGTCAGCGTTTTTCCAGCAGCAACAAGTCGCGAAAAACTCGAGAGTAAACAAGGTCAACCGTTGGTAGCAGCCAATGGTTCGAGAATTGCAGTATATGGAGAACGAAACATCTCCTTTGACATTGGATTTCAACGTAACTACACCTGGAAATTCCAAATTGCAGACGTACGCATGGCGCTCATTGGTGCTGATTTTCTTCGCTCCAATGGAATCGTTGTAGACATGAAGAACAACCGTATAATAGAAGCTTCATCATTTGCACACGTGTCTCTTCAAACTACAGCACTACAACCTCTCCGACTGCATTTCCTCAAATCACCATCAGAATATGAAACCATTCTGACTGATTTCCCGTCTCTTACGCGAACAGACTTTGCCACAACACGCTCAAAGCTTCATGTATCGCACTCTATCGAAACCAAAGGTCGTCCTGTCTTCGCCAAGGCTCGTCGCCTGGCACCTGAAAAGTTGACGATTGCTAAACGCGAGTTTGAAACGATGTTAGACATGGGAGTGATTAGAAGATCGTCCAGTGCGTGGTCTTCTCCTCTACACATGGTCCCCAAGAAAGGAGTTGGACAATGGCGTCCATGTGGTAACTATCGCGCTCTTAACGACATCGTAACATGTCGTTCCCACTGCGTTGACATCAGCGACACACGTATTCGTTCGACATGATGCACATCGCAGCCCTCTGCAGCGACCGTACGATGGCCCGTTTCTCATCCTTCAACGGAACGAGAAGTTCTTCGTCTTGGATTACAACGGCCGACATGAAACTGTATCCATTGACCGACTGAAACCGGCATTCCTAGATACTGATATTATAGGAGCTCTTCCACCACAGCTACCTACTACTAGAGGTGGCCGAGTTGTACGGGTACCAGTTCGATATCGACCTTGAACCCGTACTCAAACTCTGGGGGGAGGTTCTGTGGCGCCGACGTCTACAAGGACAGATGTACCGGAAGTGACTTTTAGAGCATTGATTGTTATCATCCGTAACGACGTGTTCTCGCCAAGTGATTCTATGCTATCGATAATTATGTTTATTACGGTAGCATGTTACGCTACATTATATATGTGAATTACTACATGTGTTGTGTTCTTTTCTATTGACATTTCGTTGATCACAACAAACGACTTTTAGTGTTTTGCAACAGTTTATTTATAATCACTCGAACACTAAAACTTCGATGCGCCGTACTTGGGAACCACACTAACCAGTCACTCTGTGGTGCGTGACCGTCGTAGTTGTGTACCACATTAACCAGTCACTCAGTGGTGCGTGAAATAATTACGCTGGTTGTTTACAACTCAGTCATGCATTAAGCCAGCTGTATGGCACGCGACTGACATTTTTGGATCACCCCGTGTGAATCGGTGGACTTCTTCAAATCGGAATAGGAATCAGAAGTGTTTATGTGACACAAAAATTATATAGCATAGAGCGGTCATTGGTAACATTCAAAAAGTAAAATAAGCATAACGATAAATAATTGACTGTAATTGGAAGACAAACTGAATATTTTGTATCATCAGCTGCTAAATGCTGCTAAGCTCATTTCAGTGGGTCAGGGATATTGCTGCAAAGAAAGGCTTCCCACATCACGGAAGGAGGACTGCTAAGAAGCGCATTTGACAGCAGATTATTATAGAAACGACACAGATCAGTGACAGATCGTCTGTGGACAGCACACGCCAGTCCGCAGTTGTCATTCTGAGAACCTTTCCATTCACGGCCTTGCCTGCTAAACGCTACACCAATCAGGGACGAAACACAAGCTAGCTTACTATATTCATGAACTTGTTCATACGACGTAAACAGCTGGTAGACGTAGCCCTACCTTTCGTGTAATGCCAAATTACACAGCAAAAGGTTCTTGTATAAATTGCTATCTAAAAATTCTTGCGTACTGCGATTTCCACTTTTTTATAGGCCTACTGCTCTGCTATTCACCCCTGGCAGAACTAACTCATCTTCTCTAGGAAACATGTTGCCATTACTGTGCCATAACTATTCGTTCATATGATATAACTATAGTGTCGACTCCTAGATAGTCATTGATGACGCAGGGAATTGTTATTTATACAGCGTGGTGAACCGGGGTACCCCCGGAAGACGAACGAAATGGTCCACACTTTGACTGATCCAACCCCATTCCTGTTGATTAAGAATACGATGCTCTAGTCGCTATGCTAACGCGCCCAACAAGAGTGTAGGCGTACATACGTCTTCAAGAGTCAACTTTTTCCGTACTCTTCGATTTTAGGGTACGTTTTATTTTATATTAAACTATTATAAACTTATTTTCATTATCCAAAATGCATATAAAATATAACATTAATTATACACGTAAACAGGGTTTTTTAAGGTTCCGCTCGTACGGGCAGTGCGAAGTTTCATACGGGCAGTTGGAAGTTTCATACGGGCAGTGCGAAGTTTCATACGGGCAACATTTTTTGACAATTGATTTACCTTCAGATTGTCGCCAATTGTGCTTTTTGTCGCGCGTTGCAGTAACATTAGGATATCCCTAGAACCGCTGAATTTGTGAATAAAATATGCTGCTAAAATTTCAGCGTTGCAGTTGTTTGATTGTCAAATCATGAAGCGAACTTTAGCCAAGTTTAAGGAATATCGAGGTAAAAATAATTAGCATCAACTTCAACAGGCTATAAAGAAATTCGTCCCACTAAGACAATTGTCCAATTCTGATGGTTACAGTACTGTTATCTATTATGCACATTTTGTCAACGTGCATGAAAACATAACAATTGTAATTTTCAAGATGGATACCAACTGTGTTTTGTGATTGTGACTGGAATGTTTTTATTTCAGTTCAAAATTATATAAAATCAACACTCTTTCACACACAAAAAAAATGTGCTTAGCAGTAATACGATCGTAGTAACAAAATACAATTGACATAAACAAAGAAAAGGTCAAACTGACGACAGACGATGCCACGATTAACAACAGAGTTGGACATAAAAATGACTGTGCCAAAATGTCGATGCGATGTCACGTGGTTGTGCCAGTATCGTATCTCATTTTGTTCGAATTGTGAATCGGATATGGTTATCAATAACTGAATGACGTCATTGAAAACAAAGGTCGGTAGCATAGAGATGTACATAGACTATATTATATCCCTCTGGTCGGCAGACTCGCTGCTGCGCACAGATATGAGGTTGGGAATTGTTGGCCGCTTTGCCCGGGAAATTTGTAAAACTAATTATGATTAGTATTATTATTAGATAAAGTTGTTATTTTCTTAGTTTAATGTTAATATTATTAAAATTGAAATTCATTTTAAAAAAATCTCATACAGTCAGAGCAGGTCTTTCATTTCATTTTGCCCGTACACTCGCATGGCCTATTTGTACACTCGCGTGGCATATTTGTACATTCGCGTGGCCTATTTGTACACTCGCGTGGCATATTTGTACATTCGCATGGCCTGTGACCCGTCTTCGCAACGGAGGAATCAATGGCTTTAGAATCAACACAAAAGCGTTCACTCGCATCTTTTGTCTGCGACGTTAAGCCGACGTTACTCGAGGCGACGTCGTCGCTGTGACGAGGCAATTTTGAGAAAGCAATCAGGTCGCATGCGACGGTTTCGCCTCATGTAACACCGGCTTTAGATATGGTGAGTCTTTGGTGACGCACTTGATTGAAGTGACCCGTATGGCCAGCTTGGCCGACGGGCAAGACAAGATACAGCAGCAAGGTAGATAACGATCTCGCTGATCTTCCAACAACACCTTCCCGATCTCATACACATCACATACCCCGAAAACTCGGGTGACACTCACAATTACTCCAAAATGACATTCGAATTTCGACTTCATTATAACAAAACTGAACCATTGAACCATTATAGAAAATTGAACTATGTTTGTGTCGTGAATCAATAGTGATGACACATATTGTTGGTTAAACAAATACAAAATGCCATTCCCAATTAGAGGGAATATAGAGGTGGGGATAACAACTACTGGAGAAGTTTTGACATGTTTTGGTGTGGGATGACATGACATGGCGTGTGCTGACATGATGTGACATGATGTGGCATATGGTGACATGTGGTGACAAGATGTGACGTGTGGTGACATTATTTAGCGTGCGATGACATGATGTGCAGTGTGCCTGTGCATGAAACCTCAAGAGGGCGCAGTAGTCCACTTTGGACCGAGGTAGTTCTTCAGAAGGTGATAAAGCGTCGATCCATCGGTCATTTTGGGCAATTTCGTTCACCCTACTTTGCCTGTGTCTTCCGGAAGAGACACTAAAAGTCCTTTGTCCCTGTAGGGTGTATAAACACGCACTGTATATGCAAGGAAATGGAAAAAACCTGTCGTGGATTCACTAAAGAAAACTCTGAAAATAAACTACTTCTATGTTAGTATGTTAGCTGTAGACGTATGTCATAAGCCAAAAGGCGGGTTCGGTCTCGCTCCGTCAGATAGCGCGGTAGTCTGCCATAGTCCGAGGTAGTTCTTTATAAGGCGTGTTCGTTGCACAGAGGTCCCGCATTAATCATTCCACTATAGACTATTAACGGGTTGTGTTCTATTTATGTCAGTGGTTCGTTGTCGCTTCGCCTCGCTCGGAAATCTTATCTCGCGTCTAGATCACGGTGTCACGACGGCCTGCCGTTCAGACGCGTTAAGCAGTTTCAGCTTAAGTGTTTCGTTCCCAACGTATTTAAATACTTAATGTATACGTTTAACTTATCTCATACGTAGCCGTAATGTAGTTACAGCGATGGGTTTAAAGCAGAGAACTTGCCCGTTATACGTTAGTGTACGAGGAGGGGGGGGGGGCAGGAAGTGGGAGGTTGGACCTAAAAATGGTGGGAGAGGGAGGTTGGCCTCAATAATATGTGAGAGGTGGGATTGGTGGGAGATTGGCCCCCCCCAAACATGTGGGGCTGAGGTTGAGACCCCTAGCTGCCACGCACCCATTTGTAGTGTAATTATCGGCCTTTACCATGCCAGGCATGAGTGATTTTCACTAGCGGCGGTGTCGACTCGTTCTTAAGCGTATAAACTACAGTTAAAGTTTCCCCTCTCCTGCTAAGTTATAAGTATTCTTAGATATAATATATTACATCGCATGTAAAGCTTTAACATGTTTTCTTTGAAATAAAAAGCTGATAAGTAGTGTATTCGTTAATGGAGGCTATTCTGTCCGTATTTACGTATCCGCATCTCGGATCCAAACTTATGAAGAACGCGTGACTGGCAAATTCAGCTAACATCAGTAAGATTTAAAAAAAAAGATTAACAAGATTTAACAAGATTGTCATCAAAAGCAAAGGCCCAGATGGCAAGTGGACACGGAAGCCATTGCCTAATGGAGAGTCCAACATGTCTTCACATATGTGTAACCCGCCCTCCTGAGACATGTGTCAACCTTATTTTTAAACATATTCACGTACGTTGCTATCAGTTATACAATCTGTAGATAATTTGTTTCATTCATTTATTGTCCCACGTGAGAACGAGACTACATATAAAGCGAAACGTAGAGCGAAAGTTTACAGTACCCAATTTATATGTGTGTTAAAAACAGCAAAATATGGCGATTTAAGTTTGGGGTTGTAAAATCTAAGTGCATGATTGTTGGCAACAATATTGCACCAAATAGCTTCCCTTTCCAAATGTATGTCGCATTCGTGGGTAGATGTTTCAACACATAGCACACCTCACTGTCCTGTCCTTCCTAGACACTGCATAACCTGTGAGAGCCAACACTACACATACTCATTGTGCCTAAGGGTGGCACATAAGGCTCGCACAAGATCGCTTGGTGTGTTTGTGGTAGAACTAAACAACTGTTAACAAAAGAGGTGACCGATTGCATTGAGTATTTCGAATACATTACTCAGTCAACCTCCGTTCCCACAGTCGCGTTCTCTGAGGCATCCCGTGATTAGTTTCAGATCTTATCAGACCACAACAGCGAGACACGCTACACTTTCCTGCTAGTCATACACCGGTGTGTCGTACCCCACATTAGTGGTCAGTCAAGTGCGGCCAGCCATAGCCATCAACACGAGATCAGCTGTTTACAATTTGTAAACACACGCGACAATACACCAACAATACCAGCGTTGACATACTCACCGCACAGTCTTGTCACGTTACACAGAACACAGCCGACAGACATAACTTTATCCACCTTCCGTCCTCCCTTCACCATCTCTACACCATCTGTACCCTGCTAAATGCCTAGCAGTCTCCCTATATCCTCAGTCTTCCCCCCGCCCTCAGTCCTCTCTCCACATTCAGTCTTCATCCACCCTCAGTCCCCTCTCCACCCTCAGTCCCCTCTCCACCCTCAGTCCTACCTCCACTATCAGTCCTCCCTCCACCCTAAATCCTCCCTCCACCCTCAGTCCTCTCTCCACCCTCAGTCCTCCCTCTTTCATCAGTCCACCCTCTATCCTCAGTCCTACCTCCACTATCAGTCCTCCCTCAAACCTAAGTCCTCCCTCTATCATCAGTCCACCCTCTACCCTCAGTCCGCCATAAGTCCTCCCTCCGCCCTCTCTCTCCACCCCCAGTCCTCCCTCCACCCTAAATCCTCCCTCCACCCTCAGTCCTCTCTCCACCCTCAGTCCTCCCTCTATCATCAGTCCACCCTCTACCCTCAGTCCTACCTCCACTATCAGTCCTCCCTTCACCTAAGTCCTCCCTCCTGTGGCAATAATCCTTCTCACTATAGACCGGACTTTGTTGGGAATTTTATGCCAACAGTTCACCCTCCGCCATCTCTCTCTCCACCCTCGGTCCTCCCTGTACCCTAAATACTCTCTCCACCCTCGGTCCTCCCTCTATCACCAGTCTACCCTCCACCCTCAGTCCTCTCTGCATTATCAATCCTCCTCCACCCAAGTCCTCCCTCCTGCGGCAATTATCCTTCTCACTCTAGACCGGAACTTTATTGGGAATTTTAAGCCAACAGTTCACCTTTAAGTCCCCTCATTGACAACGTTCGATTGAACAAAGGTAGTTGGTAAACAAACAAGAAGAAAACAGTGTTGATGAGGTAAACACAGTGAGCTTTGTTTAATAGTAAAACAGTTGTCACGGCGTCCGCTGCAAAATAATGAACAATTGACGAAGACAAAGCGTACAGCACCAGCATAATCGAGCAATGTGCGAGCCCTTATTAACAGATACCCCGACCGAATTTCCGTGGAATGCCCGGTGACCAATAAGCTTACGAGACGCCGAATACGTCGCACGCCGCAAGCTGCTTGGAAGGTGAGGACACTAGTTGACAGAATCGCAAAAGTCTAACGTTGCGGCTCCGCATAAACATGTTTCTTGTATTGACATACAGCATAGCGGACGGCTTGCCGGCCACGAACTAGTTGGCGACTGCGGGAACCAGTCGTTGGGCCATCAGACAATCAGAATGTCACAATTTGTGTTAGTTCAACCCAGTGCGCCAGGGGGCGGGCAGCTAGTGGCCATGGTAGAATGAGCAAGGTCGGTCTGTTGCGCCTCGCGCGCTACACACGACCTCGCCACCGCACGACCCCCGCTCACTGCTGACTGACACCCAGCGACCCATCACCGACAGCCTCGCGGATTTCGCCGGTAAATTCAACATATCTCGTGTCGAAGACATTTACTTCACAGGACATGCATGTTTAAACTGACTAACATAGTTACAAAGACAGAGACATGTGTATATACAAGACAAACATTGTACGTTCACGTCATGCTCCAGTTCCTCTTAGCAGTAATTTAAGTGAAACTATAAATGGCCTACCGCGTTGTGGGGTAAGTGAACAGAACATTTGCACTTTTTGACCTTTCAAATAAGTCGATTATAATAAATAATGCGATCAAAATAAATAAGTGGATTTTCCCGTTGTATCCACATTCATCATAATATACAATATGTACACATAATATATAATATGTACAATATGTACACGTACAGACCCATTGCTTTACTTTGTGCATTCTGGATAGAATTTGTGTGGACGATAACACATTCTTACAGCCTAATGTAAACATTTTCGTCTACAAATTGCATTTTTGTGCAACAAAGTGCATTAAACACATTGATTAACTTAACGGCTGTGACACGAAAGTGTCAACGCACAACACCAATTGCACCAAACTACTATGTACATTGACTAAAGTGTCAGCCGACTAGAATGTTCATGTATACGTCGATACAGGTCAAACCAGTGGCAAGTAACTACCGTCACCACATTGCTATTGTGAATGCATCACTGTAAATGTCACCATAATGCATGTGTTACATTTCTGTACGGATGGTCGCAGTCCATTGATTGACACGATAAGCAAATCCCCATGTCACGGGACTTTTAACAGACATGAAAGGAGATCCACTTGCATATCTGTGTCATCGTAGTCTTTTGACGAATGCACGTATGTCATAGGACTACATTCCTGTATATGTATCGTCTTTTCACTGAAAAGATCTGGAAATGAACATGTCACCATATTCTGGGAAGTGTCACCAGTATTTCGACTGTCAGGAGAAGTGACTCTGCACACACGTGGTGTCATCATAGTGTTTGCCTGTCAGAACAGGTAAATACACAATTGTCACATGAATATACCTCTGTACACAACGTTTCAGTCTGTTGATTGACATGAGATTAGAATATCTACATGTCACGTGTTGTGTTCATGTAGGCATACGTATCGATTGACAGGAAATGCGAAAACAGTTGTGTTAGGAGACTCCATTCCTGGAAGCGTCCTGCTCGTCCTTTCTCCGGTAACACAGGTGTCACTAAATGTGTTTCTGCACAGTTTGGCTGTCAGGACATTCGACTCCAGTGACGTCACTGACCATATTCTTGGACGAAGGGCCGACTTCACACAAGCCATTGACTGTATTCCTGCACCGCTTGGCTGTCAGGGCAGGCGACTCCAATAACGTCACTGACCATATTCTTGGACGAAGGGCCGACTTCACACAAGCCATTGACTGTATTCCTGCACCGTTTGGCTGTCAGGGCAGGCGACTCCAGTGACGTCACTATTCTTGGACGAAGGGGAAACTTCACACAAGCCATTGATTGTATTCATGGCATCGTTGTTGTAGTAATTTCACAACGTGACTGCGTAAGCCCGTACATGAGGTGGTGGTATGGCAGCTAGCGGTCGACAGGTGGCGCCAGAGACTGGGAGACTACAACAGACATGGCTAACATTATAGCTAGACAACGCTGAAGTAACTGTGCTAGCTCTGATGCTGTAAACTGTTTAGCCATTTTGTATCTTGTGTAGGTTGAACTAATACTAAATACAACAGAACACTACAATGTCAATTGTTTGCTAAGCTATGTGTTTGTGTGAACAAGTGCTTAGCGCATTTGTACCTTTAGATTATATAATCCATTTGGTATCACAAATAGCAAAACGGGGGTACATTTACATATATTCATGATATACACTGTTGATTCCTACATGTTATTACTAACAAGCTGTGTTTAATTTATTTAAGCAGTCAAATAAATTTCACATATGTAACTAAATAAGTTTGCTAGACAAGATCATATAGCATAAACTGTCAAATGTCTTAATTTATAAAGTAATAAGTGGAGTTAAATGTAATGTAACATCGTTTTATAGCTATGATAAAAAACATTACCATTTGCACTCATAAATTTTAGACCAGCCTTTGATCACACACTGGTAGTTGATTTTGACATTAGCCTCAATGTATCTATTTATAGTAAAATTGTATAAAAAACATATTAATTATTTATGCAATGTTAATTATTATATGTGGGTAATAAAACACATGGTCATCAGTAAATCAAATGTGCTGAAAGCAAAATTAATATTGACCTTTTATACAGTGTTTCGAATGTTGACTCTCAAGAGATGCACATTTACTAAACATTTTATTTACTAAATATTCAGACCTATTAGTGTCATCTACGTCATTATATTTAATTTATAAGGAGAACAACAATCAAAGTGTATTGATGACTTCTGAGCCAGCCCTTGGCCTACTTGCGACACAAGACTACTTGAAATAATCCCTCAAAGTCTATTTTTATCGACAACTCGCAACATTGTATCTAGTGGCCAGTGACTGGACAAGTTAATGTGGACCAGGATAACAACATTGTATCAAGTGGCCAGTCGCTGGACCAGTTAATGTGGACCAGGATAACAACTCAATAAAGTGAAGTTTTTATGCATAAAACTTGCACAAAACAATTATTAAAATGTGCATAATTAATGCCAGACATCAGGACAATAATGTCAATAATAATTGTACCGAGAGACACGATGTCATGTTCTCCTTACCCCTTGGGGTGAATTTGGTTGCCCCAGTGACACAGCAACCAGGCAGGGCAGGGGCGGGGTGTGATTATACCTGTAGAAAAAGTTGTCAACACGAGTGACGTGTGACAAGAGGTTGACGTGTGAGTGTGAAGTAGATGTTTACCTTTGGACGTGGAGTGAGTCACTGTCGGTTTATCTCAGCCTTCAAGCGGTCTACCTCGGCCCAGTCGAGCTGACAGTCAGCCGCCGTCACATTCTCTCTGGCTCTCTGTCTCTGGACCAGACGTAGTGTGTCTTGTGCCACGTTGAGCCAACGTTCCGCCCGGTCTACCTCCCGGCCCCAGAGCGTGTCTCTCTCCTCCAGAGGCCGCCCGTTGAGCCGGGACAGATACACCTGGTAGTTGGCCACTAGGCGCTGCAAGTTCACGACCTCGTCAGGGTGGTCCACCTCCTCCCCCGGCGGTCGCTGCAAGTCCAACCTACAACAAGACACGACGACTTCTACACAAACTGTCGTCTGTCTCTCTACTGATGTCAACCTACTTGTGTCACACGTTGTGACAGTGTCAACACACTGTGCTGCTACTCACCCCGGTATCTCCACCTTGCCCCGGGGTGTGGAACAGTGCACAGCCCTCCTCACCAGGTCTATACCTCTGTCTGTCAACCAGTTGTTGTCGAGTCTACAACAAAATGTGATGTGAAGTTGTTTGTTCTTAAATCAGGTTATTTGGTCATCTCAGTCAACGGCTGGAAAGTTCATTGTGAAAACTCTGTCACTTCAATTACAAAGTTTAATTATTTTAAATTGTAAAAATTTAACCAAATTAAATACTTTCTTCAAAAATTACATTACATGCACCAATTTATAAAATATGTTGGAAACAATGAACACTTGAAAAATTATATTTGCTGACATTGCACGTGGCGAGTTTTGACAGGTTTTCTGGAAAGTAGTTTCCCGAGGCCAGGAATCAAACGTGAACATATACAATGTGACAACTTTGTATCAGATGACATTTTATGACGGAAACTCGGGAGGGGGACTGTCACTAAGTGGTTACTGTGGGGAGGGGTAAATGTAGTGAAATAAGATATGATGTAGGGCAGTTAACCAGGGTAAAGAGAAAGACTATATTTTATAAAGACAACTTAACATCCTACCCGAGGCTCTCAAGGCTTGGCAGGGTGACAACCGCTTTTGTCACATTGATAGCGCCACTGTCACCGATGCAGTTCACGCCTAACCTGTCACCAGAACAGTACATCACGTGACATTTGTAAATTGTACAAGAATTGAAAGGAACACAACACAATTGAACTAATATCACTATGACCGTCGACTGTTGCCAGTGTTGGTGATATAGGTAGGAATATAGTTTACATGTGTATGTTAGTACATTTGTTAAATGTTGCGCGCGCGTACGTGCATGCGTGCGTGCGTGCGTGCGTGCGTGCGTGTGCGGTGTGTGTGTGCGCGCTATAGGTTGACTTCGATCAGTACTTCTAGTTCTACTCACAGTAGCTGCTTCAAACACCTCAACTTGGACAGCGCTGGGGCCAGCTCAGTGGCGTCCTCGTTTGTCAGGTTACATTGGCCGAGGCTGTTGAGACACAAACACAACTATTTATTTAATGTTCAACAATTCCAGGTAAACAAAGGTTGACACTCACACGTCTACAAGTCACATAATAGTAACAACACCCAGACCCAGTCATCACAACACTGTCAAGACAATAGTCTTAATTCCCTTAAATCTTTATTTTAGCACACTTTTTACAATATATTCCGAGGTATGTTTATATAATATAGTTCACGTATTAATAACGACTTAATCGTATGTTATTTGACGTCATATTTTATTACTTCAATGCAATCAACATACTTCAGTTCCTCCAGCCTTGTCAACCGGGCGAGGCTGTCGCGGAGGGCCGTCGTCACCGCCGGGCCGTGGAGGTCTGCATTGCCGCTCAGCCTAAACAAACGTCACATCTGTAAATTACTGCGATAGTCAATACAAGTTAAACTTTTAACTGATTTCAACACAGTAAATATCCCACCAACCATATTCGACATTTGTCTGTTCACGCAGACGTGAATAAAATCAAACTATGAAGATTAATGACAATAGTACTACTAGTAGTCAATAGCGTCACTTCTGACAGAACGCTGATGTTTGTAACATTAAAAAAACATAGACGCAATGACAGTGTCGCACATAAATGTTTACCACTTAAAGAAATGTTTTCAGTTCGTAAATGCCAACCGTACATGTCAGTTTGTCTTATAACTGATACCTTAGCTGTGTGAGCTGTGGCAATCGGCCAAGGGCGACCAACACATTCTCTGCTTCTTTTCCAGTCAGGCCACACTCACGTAAGCTGGAAATAAACATCGTTAAATCAATTGTCCACACAAACAAATAAGCAATATTTTGTACGATATGCGATGTTGTTAAAATTACGAGAAAACATTCCTAAAATTAAAAATATAATTAGCATGTGGGTTATCGAGAAAATTAATGAAACAGCTGGACATAATGATGTGATGATGAAATAATTATGATTTTGAACATCGATCTTTTGCGCAAAGTTTCTTCACATGTGTCCACAGTTCAGCTGGTGATCGTCAGCAAAGTGAATTATCATCAGTGTCTGCCTCACAGTGACAATTGTGAATGTCAGCGCATCCACTTGTTCAACTGTTGCCTGTTGCAACATTATCAATATTGCATATGTTAAACTGACCGCTTAATTAACAAACCAAACACAAACATAACTGGAGTTTAAAGACACAAAATAACACGCAGTCGAACAAACTTTGTGAGCCGTCAGACGAACGCTAACTGTTCCATGACGGTGTTTCAAATACAAGTGTCATTGTCTCATGAAATATTAACCGCTGTACTTGCTTACAACTAACAATAATGTTTTATTTTTTTAACTTTATTTTAAAACATCTTTCACATGAAGGTTTGAGAAACAATTGTTAGGACAACAAATGTATTGTTCAGGCTTCCATTATCGGCAAAATGTAATAATGTAGTCATGTAGAAATCATGAGAAAAACTATTTTGAGCAATAATACTACCATGCCCATGGTACTAGCACTTTGCAACAGGGTGATGTATTGTTGGTAGTTATTTATCAATAACTAGGGCACCTCTACGAACATTAAACAAATAGATTCGATAAAGACTGGTTTAATACATGGGCGGATAATAAAAGGCTAATTTAAGTGTAAGTGTAAGTGAAAGCCATTAGTACACAACGAATCCGCCGTAATGGATTCGTTCTCTACTAATGGAACCATTTGCAAGCGTGCCCTAGCAGTAGATGAGTAACTAGGTCTATCTTATCGTACATTATATGGCCTTCTGACATAGTTGGCTTGTTTTATATCTGGTGCGTCGTAACGCTGATAAAATATTCGGTCGTTGTCTACACGTTACGATAGGTTATAAACAACTCGCATTTTAAGGGTTTATTGGTATTAACTTTTTCTGACTGTATCGCAGTTATGTTAGGATATTCCGCTTAAATTTCGACTATAAACGATAATTGAATTACACGAATGTTATTAAAGCATGACTTTAATTTTCATTAAAGCCATTATTATACAAGAATTCAATATCCTCTTTCCAATACATGGGCGCAGTTATTATATCGTAATCGAACTGGCGTGCGATTACGACGGAACTATTGTTTACCCTTTGACGCGGCCATCGCGCACAAAATGACAGAGGAACATTTGAATAGTTTTAAAACAAAAAACAATCAACTACAAAACTAGAGAACATAGTCCCCAACCTCTTTCTGAAATCGCCCGACGGCTGGCGGAGTAGCATACTAGACCGATGGTTTGTGCAGTTGTGCCGGCGTCTCGACGATTACGCTGGGTGCAATTCTTAATTGTACCATTTAGTATGACTTACGGGTAAACCGTAAGACTTGGCATATATGAATTAGCGTGAGGTGAGAAGTTCAGGGTCATGTGCACGCGGAATCCGGCGGCTTTATTTTTCAAGGCATCGTACTTTTACACGTTTAATGACAAAGCAGGATGAACATCTTGTCATTGTTGTGACTTCCCGCTTCTAAAAACGGATATTTAATATCAGGGAGCGCACGATGCACGCACGCACACACAATCTCACACACGTACGCGCGCGCACACACACACACACACACACACACACACACACACACACACACACACACACACACACACACACACACACACACACACAATATTATAAATGAAATTATGACACTTACTTCAGCGCAGTTATGTCCATTCCCGGGAGGACATATGCCAACGAATGCAACTCCGTAGAGCTGATGTGCTGGCTTTCTAGATTCAGTTCCTTGCTGCCTTCCAAGACGTAGTCTGACACACGGCGCCATAGGTCAGGCTGCTGAGATTCATACATTATCATCATCAACAGCAGTGTGCTAACCTTGTGAGCTGCAGCTTTGTCTTCATCTCCTAATCTGGCTTCCTTTGACTGTTCTCGTGCAACAACTATCTCTAGGAGACTCTCTACAGATGTAGCCCTCTTCCTCCGGGTTACCTGCACGGACGAGTTCAACAAACTATTGTGTAACGACCCGATAAATTTGTGATTCTTACTGTTGCCCAACAAGCCAGCTAAGAACATGACCATTAGATCTAGTTGCCTGTCAGACGCTGAGGTCAGCATACGCTTCACTCCCTCGAAGTCGAAGTCGGTTGCCAGTGCTACCGCAGCCAGAAACTCATGCAACGTGAGGTGTTGGAAGTAGTAGACTGGCTTAACGGTAGGTGTAAAACTGCAAATGACTGTTTCTCTTGATTTCGTCATCAGGCCACATCGCATAGCATCCTTCTCTAAGTGATAATCATGGACGTTGTCCTGTGAAAAAATGACTCTAATAGGAACTTGTTCCATTCCATAACGGGCCATCTTTGCATGATTAAGAATAGAATCCTCGAGTTGTGCAATTTCAACCTTCGTTTTATCTGCATTTCTGAATTTGAGATGGTGATTGGTCAGAAAGTTTGTGATAAAACCAACGAACAATTCCGTAAGTGTCTCTGGAAATTGTTGTTTATCGTCGATTTGCATGCGTAATTTGACAATCCGACAAACCATGTTCAAGTGCACCGGTATGTAGCAAAAGCTACACACATTAACATTTTGGTCAATGTATTCTTCTATTGAGTTCTGCAAATTGCGGTTTCCGCCACTAAATGTCTCGATGTAGACAGACATCTTCTCTCGCGTAAAACCGTATATCTCGGCTTTCTTGTCATAAGCATCATGCTCGATGAAGCCGCCTGGTCGTGAGGTGACCAGGACTCTGGTGGATGGAATGACGCATCCATTGATGATAGAAGCTATCAACTTTGGCACAGCAACTTGTGCATTGTAAGCAAACTTCTCTTTCTTCTCTGGTTCAATTGTAATCTCGTCCATTCCATCGAGGATCAAGAGCGTTTTGTCTGGGTCAGCTGAAAGTTGCTTGAAAAATTCAGCGATGGCATCGGTACTTGGCATCTCGCAATCTTGGTACTTGAAGAAGAGATCCTCCAGTGAACACGTGTCGATGTCCGAGAGATTCCTCAAATGAAAGAGGAAGAGGTGATCAATGTCATCTGGCAACAATTCACTCTTCAACCACTGATCTGCAATGTGCATAGTCAGCATGGTTTTCCCAATGCCAGCCTTTCCAACTACCAAGCTCCTGACTGGTGTCGTCATATCTGGTCGTCCTGCCTTAAACAGGTCGGCTACTTCTATTTCAGTGCATGAATTACTTTCCATCTGTAGCTGCAGGTTGTCGTAGTGTGTCCTCGTCTCTAAACGTTTATAGTTATCTGCATTGCTTTGTAATCGCAGATCGATAAACATCTCGGAGAGGTTCTGGAAAGTGGTGTTTTCGTCTACATTCGTCTTCCGTACATACCGCTCAAGCGACCGCCTTTGCGCAACTTTCAGCAGCGACCTCCATGTCTGCAACTCGTCTGAAATGCAGTTATAAAAACATTATAATTTAGACGGCTTAAGATAGGGCCTACACTATTGTATATCAAAAATACTTGCCAACACTTAAGCCCATGCACACACGCTGATGCTGAATTAAGCAAGCGTTTGTGTAGTGGCAATGTATTCTGAATAATCACGATCCCAAGCCGTTTACACAGCGCACTTTGATCGCAATACTCGCTCGATCGCGATCCACCTCCGCAGAAAAAAATATTGCGAGGTATTAGTAATCCTTGCAAACACAATAACTTCTGTATTAAATTTGCTGGATAGTCATATTCAGACGAGGACACAGTTCATGAGAAAAAGACAAATTGACAACAAATAAATATTTAAATATTAATTAGTTTTAATTAATAATCAACATCTTTGACAAATGTACCAGCAGAAACAACAGAAAACAAAGACGTCACTCCTTTGGTGACATTACATGGACCGGGGTTTAATTTGACAGTTTAATTTAACAACATTCGCACACGTAAACACGTTGATATTGTACTCCCGTATACATAGAACATCACTGTCCCGCCGAATTTTGTAGGAAGTGAGACACGACATCTTAGATTTAGAATGATGCGAGAGTAATTAACAGCAGTTTCAAATGTTAAATGACTTTTAAATACAGTTCTTCCGCACGATATTATGGTGGATTAATAATTAAATAGCAGCATATCCTTAATTAGTTTAGTAAAACGCCACATTTACAGACATAAAAAAAAAATGCCGGAATAGATGAACGAGTAAAGGACACAAAGAAAGAATTCCATGATCTTCTTCTGTTAGTATCAGAAACCACCGAACAAAGCAAATATAAACAATAACGAGTTATTAAGAGATCGGACGTTCTATTGCACACAATCAATGTTGTCACTTTTTGCTTTATCGGCGACTGTTAATTTTCAACACAGAGTGTAATCAAATAAAGCAATATCGATAATTTGCAAAACGGCACACACAAAGCTAGGATATACAGTACCTTTGACTTGTTGATGTGGTGCTCTGGGTAGTTGCTGCTGCAGATGCGATATATCTTCGTCTTGTTTGTTTTGCTGTTCTTGCAACTGTCGCTGCTGAGATTGCTGCTGCGAGATGTCCCGGGCATGTTGCTGTTGAGTTGCTGCTCAGTGGGAAACATGTGATTGTATTTAAATCATACAACTTATTTAAGGAAATATAACTGATATATAAAAAGGTGATTGTGTTAAAGTCATACAACTTGTTTAAAAGTCCCACCTTAATTAGATTTCTTTGCTAGTCTCATTTCAAATTCGTGTTGCGAAAAATCAAACCTATCTAGTATCCACTGCAACATGCTAGCTCGCTAAATTACTTAATGTTTGGTCAAACATTAAGTGAAGTTAAAATGGAAACGCTGAAAACTCACGAATCTCATTCTTGGTGAAATTTCGTAACTTTGTCATATGATTGGCGAGGGGATGGTCACGCCCACGATCATCACTGACCCGCACAGTGTTTATCGTTTTGTATATTCAGTACTTTGAGCCTCACCAGATCTAACGATTAAAATCAATTATTTTGATTATTTATAAAAATAGGATTTTTTTATTAAATCGACTGCTGACGTTAATATAGAATATTCTGGACATCAACAAACCGGATTTGCGATATGCTAAATCAGTTGAGGATGGAGTTCTAAGGGAATAAAAATTGCTAGATAATTCAATATGTTATATTATAGTATTTTAACATCCATAAACCACATAGCCACCGGCTTCTGACGTAAATTTCATGCAATCTCCTTGAAGACACAACATTCTGAGAATTAATGTAATGTTTTTATATAATTGTCCAATACAGACATCAGTTATACTTATCCAGAAATTGACATATAGCATTTAGCAAGATATTATGAATATATTTCATAATATTTGATGATATGGAGGTACATCAGCGCATATCGCAGAATTACATATATAATCATTGTTTTTGTACAACAGTGTAATTTGTGTGTGTGTGTGTGTGTGTGTGTGCGTGCGTGCGTGCGTGCATGCGTGCGTGCGTGCGTGCGTGCGTGCGTGTGGTGTATGCTTGTATGCTGATGTATGTATGTGAGTGCTTGCGTGCGTGCGCACGCGCGTGTGTGTCTGTGTGCATGTGTGCATGTGTGCATGCATGCATTCACACATATGTGGGTGCATATGCATGTCGGTATATATATATATATATATATATATATATATATATATATATATATATATTATTTATGTATTTACATATTTGTATACACATTTGTTCGATTATATATTTGTGTAATAGTGTCCTCATGCCATTGGTGTTCTTAATAATACATAGTTATAGAAATGATCATGTAAGTAATTAAGCTTGAGTTGTCACATTATAGTAAATTTAATCACCATTTTACATTACATAATCAAGAGCGTTTCGTCTGGTTTAGCTGAAAGTTTATAGAAAAATTCGTTGATGGCATCAGCAGACAAGCACAGTCCATTTAGCGATCAACAATGCACAGTGTGTTCACACATGTCACAGTGTCTACACACATGCATGTGCATGTGTGTTACAATCTGACACTTCTTAATCAAATACACGTATCAGTGAATAATCGTTTGGAAACTTCTGCATTTTCAGGACTAGCTAATCAAAATAGTTCAACAATTGCTCTAAAAGAAACGCATGAACGTGACTGTGGTAAACTGGTATACAGTAGTTATATAAAAATAGGGACATGCTGTTAAATGTGTAGCACATACCTGCGTGGTTCGCCAGTATCTGTTCATTATTCCGAAGTCTCTGTTCGTGGTCCTGCATCGTCACATCGAGGGCTTGCACCGTCGTGTCAAGCCCACGGTATCTCTGCCTCTCGGCATCAAGATCATGTTGGAGACGGACGCACTCTGCAGTGACCACGGGGCCTCCTGCCCACTGTCTCATCACAGTGGGGTTCCACTGAAGTTGAGCATAGATGGTATTTATTGATGCCAATTTCTGGATGAAGGTCGCGCGCGGTAGAGATGTTGAAGTGGCGTGGGCCAGTTCATTCCGCATCTCGCGCAAGTCATCGACACGTTCACTGTCGTGAATAGGATGTGTCCTGACACCGCGTCTAGGCGTCGGCAGTAGAATACCAGTTCTAGAGTAGAGCAGACACGTAAACAGAGCCGTGCAATCGAACGAAGCAGTGTCACCCTTTCTAATAGCGTCGATGATATGTTGACCTGTACGACGTGTGTTGGAGTTGGCGATGAAGAATTCCCCGGACGTCTGGTTGTCGCCCCATGCTACGTGAAACCGTTCTTGAAATTTGTTTCTAAATAAGTCACGAAGCTTACCTGGAACGTCTTGCAGCAATATGCGTACCAGACGCCAGAAATTTTCTTCATCGTTTGTCAACGGGGCACCGCTCATATTTAAATTCTGAAATAAATCAAAGATATTTTAAACCGACTGATGGAGTGCAAAGTTTGTGTGCATATACATGTTTGTATATATATATATATATATATGTATGTATGTATGTATGTATGTATGTATGTATGTATGTATATGTATGTATATTATATATATATATATATATATATATATATATATATATATATATATATATATATATATATATATATATATATATATATATATATATATATATATATATATATATATATATATATATATATATATATATATATATATATATATATATATCTATATATATATATATATTTATAAAATATATTTATATATAACTGTTCCGTATATGTTCCGTGATGGCAATGGCCCTTCAATACATACTGTTCCGTGATGGCACTATTCTCTCAAGACAGATGTTCCAGTGATCTCTCAATTGCGTTGTCCCGTGATGGCAGTGGTCCCTTAATATAGATATTCCGTTTTGACAATGGTTTCTCAATACACATGTTCGGTGATGACAACGGTTTCTCAAGATAGATGTTCCGTGATGACAATAATATCTCAAGACAGATCTTCCATTATGGCAATGGACTCTCAAGACAGGTTTTCCGTGATGGCAATTGTCTTTCAAGACGGATGTTCCGTGATGGCAGTGGTCTCTCTAAACAGATGTTCCGTGATGACAATGGTCTCTCAAAACAAATGTTCCGTGATGGCAGTGATTTCTCAAGACATATGTTCTGTGACGGCAATGGTCTCTCAAGACATATGTTCCGTGTAGGGAGTGGTCTCTCAAGACAGATGTTCTATGTCGGTGGCGGTTTCTAAAGAGAAATGTTCCGTGATGGTTGTGTCCTCCCAAGACAGATGTTCCGTGATGGCACTGGTCTCTCGAGACAGATGTTCCGTCATGCCAATGGTCTCTCAAGACAGATGTTCCGTGATTGCAGTGATTTCTCAAGACATATGTTCTGTGACGGCAATGGTCTCTCAAGACATATGTTCCGTGAAGGCAGTGGTCTCTCAAGATGCTCCGTGATGGAAGTGGTTTCTCGAGACAGATGTTCCGTGATGCCAATGGTCTCTCCAGACAGATGTTCTGTGATGGCAATGGTCTTCCAAGACAGATGTTCCGTGATGGCAGTGGTCTCTCAAAACAGATGTTCCGTGATGGCAGTGATCTCTCAATTGAGTTGTCCCGTGATGGCAGTGGACCTTCAAGACAGATGTTCCGTTATGACAATGGTTTCTGAAGACACATGTTCGGTGATGACAGCGGTTTCTCAAGATAGATGTTTCGTGATGACAATAATATATCAAGACAGATCTTCCATGATGGCAACGGACTCTCAAAACAGGTTTTCCGTGATGGCAAATGTCTCTCAAGAGAGATGTTCCGTGATGGCAATGGTCTCTCGAGACAGATGTTCCGTGATGGCAATGGTCTCTCAGAGATATGTTTTTTTCTGATGGCAATGGTCTCTCTAGAAAGATGTTCCGTGATGGCAATGGTCTCTGAAGACAAATGTTCCTTGATGGCAGTGATCTCTCGAGACATATGTTCCGTGATGGCAGTGGTTTCTCGAAACAGATGTTCCGTGATGGCAATGGTCTCTCGAGACAAATGTTCCGTGATGGCACTGGTCTCTCGAGACAGATGTTCCGTGATGCCAATGGTCTCTCAAGACAGATGTTCCGTGATGGCAGTGATTTCTCAAGATGCTCCGTGATGGAAGTGGTTTCTCGAGACAGATGTTCCGTGATGCCAATGGTCTCTCCAGACAGATGTTCTGTGATGGCAATGGTCTTCCAAGACAGATGTTCCGTTATGGCAGTGGTCTCTCAAAACAGATGTTCCGTGATGGCAGTGATCTCTCAATTGAGTTGTCCCGTGATGGCAGTGGTCCCTCAAGACAGATGTTCCGTTATGACAATGGTTTCTGAAGACACATGTTCGGTGATGACAGCGATTTCTCAAGATAGATGTTTCGTGATGACAATAATATATCAAGACAGATCTTCCATGATAGCAACGGACTCTCAAAACAGGTTTTCCGTGATGGCAATTGTCTCTCAAGACAGATGTTCGGTAATGGCAATGGTCTCTCGAGACAGATGTTCCGTGATGGCAATGGTCTCTCAGAGATAGGTTTTTTTCTGATGGCAAAGGTCTCTCTAGAAAGATGTTCCGTGATGGCAATGGTCTCTGAAGACAAATGTTCCTTGATGGCAGTGATCTCTCGAGACATATGTTCCATGATGGCAGTGGTTTCTCGAAACAGATGTCCCGTGATGGCAATGGTCTCTCGAGACAGATGTTCCGTGATGGCACTGGTCTCTCGAGACAGATGTTCCGTCATGCCAATGGTCTCTCAAGACAGATGTTCCGTGATGGCAGTGATTTCTCAAGACATATGTTCTGTGACGGCAATGGTCTCTCAAGACATATGTTCCGTGAAGGCAGTGGTCTCTCAAGATGCTCCGTGATGGAAGTGGTTTCTCGAGACAGATGTTCCGTGATGCCAATGGTCTTCCAAGACAGATGTTCCGTGATGGCAGTGATCTCTCAATTGAGTTGTCCCGTGATGGCAGTGGTCCCTCAAGACAGATGTTCCGTTATGACAATGGTTTCTGAAGACACATGTTCGGTGATGACAGCGATTTCTCAAGATAGATGTTTCGTGATGACAATAATATATCAAGACAGATCTTCCATGATGGCAACGGACTCTCAAAACAGGTTTTCCGTGATGGCAATTGTCTCTCAAGACAGATGTTCCGTGATGGCAATGGTCTCTCAGAAATATGTTTTTTCTGATGGCAATGGTCTCTCTAGAAAGATGTTCCGTGATGGCAATGGTCTCTGAAGACAAATGTTCCTTGATGGCAGTGATCTCTCGAGACATATGTTCCGTGATGGCAGTGGTTTCTCGAAACAGATGTTCCGTGATGGCAATGTTCTCTCAAGATAGATATTCCGTGATGGCAATTGTATCTCAAGACATATGTTCTGTGACGGTGGTGGTGTCTAAAGACAAATGTTCCGTGATGGCTGTGTCTTCTCAAGACAGATGTTCTGTGATGGCAATGGTCTCTAAAGACAAATGTTCCGTGATGGTTGTGTCTTCTCAAGACAGATATTCCGTGATGGCAATGGTTTCTCGAGACATATGTTATGTGATGGCAATGCTCTCTCAAGACAGATGTTCCGTAATGGCTGAGTTCTCTCAAGACATGTGCAGTCGCCTCTCGAGATAGATGTTCCGTGGGTGGTGCTTTTCAAGACAAAATGTTTGTCACTCAAAAAAAATGTTCCGCGATGGAAATGGTCTCTATAGGCAGTGACTTGTAAATACTACCGGCGTAACAACGTTGAATACATAGACAATATTTTGGCAAGCAGGACGTTTGTGAATGCCGGTGAAAGAACGGAGTCACACATCAGTAAACACGTAAACACACTGGGCGTTGTGAAATCTAACAAGTTGCCTTTGTTGTGCCTTGGGCATATTTCCAGTTACGAATGTTTACGTATCACAACGTTTGCACATGACAATGTTTACACATGACAATACAGATGCCGGGGCCTTTTGAAATGTGCTATAATGTGTGTAACTGCTAGCAGCGTGAATATGTTTAAAAACAAGGTTGACACATATCTCAGGAGGGCGGGTTATAAGTAGATGAACATTGTTGGACTCTCGATAAGCCAATGGCTTCCTTGTCCACTTGCCATCTGAGCCTTTGGCTTGGATGGCAAATCTTGTTAAATATGGCAGATAAGGGGACTGGTAGTTACTTGCCAGAGACGATGAACGGTGTATCAATGATACTCACATTATATGTCGTGTACCTGTGACATTTATCTCGTGAGTCATCTACGGTGATTCATCGTCACAGTTAACTGATTCTGAAGAGAGGGATCCAGATACCATGACTCATCAAGAGGCCGCCTTTGTACAGCCGTTAGCTGTATTCAGTGCTGATTTGTTATTTAACAAAAATAGCCACGCTGTATAATTTTCCACGATGACTCATACAAACACGTCCTGTGGACAGCCCCAAACTGTCCAACCTCAAACGGAACTTACGTACCAGTTGGTTTCCCCTGTATTAAATGGTCATTGTTGTTTTAATTAAAACTGTATTATATTTGTTCTGATGTTTGATTATTGATGTTAAACTGGCGTAAATAAGTGCACGATATACCTGAAAATACAATCTATTTGGCTGCAATAAATGACAAAATCAACTGTACCTGACGCAGTTGCCGGTTATGGAGACGATGTGGAAATTACTGTGTTAACTTGTCAGTCGATGTGGTGCCTCTTTCATCGTGGCTGCAATGCAAATGAGAGAGTGTAACAGAAAATTAATTCTGAGCTGCAATCACTGGCCCAGTTAACAATGTAAATGATTGTAGTGGTAACAATGGTATACTAGTTAAGCAACAATTTAGTTAACCCGAACCCAGATTGGAATAACCACTGTGATCTCACCAAAGTATATTAATAGGACGTGAAGAGTAAATTGTAACCAAACTTTATCTAAAATATTTTGTATGATATGCCATAGAATCCTGCAGTCAATATGTTAACAATTGATAGCTTTACATATGTTACACATCCGTTAAACCTGACTGTCACAACCTTGCCTCTAAACATAGTATCAATACATATATAATACAATGTTAGCAACTGATATCATTTAACTTGTCTCCATGACATAGCAGCACTGTCAGTAAGTTCGTGATCACGTCAGTTCATATGTTATCACAGTTTGGCCAATATGGAAGTATACAATGTAATGTATTGAAGCAAATGTGTTATCTCTAGAACACTTTTATTCACATTCTAAAACATGTACAGTTGCAAATATTACAGTATCACATGCCTCGGAACCAGAGGTCTCGGGGTATACGAGTATAGGTTGCCCCACCAACATTCACGCAGAATTCAACTTCGCGCCAGCCCCGCCCCATTTTCAACCAACATCTGACGCTAATGTTTTAAATAGTAAATGAATATATTATTAGACAATTGTTCCAAAGCACAAAGCGGGTCACATAATATTGAGATAGATACATAGGGAATATAACCCCCAATAGTTGTATTGGGTGTATGTTTACTATATGTTGCCCGACCAATAAGGTTGCTGAGACTGACTTCGCCCCTCCACCGCCCCTTGTTCAAACAGCGTCCGACGGTTATATTTTAAATAGTAAATGTATATTTATAGACAGTTGTTCCAGGTTGTAACAACACGCACCAAACGTGTAACAAATAGTTTAAATGACAGTCAACTGGCAATAACTTACCTAACTCACATGGCTGAAAACGATACAATTCAACGTCGAGTACCGAGTGCGACTTTCTGCTACCATTGCCAGTGCCCAACTGTCAGCTCCGCACAAGTAGCGGCAAGACCTTGTGACGTACAATGGAATGGCTTTTAACCGGTTTAGACTAACGTAAACGTGTCGTAACACGATGCAGACAGTATACAATCTGCTGAACGCTTCTGTTGAATTCTGCCTTTGTTGTTTATAGACCTACACTGTGAAAATAACTATAATGCTAAACGTTTTATTGTAGCTCCGTCCTGCTCTATGAATTAGTGTATTCGTACTATTTGCATCCGAAATAAATTAGGCTATTGAATTGTAAAATGTGCTAACATATGTTCTAAAAATAAAGCGTGTGTCGGATGTTACTATCGCCTGTAGTATATTGGCTTAACGGTACACGGCTGAGCAAAAAACAATGGTATACCTATGTAGTATATAGAAGTAATGAAACAGTTAGCACGGACGTTCTGGAAAAAAATAAACTGCCCGTTGTCAGTCACAATGGAACCTACTGTCTGGATCCAAGCACTTACATTAAATTACCCCTGCTCAAATTAATTTGATGTGCAGATGTGTTGCATCAGCAATTACCGCTTGCCAATCCGCGCAAAACACAATAATAATATATATATTACGTGGAATGATTTAATATATCCAAAAATAAGGTAAGAATGTAGTTTAGCGGCGTCAGTAAATTAGGCCAATCTAGTCTATGATTACCGAATAATCAAGTTATGGCAGTGGTGATGTGACGAGTGGCGCCACTGTGCGTTCTGGTGTGCGACAAACGGTGGCGCCGCATGACGGAGCTTGCATAATCGAGGCGACACACCGCAGGGTAGCATGCGACTAATTGTGGCGCCACCTGACGAGATCATTAATCTTTAGGCGGCAGCACCACTTCAAAAGTTTCAGCTATACGTTTTTCGTTCACAACGTATCTCAATACTTAACGTATGACCTATAGGTATAGCTTATGCCTAACTATAATGTAGTTTCAACTGTACGTTTACTTGCCCGTTATACGTTGGTGTGGGGGGTGGGCAGGAAGTGGGAAGTTGGTCCTAAAATTGGCGGGATCACGGATCATGAAGAAATACAGTGTGAACACATCAGTGAAGCCTCACAACACCATCAAGAGGTCACTAGTAAGACCAAAGGACAAAGATGAACCACAAAAGATGTTCGAAGGAATGTATTCCATATTCCATGTAAGAACTGTAATGCTACATACATCGGAGAAACGAAACGTAGCCTAGGAACCCGCATCAAAGAACGAAAAGAAGAAGCTGAGAAAGCATCGGCTAGCAGACCCTACACACGAAGCAACAGAAAAACATCGGAAAAAGAGATGCATATATCAGCGATCACAGACCACATGACTCAACAAAATCGCATAGTAGACTGGGAGGGGGCCACGTTTGTAGACAGAGAGTCGGACTGGAGAACAAGAAGCATCAAAGAAGCGATATGGATAAGAAAAACCAAAGACAGCATGAATCGAGATGAGGGCCGATACCGACTTTCACACATCTACGATGATCTCCTGAAGGGCCACACAGGGCGCGGCCGCGGGGGGCACACGCCAGAGTGATACGTCTGCGTAGAATAACTACCGTGTCGCCACCTAGCGGTAGTCGTCTGAAGAAGATTGCTGATAGCAATCGAAACGTCACTAGAAGAAAAAGGTAAACTGACTGTGAAATAAGTAAAAATATTACTCATATGGGACTGCTGTTGAGAACCCTGCCACACACCCTCTGGTGTATTTATCGGCCTTCAACCATGGCATGCATGAGTGATTTTCCACCAGCGGCGGTGTCGACTCGTTCTTAAACGTATAAACTACAGATAAATTACTAGTGTTTTCTATGTCCTGCTAAGTTACAAATATTCTTCGATATCTAGATTACATCGCATGTAAAGTTACAACTATTCTTAGATATCTAGATTACATCGCATGTAAAGTTTAATCACGTCTTCTTTGAAATAACGTATAAAAACTGATAAGATGCGTATTCACTAATGGAGGCCATTCTGTCCGTTGTTACGCATGCGTATCTCGGTGCGGAACGTATGGAGAACACGTGACCGGCAAATTCAGCTGACACCAGTACCTATAAGTTATGGAACTAGCGATACGTAGAACGAAGAATTTATGACTGAAACTGTCTAATACCACGACGACATGTGCCCATATCTGATCAGTGGTTCACAACTGGTCGCACAAGTTTATCGACGCATCTTTGATAAAGTTGAACACTGTGACCACCCAAAGCGTGACGCTCCAGGAGGCAGTTGGACAGGCACCCGTTTCCCCGGTAACTACGTTGCACCAAATAGCTTCCTCGCAATCCGCTTCCCTTTCCAATTTTATTTCGCATGACTAGGTAGATTTTTAACACATAACACAATTCAAACTTTTGTCCTTCATAAACATTACATAACCTGTGAGTCAACACAACAGCTTCGTGTCCAGAGGTGACACACAAGGCTAGCACAATATGTTTGTGATAAATAAACAACTGTTAACAACAAAATAGGTGACTGATTGCATTGAATATTTTGAAAACATTAATTAATTAACACTCCATCAATCTCTATTCCCACAGTTGTGTTCTGTGATTGCATCCCGTGATTAGCTCTTACCAGATCGCAACAGCGAGACACGGAACTAATGCTACGCTTACCTGTTAACCACACACCTGCGTGTCTTACCCACAATAGCGTTCAGTCATGTGCGGCCAGCCATATAGCCATCAAGAAAATATGAGGTAAGCTGTTGACTGTACGCCCGACAACACGCCAACAATGCCACCGTTGATTCAAGCAGCCGCATAGCATTGTGACATTACCAGAACATAACTGACAGACACAACCTTCCACCCCATCTCTCCACCCCCTCTTTCCACCCTCAGTCCTCCCTCCTCCATATGTTCCATTCTCGCAACCCCCAGTCCTACTTCTCTCCACCCTCAATCCTCCCTCTTACCACCCTCAATCCTCCCTCTCGCCCCTCAGTCCCCTCTCACCACCATCAGTTCTCCCTCTCGCCACTATCAGTCTAGTCTCCCGCCACCGTCAGTTCTCCCATGTGTTTGTGGTAGAAATAAACAACTGTTAACAAAAGAGGTGAATGATTGGATTGAATATTTTGTGTACGTTACTTAATCAACCCCCATTTCCACTGTTGCGTTATGTTCACTCCCAGTCCTCCCTCCTTCCCCAATCATACTTCCACGCTTCTAGCTCCCTCCATTCTCGGTCCTCTCTCCATTTTCCTCCCTCCCTCCACCCTCAGTCCTCTCTCCACCGTCCATCTTCCCTTACCCTAAGTCCTCTCCACCCTTAAACCTCACTCCACCCTCCCTCACCCTCAGTCCTCTATCCATACAGTCCTTCCTGTGTCATCAGTATCCCCTCATCCCCCCTCTACCCCAGTCCTCCCTCCCTCCTCGGTCCTCCCTCCACATCCAATCCATCCTCAGTCCTCCCTCCACCCTCAGTCCTCCCTCCACCATCAGTCATCCCTCCACCCTCAACCCTCACTCTACCCCAGTTCTCCCTCCATCCTCAGTCCTCCCTCCACATTCAGTCCTCCCTCCACCCTCAGTCCTCCCTCTCACTCTAGGTCGGGGCTTTTAAAGCAAACATTCCACCTTTCAGTTCCCTCACTGACACAGGGCCGAGGCAGCAGCCTTTGTTCGAGTAAACAAAGGTTGTTTGCAAACAAACAAGAAGAAAACACAATTGATGAGGTTAACACAGTGAGCTTTGTTTAATAGTAAAACAGTTGTTACTGCGTTCGTCTGCAAAATATTGAACAATTGACGAAGACAAAGCGAATAGCATCAGCTGTGAGACGCCGAAGCTCCGTACATTAGCTTGTGTTGACATACAACATGGCGCATGATGCACCGGCCACGAACTAGTTGGCGTCTGCGGGAACCAGTCGTTGGGCCATCAGCCAATCAGAATGTCACCATTTTTGCTAGTTCAAGCCAGTGCGCTAGGGTCGGGCAGCACGTAGCCAGGGAAGTTTCACTTTCTGCCGCTTGGGCCGCATGGTCGACAATTCGCGAATCAGTCGGTACGTAACTGTTCGATGAAGGATAGTCGCCGACTATTTGTTGGCCGATAATTTGTTGGCGACTCAACAGTTGGTTCGTGTCTGCGTGGCTTTAGTTCGACCTCTCGGCCATGTGCTGCGTCCGCCACAAAACGTCCCCGCCCAAGTCGCCGTCGTCGAGTACTTGAGACCGGATAGGGACGGCTTTCGCTGATGACAGCCGGATGCATGGACCAACCGCTTTCGCAACCGGTGAACCGTGAAGTGTTTTCGCTCGCATGGGCCGAAACGATTATCTCATCGCTGTTTCGACCATTTGACCGACTTTCGAAATCTAACCACGAAATGGGCTCCGTGGACCTTATTTCTTTCGTTATTTTCGATAATTTGACCGAAACGACTATTCTTAGAATTCCGCTACTAACGTGGGCCGAAACAACCGTAACTGAATTCAATACCAATGCGGATTTCACTGAAGTGTGCCGAACAATACGTCTGCGTGGCTCGAACTCTTCATGAACCGAACCATCCGCGAAGCCGCACACAAATGATTGAAGTGATGGCATCATTGCCATCCTTTGACTTCGCGGAGGCTGTGAGGACACGCAGATCGTTCGGTCATATATTGGGAATGAGCGAGGACGGTCTCGTGGGCCCGTGCGCTACACACGACCTCGCCACCTCACGACCCTGGCTCACTGCTGACGGACACCCAGCGACCCATCGCCGACGGCCTCGGGGATTTCGCCGGCAAATCCAACATATCTCGTGTCGAAGACATTTACTTCACAGGACATGCATATTTACACTGACTATCATAGTTGCAAAGACAGAGACATATATACAATATACAAGACAAACATTGTGCATTTATTTCAAGTTACAGTCGCTCTGAGCAGTAATTTAAGTGAAACTATAAATGGCCTACCGCGTTGTGGAGTAAGTGAACAGAACATATGCACTTTTCGACCTTTCAAATAAGTCGATTATAATAAATAATGCGATCAAAATAAATAAGTGGATTTTCCCGTTCTATCCACATTCATCATAATATACAATATGTACACGTAATGACCTATTGCTTTACTTTGCGCATTCTGGATATTCATGAATTCGCGATCATAAATTCTTACAGCCTAATGCAAACATTTTCTTTTACAAATTGTCTGTTTGTGCAACAAAATGCATTAAACACTGATTAACTGGACGTCTGTGGCACGAAAGTGCAACATCAGTTGCACAAAACTACTACATTGACTATGTACATTGACTAGAGTGTCAGATGACTATAAGGTCCATGTATACATCGATACAGGTCAAACCAGGCAATGGTAAGCTAATTATGTAAATTTGTAATAACAACTATTTATTTAACCCGAACCCATATTGGAATAACCACTGTGATCTCACTACATTACATTAGTAGGGCGTGGCCTCCATATGCATGAACATGTTTCTACAATAGCTAATTTTATTGTAAATCCCCTAATTTCACATGCATAGGTGTTACAGAAACCACATTTCTATATAATATATGGACATAAGCCACGTCATTTTAATTGAATTGTTTGATTATAACAGATGAAAATATTAAATGTGTACAAAAGAGCATTGTATAAAAAATAAAACCATATAACACATGGACTAATATTACACAGTTGTGCGTACAGTAAACTGTACCAAACTTGATGTAGAATAATTTGTATGATATGTCATAGAATCCTGCAGTCAATCTGCTAACAGTTGATAGCTTTAAATAGGTTACCTATCCATTAAACTCGACTGTCATAACCTCATCTGTAAACATAACATCATTACATATCTAATACAAAGCTAGCAATTGTTATCATTTAACTTGTCTCCACAGCATGACAGCGCTGTCAGTATTTTTTTATTTTAGTTTTGTGACCACGTCAGTTCATACGTTATCACAGTTTGGCCAATATGGAATTACATTGTAATGTATTGAGGCAAATTTGCTACCTCTAAAACACTTTTGTTCACATTTTAAAACATGTACAGTTGCAAACTTTATAATAACACATGTGTCGGAACCAGGGGTCTCGAGGTAAACGAGTATAGGTTGCCCTACCAAAATACATGCAGAATTAAATTTCGCGCCAGCCCCGCCCCATATTCAACCAACATCTGACGATAATGTTTTAAATAGTAAATGAATATATTATTAGATAATTGTTATAGGTTATGACAAAGCACAAAGCGGGTCGCATATGTTGTGATAGATACATAAGACCTATAACCCCCAATAGTTGTATTGGGTGTATATTAAGTATATGTTGCCCGACCAATACGGTTGCTGAGACTAACTTCGCCCCTCCACCGCCCCATGTTCAAACAACGTCCGACGGTTATGTGTTAAATAGTAAATGTATGTATCACTAGACACTTGTTACAGGTTCTAATAACACGCACTAAACCTTGTCACAAATATGACTTACCTAACTCACATGGCTGAAAACGGTACGATTCAACAGCAGCACAGCCAGTACCGAGTACGACTCATTGCCACAAGTGCCAACACCCAACTGTCAGCTCGCGTCGAAACAGCAGCAAGACCGTGTGACGTACAATGGAATGCCGTTTAACCGGTTTAGACTAAAATAAACTTGGAGTCATAACACGACACACACATTATACAATCTGCTGAATGCAGCTGTTGAATTCTGCCTTTGTTGTTAATAAATATTTCTTTAAGGTGATCAACGTTTATTAAAGGTTTAGATGGAATCAATGGGAAAACGACATCACCAGTTGTATGTTTTTAGTGAGTTATACTGGACTGCCTGGTATGTAGATTGTAGGTGAACTAGTCATGGTTCAATGCACATTGACCTTATAGTCCATACACACCCCAGTACGTATGTAACAATTATCTTAACTAAATTACATAGATGAGCAAAATACTATAGGGATGACATACTCATTTATTATTATAACATTTATTGGTATTATGTTTAAAACCCGGATCATTCATGTGTATAATAGAACATCTCACCAGCGATGACATTTGACCAGCCCAGTATACTGGTCACACATCACTGCACATAGGTCTGCGCACACCTGTCGTCTGACGTCTTTGAACACTGGAGGGGGGTGGAGACACTCAATACATTGCCCGTACACCATTCTTGAGACGAATTCCACTTTTATGGGTATGTTTTGTGAGTCCAACGCACGTTAAGACACGTAATATGGCTGGGGTATTAAATTACACTGATTGGGTAATTAAGGGTATATATTGTTACATTTAAAACACGCTTTACACATTAAAAAGGTATAATTTGTCCTAATTTGTGGAATATGACTCTCGTCCATAGAAAATGGTGCACATATCTATCCGCTAACTTGAACAAAAGTATCAATAACGATAAACACAATTTTATCGGCAACTCAACTGAATTGTATTCACTTCATTGTACAGTCAGTAAAGTGATATATGTAAAAGTCGTACAATAATCATGCAATCCTATATACTGGAGAGAAGTATAAAGCTTGTTTAGTGGGGTCAGGGTTATATCAATCATCGAGGATGTTGTACTGACAATGTATTGAGTGCCCCCCCCCCGGGATATCACCAGACATCTCACCGGCGACGACATTTGGCCCTCGCAGTAAGGCAGTCACACATGGCCGCACACGCTGCGGTTTCTTGCCGTCTTTCAACAGGCACCCGCACACTGCATGCGTACACAGTGCGGTGTATTCATATTCCAATGTATTCAAATATTGATTTAAGCTATTTATGAAATATGACCCACTGACCGGCTGTGTCTAGCCAGTAGCCAGGTACACTACTGTTGCTTTCACAGCTGTAACAGAAATGTTCATAAAGGAACGGTACCCTGTATTAAATTCTACCGTCGTTTAACACGCATTTAACTACGTAGTTGAAACTACCTAACACTAGTGAATTTATACTTGGAGATCAGTTGGTATTGTACAACTCAAACCTGTAATCCAAACAAAAGCAATGCATTCATTGAAAGCACTACTTATAGATATGATCTGGGACAGAGCGGGTGATTGCCTTGAGTTGTTGCCTCATACATTCGCACGTGTGTTTGTTTGGATGCTATGAGAAGGCGTGTGGCCGGAAGTCCTAAAGAGAGGTGTGGGGTTGGCTTCAAAAATACGTGGGGCATGGGATTAGTGGAACGTGGACTTTTACAATTGGTGGGAGGTAAGAGGCAAGCCCTCAAAACAGGGATGGGGGATTGGTCCCCAATACGGGGGGGGGACCCTTGCCACACACTTCATGTTCTCACCAACATGTTCATTATTTCGAGACAGTCTATCACATGAAAAGCTCAAATTTAATTTGAAATAAATGGCTGCCAACAGGAACCCGATGTAAAAGCTAGCGGTCCACCACCAAAGTCTTTCATTAGTTGCGGGCTGGGATCAGGCACGCGTTGTTCACTGATCTGGATGTTCTTAACTGGCCCTTCAAAATGCAACGACAGTTATTGTGTGCGTCTTGAAAAGTAATTACGAAACATTGTCGTTCGGCATAATTACGGTTTCCCGCACCCCGCATGATAGTACTGCTGACGCAAGTGGACTTTTGGTGGGATAATTGACTTAACTAACATACTTTTACATTCCGTATTTCTTTATTTTCCGTGTTTTTAAAGTTTATTCGAGGGCTTACATATCATTATAAAGTTGTTTAGTCTTAAATTAGAAGTCACAGTAACAAGGTGACGTGTAATTTAGGGTTTTAATCGATTCCTCGAATCACAACGTGGAGACCAAGGCGAGTATCTTCGAAATGTTCAATCAAACGTTGAAGAAGCGCATGTGGCGATACCTGACGAAACATGAGACGTGGCGATATATCGAGGTCCTTCAGGACTTTATGCGGTCGTACAACGACGCCAACCCCCGCCCCCCGCCCCCCCCCACCGCAGCTTCGGCATGGCTCCATCCCAGGTGAGCGCGGTGAACCAGGAAGAGGTGTGGCAGTGCTTGTACGGTCACGACGGTAAGGGCGTGCCCAAGTTCCCAGTGGAGGATCGCGTGCGCATCAGCAAGGCTAATAGACAGTTAAAAAAAGGGTGCAAGGCGAATTGGCGCGAGGAGATCTTCACGATACGAGAGGTTCATCCCTCCGATCCGCCCGTGTACCGGTTGATCGACGATCTTGGCGAGGTGCTGGACGAACCTTCTACGAACCGGAGCTGCAGAAGGTGTCGGTACCAACCGATAAACTGTACACTGAACTGACACTGCAGCAACGAAAGGTGGGCAGACGAACGGAGGCTTTGGTGAAATCGTAAGGCTACTCCTCCAAGTTCAACAGCTGGATCGGTGCCAAGTCCCTCTTTGGATATAAAGGGTAGCCGCGCACCTGTCGTCGCTTCATTCGAGCGATGACTGCCGAGACGACAGAGGTGTCCACCACCGCCGCCACAGAGGAAGAGGAGGAGGACGCAGAAGACAGTCCGAACGCACAGAGCGACGACGACGACGCCAGCGCTCGTTGGCATCTCTTCGGTATCGTGTGTCCCCCAAAAAGAAAACGTCTTTCTCTGTCAGGTCGTCGTCTTGAATACGATCATCTTGACGAGTACATACAACCTGACGACCGGTCACGACAACTCTAATCTGTGGACAGCCCTGTTGAGTAGTTGCATTTTCTACCTGAGGCTGCCTAGCAACGTTTCCATGAAGATGCATCCCGACAATATGTTGACACATTACATAAAGGAATTACCTTAGCGTATCAGTCTGACCGGCGAGTGGGAGTGCGGACTGACGGAGATCCAATACCCGCACACTTGGTACAACGTTTGAAAGAAGGATGTCTGGTTCTTCCTCGGCAACCTCGAAGTTACAGGAGTTCAGCCGAGTAACACGATCGAGGTGAGGTACTACTCCGGCCCCTCTACATTGATGCTATTCACCAACAAGGCACTGGCAGGTATGGCAACGGACACGCTCAAGGGACATTGAGCTACAGCGGCATCACTCAAAAATGACCTTGCACATGACACCGCCTAGCGAGTTCAGCATGCCTAAGGCGAGTGCAATGGGAACCATACTAGGGTTCCATCCGTCAGTCGTCACCAGTCCGCCAGTAGTGGATGAATACGAGCACGCCTGTAGGAGGAACCCCAGACTCGAGGATCTAACAATGGAGCCGTCAGCCACCGTGCAAAGACGCAGCAATATAGATCACCTTTCACAAAGAGGCCGACAACGTAGTGGACATGAACCAAGGATTCGACACTCTCTATGTCTACACGGACGTCGTGGAGCCTCGCGTCGTCGGCGACAGTCTCGCATCGTTGTTGAGGATCGTTCCGATTTCCAGAACGCACGGTTACACGGTCTCGGCACGGTACACATCCAGTACTTGCCCCTGTTGTACAAAGAGTTCGGGTCGTTCTTCATCGATACAAGAGATGACACCGGGACACCCGTGTCATTCCAGCGCGGTAAGGTGACGGTGACGCTTCATTTTCGACGGCGCAAGACAGGACTGTTCTGAAGAGATGGCGCACACCAAGGCTCCCGAGAAGAGCACGGCCAAGTATCCGATGAGTTCCGTCGACTGCAAGGTGTACTCCATTCCCGCGGAAGCCCGGTGGCACACGTACGAGAACCTGTTCCTCTGTACACTGCCGAAACGTCTGGTGCTGTGATGCACCGATAAAGACACGTACAACGGTTCGTACGCCAAGAATCCGTTTCACACCAAGAACAACGACATCAACTTCCTCGCCGTGTACGAAGGACGACAGATACGCTCCAAACCTTTCCAGTCGAATCTCGCAGCGACTTCCGACACGGCTACACCTTCTTCGGTTTTGACCTGACCCCCGATGAGTGCGATGGCGCCTGCTTCCATCTGGTACAAAGGGGCAACCTGTGCATCGAGATGCATTTCCGCGATGCGCTGCCGACCACTGTGAACGTCATCGCCTATGCCGAGTTCGAGTCCGTGCTGGAAATCGACAAGAGCCGCAACATCATCTACGACTACTTGTGGACACCCTGCAGATCGCTAGACTACTAGCGATGGACCTGCGCACCAAGTCGATCTTTCGCGGCGTTGTACCCATAGACGGACTGCCTACGACAATCGACGCTTTCCCGGTGGCGAAATTTTTTTCACAACCATATTCTGGCATATCTACGTCACTGGCTCTGCCAATGGAAGACGCCGAATGTGGTGTTTTGCGTTGGCAACGGTAGCATTTTATGAAGTTTATATATATATATGTGTGCGTGTGCATGTAGAAGTATAATTTTTTTCCCGCCACATGTATGATAGATATGTATACATATTGATGTGGCATGGACCATGGTCAGAAAGTAAACGCTCGCCAAAATGTTCAGTATTTGTGAAGAAGTTGCCTGTCGCAACAGTGACAACGTGGTGATGGGGCGTTGTCTTCCGTGAGACAGAGAGTAACCTACCGCCACGGCACAAGGACGTTCAGGATTAATGTTTTACTTGATATGTCTACAATTAATTAACTAAGAACAATACATATTCAGATAATGTGATAAGGAAAGTTACAAACAGCTTTGCGTTGCACAACAACATCGTCAACAGACAATATGCCACCGCCCATTTTACGGAAATTACCATCCTCCATTTTCGTGGTATCAAGAGTAAGTTCACCAATTATTGTCACCAAATAAGTTGATATCGACATGTGTTAAAATGAATTAGTGCAATTGCGATTTTGCATTATATTTCTTGGGTATGTTAAACCCTGATAATAGCAAAATAATTTACCAAAATAAATAATCATATGTATTTATAGTTAAAGTATTTATCACCTATGTTTACATTAATGCATATTGTAATTTGTTAACTGGACAACCATAACTTGTGTAACAAAAATAATCACATATATTGTACCACGTTTATTTTCTGTTTTAGGCTATTCTTCCCGACAACTATCATCAATGTCAATGACATCATGTCGTCTGTGCACGTGGAAAGGGAGAAAATGGACAATTTCAAGCTTCCAAATCAACATTTCCTCAAAAGACTTCTCCAGACAAATATTACTTCTTTTTAAAAAAGGTGAAGAACCAGCTGTTCGCATTTTATTGTAATAATGTGTATTTATGTGTGTGTAGCAGAGCCACAGGCTTATGCATTAAGCGGCGTGATGTTCTCGGATTTACCCGAATCTTTACGTTCCATTATAATCTACCAGGTAGTGTGGTGGTAATTTGAAGGGTCTTTGTGCGCTTGTGTGAGTAAACAATGGCTACGTAATTGGTTCCATAGCTATGTTCTGTACTGCTGCTTTTTTTGGAAGGACAACACGCCTAGTTTGTGTGTGTACGTAATTGCTAAGTAATTGGTGCCACAGGCTCTTAATTGCTGCTTTTCTTGGGAAGACGACTCACCCCTAGTTTTGTTTTTGGACACAGTGGCTACGTAATCGGTGCCACGTGTTCTGTTTTGTGCGTGCGTCCGCGCTGGAAATACTTGTGTATGTCCGTTGCAACAAAATAAATCTGCTAAATGTGTTCCTATGTTTTGTGCGTGGGTGCCAGTGTGGTGGCTATAGCATGAAGCACGGGAGACATTTACAGTTCAGATCATCCCATAATTCGTGTTTTGAGATTATCCCAAGTCAATAATCCTAAAAAAGAAGTGATGCAGAATAACTTTGAAATCAGTGCCTTGAACGTGAAAGGTCTTAATACTAATATGTGGAATAACTTCAATGAACAATTAAAAAAATTTACTATCCATTCTGTCCAAATACCCACATATAAAACTGTATTGCAATGTGTAGTAATTGCAATTTAAAACAAAATACATTACAATCGGTATATGGATAGCAAATACTGATCGAGCTAGAGTTTTTCTTTCAGTTATTGCGCACAAGCAGCGTGGATGGTACGTACCCCGTAGTAGGGCAAATCATTATGAAACAGTTGAATCCACACTGCCGCCCTTCCAGAGGCGTCTCCCCCCGAGCGATCGCCGTCTGCGACTTCCGTTGTTCATCAATGTTCATGTCGCCTTTACCCAGCGCGACTGCCACTGGACAATTAAGTAGATATGCCTGATCGTGGTTGGGGGAAAAAAATTTCGCTTCCCGGTCGCCTTCGTGTGCAACACCGACGACGGCGACGAACCGGGTGAACATTGGATAGCGCTGTACCTGGATGCCGACGGACGCGGCGATTACTTCTGTTCGTACGGTCTGCCGCCACGACACGCGGCGTTCCGCACCTTCACGAACGAACATTGCTCCGAGTGGACTCATAATGCCAAGAGATTTCAGTCATCTGTCTAACGTTTGCGGACAATATTGTGTATGATGTATTAGTGCTGCAGTCGTCCAGTGAGCGATACTACACGTCTTTCCTTATACTTTCAAACAGGCCATATCACCCGGGTTTTCCACAATGTCTACTTTTAGTAACCTTAATTCATGCGCCCTCTCTTGCTCACCGAGATGGACTAACTGGTACCCCAACGCAAACTTTATTATTATTTAATACCGCACGTTCAAACGTTGCCATAATACACAGTGAATATATTATGTTACTTTCAGAATATATTACATGACGACAAAACCGGCATCTTCAGAGAAATCACACCGGGGAATTTGACGACATATGTGTAAATTCTACTCAACCGACATTTCTTAGATTACGCTAGAAAAAATGTTTAACTACAAGTCGGGGTTTTACTCGCAGCACCCACAATGCCTATCGCCTGTAGACGCCTGTAGACGCCTGTAGTTGTCTGTCGCATGTCCATCTGCTGTCAATGTTGCCAGCGGAGGTGTTCTTTCAAGTTCCCTGATAGTTTCGTTTACACATGCACTGCACCTGTAAATGACGTAGTCAATTAATGAATTAACATTTTCAACAGCACCAAATGTTGTTACGCCGAGAACATACAACACCAGAAAGGAAAAGTGGGATCATTAGTGGACCAATTACACATATAGTCTGATTAGAAGTATAAACCTATTATTAATGTTCTATTAAATATTATTTTTATTAAGCCATTATCCAGAACACAAGACTTAGTCAGATTGCCATCCAAAGCCGAACAACCCGGATGACGAGTGGACAAGAAGTCATTAGTTTATCGAGAGTACAACAAGTATCTTTCTTAAGTACGAACACATTTCTATCAATATTTTCACACCCATTTCATGTCTCAGAAACTTCAATTTGATCTCCTCTTAACCAAATCCTTGTCTCTAGGGTTGTAAAAATACATTCTTTATGCGTTCTTTATTACTAAGGCCTCTCAGTTGTGGAATAATTTTAGTTGCTCTCCTCTGGATTTATTCTAGTGTATTCTTCTTACGACGTGGCATCCAAGCTTTGAAACGAAGCCTAACAGTTAAGCTTTATTCAAAGGTATAATTAGCAATGTTGTTGTTTATATGTTATATTTTTCCTAATCAACCCAAGAAGTTTGTTACAATTTAAAGCCTCAATCCGACACCGCTCAGAAACGTTAATGTATGATTATTCTTTGAGCAGTATCTCCCATTTTGTATTTTACATCCACATTCCCATATGCCGTATGTAGGCATTTACATTTCCTAAAATTTAACAACGTCTGCCATTGTTAGACCGTTTGACTGATTATCTAGGTCATAGAATACATACATTAAACTCATACCATAGGTAAGAGCGGTTTGTCGTATGTTATTTTATCCGTACCATTTGTTTTGTCTTTTATCCAATTCACGAATTTCCAGACCCGCGTGAACACCCCTGGATGCTTCGGTTCGGCGCACCCTGTTCCAAAACTTATGATCCCATACAAGGTCCACCTTCCACCCGTCCGAGCGACCAACGGACCACCGGAATCACCCTGGGAGATATCAGTGCAATGTGAAATATGCAAACATTACTACGTTGGCGATATAACTGCTGCTGCTGCTGCTGCTGCTGCTGCTGCTACTATTACTCCTACTACTACTACTACTACTACTACTACTACTACTACTACTACTACTACTACTACTACTACTACCACTACCACTACCACTACCACTACCACTACCACTACCACTACCACTACCACTACCACTACCACTACCACTACTACTACTACTACTACTACTACTGATAATGGTAATGCTAAAATGATAACAACAATAATAATAATAAGTAATAAATAAATAATAATAAGTTTCGCGGAAACCATGTCGTTCATATTTGACACTTCAACAATGCTTATCAACTCTAAGGAACCTAAAAGACTAAAATAGCTAACACCACGTGACTGATTCCGATGACTTGTGTAGTTTTGTGCGACGTTCATGTGACGTAGAACCTGTGAAGTTACGATGTGCATACCAATACTGCCTAAATGTTGCTCTCAATAACCCAACTTTCCACGCTCGACGTAAGGCCCTCTGACTACATCTCTCCCGATGCTGCTGTTTACCTGGCACGCATCCTTCCCTCCCTGCGTGTAACCTGCACATAGCATATTTTCAGTGATTCTGCTGCCAAGCCAGTCCGGACGTTGGCACACGCTCCGGCTGATGATGGGCAGCACCACCTGGTGGAGAATCTCCGGATCTTTGTACATGTTTGGTACTGCCGGAGAAAAACGAGTCGAGGTCAATAAATGTGGCAGTGAACAAGATGGTGAGCTCATGGCAACTTGACGAAAGCGAGTGGCGTTTATAGATCACAATGATGGTAGTTTAATAGGTTAATGCTAATATCAAATAATAATAAAAAATGAACTTCAGTAGCGCCTATATCCACAGTAAACTGAGCTCAAAGGCGCAAAAAAACTTTATCATGAAAGCGTAATCATGAACAGGGACGCACAAGAGTCATTATGAGAACAACGGAAATAACTTTCATAAAAGACATTGCGACAGGTTATTATAATGTATATCTCATAAGTTAAGTTCATGATAAATGGCAGATAACATAGTCAACACAGAGATTAATCGAGAAAAGGCTGAACTTATAAGTAGGCTGTCACAACTACAGTCACCCCCACCACCATCGGCAACAACAGTCACCCCCACCACCATCGTCAACAACAGTCACCCCCACCACCATCGTCAACAACAGTCACCCCCACCACCATCGGCAACAACAGTCACCCCCACCACCATCGTCAACAACAGTCACCCCCACCACCATCGTCAACAACAGTCACCCCCACCACCATCGTCAACAACAGTCACCCCCACCACCATAGTCAACAACAATATTAATATAGAGATTATAGACGCTAACACCAACACCACCGCCAACAATAACAACAACAACACCAGCAACGCCAAAAACAACACTTCCAACAACACTACCACCACCATCACCTCCACCGCCACCACCAACATCACCACCACCATCGCCACCACCATCACCACCATCACCACCACAATCGCCACCACCACCTCCACCGCCACCACCTCTGCCGAAGAACAAGACGCTTACCGGTGGTTCCCCAGCCGGTCGCAATGCAGAAGGTGCCGTCGACGACGTCGTCCTTGGGTAGACAGACAGGTTGTATGTGGCTCGTGTAGACGACGGCTTCTTTCAGTTCGAGGAGAGCGATGTCGAAGTTTTCAGTCGCACTGTTGTAGTTCTCGTGTATGATGCGTGTCTTCACTGCGATGGTTTTTTCGCCCGCCTCCGATGCAGACGTATTGTGTTTTCCAAACACGAGCTTCAGTTGAGATAGCGACCATTGCTGTTTGCTGCTGGGACAGGTTGTAGTAAACAGAAAAACATCACACACGTCACATGGTCGCAACTTACACATCTCTACAACGAACTACATGATCGACAGGTCGATGTCGACGGGACAGATTGTCGTAAAACGATAACAAAATAACAGCACCTGCTGCAGGAATAACAAGAGCAGCAGCGTTGAAAGCCCGTCGTACAACAACTACTGCAGGAATAACAACAGCAGCAGCGTTGAAAGCCCGTCGTACAGCAACTGCTGCAGGAATAACAACAGCAGCAGCGTAGAAAGCCCGTCGTACAGCAACTGCTGCAGGAATAACAACAGCAGCAGCGTTGAAAGCCCGTCGTACAGCAACTGCTGCAGGAATAACAACAGCAGCAGCGTTGAAAGCCCGTCGTACAGCATCTGCTGCAGGAATAACAACAGCAGCAGCGTTGAAAGCCCGTCGTACAGCAACTACTGCAGGAATAACAACAGCAGCAGCGTTGAAAGCCCGTCGTACAGCAACTGCTGCAGGAATAACAACAGCAGCAGCGTTGAAAGCCCGTCGTACAACAACTGCTGCAGGAATAACAACAGCAGCAGCGTTGAAAGCCCGTCGTACAGCAACTGCTGCAGGAATAACAAGAGCAGCAGCGTTGAAAGCCCGTCGTACAGCAACTGCTGCAGGAATAACAAGAGCAGCAGCGTTGAAAGCCCGTCGTACAGCAACTGCTGCAGGAATAACAAGAGCAGCAGCGTTGAAAGCCCGTCGTACAGCAACTGCTGCAGGAATAACAACAGCAGCAGCGTTGAAAGCCCTTCGTACAGCATCTGCTGCAGGAATAACAACAGCAGCAGCGTTGAAAGCCCGTCGTACAGCAACTGCTGCAGGAATAACAACAGCAGCAGCGTAGAAAGCCCGTCGTACAGCAACTGCTGCAGGAATAACAAGAGCAGCAGCGTTGAAAGCCCGTCGTACAGCAACTGCTGCAGGAATAACAAGAGCAGCAGCGTTGAAAGCCCGTCCTCAAATCGATTATTTTCCCTCGTCTCGCTTCAGAATAATTTTGCTAAAAATCGAACCGCTCCATTACGAAATATTAGTTCGTTTATGCAATTTTTTAGGTTTGGCGAAGTCATCGGTTAAACTACGAAATTAATGTTGATCGGATCCGGTCAAAATTCGGCGAAATAGCGCAAAGGTGGTCAGGCTCAATATAATACTATGTACCTTGAATTAACGCTATTCACACTTTCACAAGTTATCCGGTGCAGTTATTCAAGCACTACACATATTACTTAAGTTATTCAAGCATTACACATATGGATATCAACGACAGCGATTCGCGATGGGCTAAATGCTTTCAGGAGGGAGCTTTAAACGATTTCTAGCACGTACTTACACGCAGTGCGCGGCTAACACCACCCACCGCGGGTGAAGCAGAGTCGCCCCGCAGTGGTTGATAGTGCCCTGGGTGCGCAGCGACACCATCCATGGCCAGGAGTGTGGGGTCACCCCAATGCCCCCGATGATCCGGGCTCCGCTTTTACGTGCGGCCAAACCAAGTGTATTCGGGCGAATATGCGACGTTCCACAAGTGGGTGGGGCAGGGACTGAAAGAGACAGAGCATTCGGTTAATTTTTGGAAATAGGATTTGGTTTCGAAAGGAAGACACTGTATTTCAACTGCATTATCTTTGTTAGTGCCCGTACACGTAAATTCATTGTCTTAGTTGGTGCACGTACACATAACTAAATTGTCTTAGTTAGTGCACGTACACGTAAATTCATTGTCTTCGTTGGTGCACGTACACATAACTATATTGTCTTGGTTAGTGCACGTACACGTAGCTACACTGCGTTCTGTTGGGAATATGAGGATACAAGTAATTCTAGTTTCGAAGCGATAGGTCCCCAAGTTGTGCACACCTTAACACAATTAATGTACCTATGTCATTATAAAATAAACCATTGTTATTACTATTATCACCTCTTAATGCTGGTTGTTTTAACAAATAATGGAAGTAAATGTGTTATTGTTTGTTCTCTCTTTTGTAAGTCCAAATGTGTCGGTTTGAAATACAATAGCGGACAACGTGTCGTTCGCGGCCGGAAGTGAGCATTTATGGGTAATTGTGGGTAAATGTGCATGGCAGCAGACGAGACTAGCGAGCCTTATGAATGCAAGTTCAATGCTTTCAAATAAAAAATTACTCGCTTATGAGAAACATGAGCTGCACTGCATCATTGATTGAATATTTATTTTTTTGCAAATATATTCCCACACAAAAATACATATGTTATTAAAACGTTTTAATAAACAAAACAATAATATTATGTTGCCTCTAACAACAATTTAGCAAGATCATTTATAACTGAATACTGTATTTCAGACTTAAGATAATCTAATTGATTAAAGTATATATTCAAATACTTATTAACAATGTCATTCAAATACATATTATGCAATTGCACTAGCATGTACGTGTTAGTACGTGTTAGTACGTGTTAGTGTTGTTTTGCCGCGACATTATCTATATATGTTCTGAACTAAGACAGTACGAACAAAGGAACGTGGACAAAAAGAAAAGACTACAAAACTCGAGTAAAATTAATTAATTAATTAGTTATAGAACATTAGTTCATTAAGTTTTAAAGCTTTATTTACTGTGTTATAATTACTTAATTGATAGAAAAGCTTTACATGTGGTTTAGTTCGTGGGGTATACTTGGCACGTGATTGGTTAACATATCGTACCGTTTGCAGTTTTCCAATAATATCTTATTTTGAACCCAGATCCAGTTTTAGAGGCGTCCGATTTGAATACAATGTATACGCTGTTGGTGCGTGACGTCACAATGACTCTCCTCGAGCCGCACACTGACGTCAGTTCGGCGCCCTTTTGGTTATTGTGGAAGTTGTAGATTTTGACGGAGTCGCTGCAGTCGATGTCCAAGTGATACACTTTCACTTTCACTGCCTACAAACGCAATTAGTTAATACAAACGCTGCAGTCGATGTCCAAGTGATACACTTTCACTTTCACTGCCTAGAAACGCAATTAGTTAATACAAACACTGCAGTCGATGTCCAAGTGATACACTTTCACTGCCTAGAAACGCAATTAGTTAATACAAACACTGCAGTCGATGTCCAAGTGATACTCTTTCACTGTCTACACAATCATTTAATACAAACACTGCATTATAATAACATAAATAAAAAAGAATACAACAATTGTTTTTTAAAGACACACGAAGAAGAACATAAAAGAATAGTCCTGATGAGAAAGTGCAAACCTTTCCTGCTGGTGCCTTTATGATCCACACACACTGTGAATCGTTCGGGTAGTCTTCACGTGAACTCCATCCTGGCGACTCGATTTTGATCTTCTTTTCACCGAGCGTGATGCCGCGGATGCAGGCTGTGGCGAGAGCACATGGGCGATAATATGGAAGATGATGGTAATGATTAATACAAGCAAATATGTAAATAATGTTGGTATTGAAGTTTTACAAATAAAATTTTAATTTTTATTTGATAACAACTGCAAAGTCTACAATTGATTGTCAAATTATGTATAAATATCACTCTGATATTGATATGAAAAAGATCAGTGATGTGACATGCACTTGAATCGACCAATCGACAACATCAAACATTAATGCGTGCGTGCGTGACGCTTAGAGAAAGCCGGGAAGTTGCACCACCCATGTGGTAGGTCGGGAACCAGGTCAATTAACATGAAAAAGTCAGAACGCTAGTAGTGTGACGTGACAATAGTTTGTCCTACGTCGCATCCGCTATACCGTGTTTGCGAAATGAACAGTGGCAATAGTAAAATGGTGTTGCTGAGAACTGTCGCATTTATCACTAATACGTTGTTAACAGCAGATATACATGCATCACTTGGTGGTAAGTATAGCCTTTGGTATAGTAAATAGTTATATAAGTTAGCTCCACCATAGGAGGAATACGCACAATGGAGTGATACTATTATTGTTCACTGAAATTCCAAATGCAAAATCCGGAATCAATCCCCGTATACACTAAGAACATAAAGAACATATTATTGTCCTGCAGGCTTATATTGTGCATCACAGCGCAATATTCTTCCCCCACTCTCTCTCTCTCTCTCTCTCTCTCTCTCTCTCTCTCTCTCTCTCTCTCTCTCTCTCTCTCTCTCTCTCTCTCTCTCTCTCTCTCTCTCTCTCTCTCTCTCTCTCTCTCTCTCTCTCTCTCTCTCTCTCTCTCTCTCTCTCTCTCTCTCTCTCTCTCTCTCTCTCTCTCTCTCTCTCTCTCTCTCTCTCTCTCTCTGTGACACGCGCAGTTCGCTGTCTAGGTTGATGTGTTCATCACGCTGCTTCGTCGAAGGCGATGATTTAGGTTGATGTGTGATGACGTCATTTGGGCTGGGGTTTGGTTGGCGCGAGGCTTTTTAGTAGGTGTTGTTTGAATAATTTAACAGAAATGTTGTGATCTCGCATTGCAGCTAAAATGTTATGTACAGCGACGCTTCATTTTCATGTTCGATGAGAACAACAATGATAATGTCGCAAAATCAATAAACATGATGGCCCGTAAATTTACTTATGATATATTACCACTCATTTTGGCTATCGCAATCTTTCGGTCAGAATATGCCCGGTGCACGCAAAACTGTGTTATCTACGCGGGGTGATCCAAAGAACCATACCTTCTTTTGTATACTTGTCATACTTGTGTGATCGTCGCTTCACCTAAAACGTAGACGGCCCGATTTACTGTAAGTGTGCGCACACTACTTCACATGAAATGTTGGTAAATTCACGGCTTAAATGTCACGGTACAGAGATAAGCATTACACACGTTCCCATGCTGTGTAAGAAAATATACAGTGCAGCTGTTCCTTTGATGCTCTGTCTTGAAATGCGAAAATGATCAGACTGCACGCGAACGTTCGCAACACGAGACGGAACATAAGTTACGTTATTTGGACGGTTTGTTTTATACCTCTCCTACTGTGGTTAACGTAGGTGTACCTCGTTGACGTGCGTCCCAATGTGTATGTGCTAGTAAATGTGATTTACTGTCATTGCACACGCAAATACACAGCGGGTGAATGGGACATTACTGTAGGTTAACATGAAATTAGTAGGTTGTGTGGAAGTAACACCGCGTATGGAACATAACACCCCCATGTAGACATATTACGGTCGAGAACGATAGACACATGCAAACAACTGAAACACTGCGTCGGCTATGATAGGTTTCTTTTAGAAGAACTGACGCGAACTCAATCAAAGACGATGCGTACTGACTGAGGCGATTACGGCCATCAGGGGGCGTCCTCTAGTGCCACTACCTACCACGATAACCCGAAAGGGTGCGCTTTGCTGCAACACAGGACAAGTCCCATCGGCTACAAAACTATAACTAAATCTCTCATGACTACAATTGCCTTAACATTAACTGTGGCAAACCTTAATGCAATAACACATAATAAATTATATGTAGGTTTACTTATGACCACACCGTTTCAACGTAGCGTTCACATTTCAAGTAGTAATTAACAATGTATTCCTTGTGACATTTGTTGATTCTATATTCATATATGGCAGTGATGGTAATTTAGGATGGGTTATGTAGTGTTTCTCATCTACTGGTCAACTACAATGCTGATAGATTTAATTCACACAGGGCAAGGACGTACCACGTGACGAATATTCTCTTGTGCTTCTATCAACGAATGTTCCACAGGCGAACTACGAAATAAAAACAATACAATACAATGCGCACACACGCACGCACGCATTTGTGTATGTGTATTTGTGTGTGCGTGCGTGCGTGCGTGCGTGCGTGTGTGTGTGTATGAATAACTTGTTCTTTTTCAGCAGAAGAACTCCAGTAAACCTTTTGACGCAGTATGTTGCTCTTAGCATAAATGAGTCTACGTTTGGCTTGAATGTCGGCCTCATCAGATACATCGTTACAAATAATATGTCCAAGATATTTACATGAAGTGGCAAAGTTTAACTTTGTTCTTCCCAATTTCAGTTCTCTAGCAAAATTTGCGTTTCTAGAATCAAAGTACATGATCAGATATTTGGAGGCGTTAAACTGAACATCGTATTCACAACTGTATATGTAACAACAGTCAAGTAACGTATACAGTCCCTAACCGGAAGGGGTGAACACAAGTAAATCATCTGCGTAAATCAGGTGACTGACCCACGTTGTATCAAGACTACAACCAAGAGGTCGTATGTACAGTTGTACCCTCTACTCGTCCATATAAGCGTTAAACAGTAATGGGGATAAGTTCCCTCCTTGTTTAACACCGTTACCCACAGGGAAGAATTGTATTCTGTATAACTGTGGTTATTGTATTCATTGCTGGTCACTCTTAAGCTATATTTAGGTATATCACTCTTAAGCTGTATTTAGGTACATCATTCTTAAGCTGTATTTAGGTACATTACTCTTAAGCTGTATTTAGGTACATCACGTTGTGCTAGTTTTATTATAAGCTTCTGCCGATTGACTCGGTCAAATGCTTTTTAAGCATCTAGAAAAGCGACATGCATAGTCGACCCATGCTTAGTGTAACAAGATTTAACAAGATTTAACAAGATTTGCCATCCAAGCCAAAGGCCCAGATGGCAAGTGGACAAGGAAGCCATTGACTTATCGAGAGTCCAACAATGTTCATCTACTTATAACCCGCCCTCCTGAGATACCACTAAAACCTTAGTAGTTCCTTAAATGTGAACACAGACAACTCCGTCCTATGCTTGGACTTCAACCCAAACTGACGTGGCGTAGTTTACAAATAAACATCCGTACGATTGAGTAATACAGCTTCTACAATCTTGGAACATATGTTAGAGAGGCATATAGGCCTGTAATTGCCTTTGTCATTTACACGTCTATTCTTGTCTTTAATAACTGGTATAATGACAGACTCAGTGATTACTTTCGGTACATACCCATGCACCAGAATAGAGAACACAAGGGCAGATAGTAGTACTAAGAGTTCTGCTGTAAAACCATCCAGTCCTGGCGACTTAATGCAAGACAAGGCATTTATAATACTCATCATATCGACAGCGTCTATGGTAAAACCAGTATTGAAATCAAAGTGATCCTGACATAAATTAGTGTAAGCTTTATCAAAACGACTGTCTTGTACAATATTAAAATATTTGCATAGTTCCACATTGATCCTATGTTGTCATCGCCATGTACACCGTCGACGTTAGTGATGCTTCCACATTGATTCTATGTTCTCATCGCCATGTACACCATTGACGTTAGTGGTGCTTCCACATTGATCCTATGTTGTCATAGCCATGTACACCGTCGACGTTAGTGATGCTTCCACATTGATTCTATGTTCTCATTGCCATGTACACCATTGACGTTAGTGGTGCTTCCACATTGATCCTATGTTGTCATCGCCATGTACACCGTCGACGTTAGTGATGCTTCCACATTGATTCTATGTTCTCATCGCCATGTACACCATTGACGTTAGTGGTGCTTCCACATTGATCCTATGTTGTCATAGCCATGTACACCATTGACGTTAGTGGTGCTTCCACATTGATTCTACGTTGTCATCGCCATGTACACCGTCGACGTTAGTAGGAACTTTAGTTTTGCTGTTTACACGATGCGTAACATCTTTCCAGAATTTACATAGATCTTTTTGACACATCTTTTCAGCAATACTATCAGCAATTATAGTTTCTTTGTCTTTCTTACATTTTTGATAGCATGTTTAAATTTGATTCTGGACAATTCCATGGCATTGAAAACATCCCTTGGTTTTGGTTTGGTTGTCTTGTTTTGCCAATCGCTGTCCATATTAAACAGGCATCCAGAGCTGCACTGTGAAGCTCCTTCACTTTGTCATTCCAGCCTAGTACTACATAATGTTTAAAAGCACATTTACAGTTTGACATCAATGATAGGCTAGACAGCTTCAACGTACCCATAACGGCATCAAAACAATCATCGAGATCGTCATGGTGGATACAATTGTGACAATTGCACTTAACACCGGGTGGAACGTTCACTTTATTAAGTTATGTTTTTGTGCATTCTCTACATACGTCAATATCGGATGGATGTAATGTATCCCAGTGTATGACTTGTTTAATTTCGTCATTGTTTATGCTACCATTAACACATTCTGGGGCTGTATCACTGTTGATGCTGAATGACACCGGGTGATGGTCCGAAATTAATACAACCATAAAACACAGAATCCTTATATGTTAGTTATGCAGTCATTAGCATTAGAGGTGCCTATAACATGATCTAGCTATGATGTTGTTCCCCATGTAATCATTAAACCTGTCCCGGCTTTCGTCACATTCGTAAGGTAAGTATACATTTAGTAAATAATACTCCTTATTACCACTGCACATTCTTATGTCACACAGCCAGTCATAACAATCATCAAGTATGGTAATATATTGAACAATAGAGCGTTTCCATAAGAAACCTACCCCACCATTATGGCCTACCGGATATAATACCGTCAAAGGAGTCAACTTGTGAAACACCATAACCAACGTGACCATCGTGTCAGTTGTTAAGAATGTGACAGTCCTGTTTCGTTAGCGTAAGCTACTGAATGCATAAAAATCGCACTGATTTAATAAACTACTCAATAAAGGCATAACACCTGTAAAACATTACATTTAAAAGAAGGTTTATTTAGTTCCATAATTTAGTCCTTGGGGTTAAAGAACTTCCTCAGACAGACCCCAGCTGGCCAGTTTCACAGGGTTAACTTCTACGCGTTATTGCGCACTACGACAATTTTGAATGAAGCGTAACTGTCATGTTTCGTTTTCAGCTTTACACGATATATGATATATGTATGATATTTGTAGATATATGTATGTATGTATGTATGTATGTATGTATGTATGTATGTATGTATGTATGTATGTATGTATATATATATATATATATATATATATATATATATATATATAATATTTTCAGTCAACACAAAGTTTGTCTGCTTGCTGTTGTGCGGAATATTATCACTCACAAATACGCAACTGACATTTCCTGGCACGTTCACGACACTCACACATAAGAAACTCTTACCTTCCATCTGCCTCGGAGAAACACAGGAAAACAGCCAAAAGCAAAAGCAACAAGCCCGTCCTTCGCATGACGATGCCGGTTCACTGTGTGCCAAGAGTAGTTACCGTCGCCAAACGAACGATATATGTATGCGGTCCAAACGACAAACACTTGATTTATTCCTAACAAGAACGACCAGCCCCGCGTGATAAGTGGTCATATGTTCCTGGACTGTGCCGCAAATAAAAAGTTAACGTTGACATACGAGTGTTTGTCAGGCGTGCGGGATAGAGGGCACATTGGTGCTGGCGGTTCATATGACGAAAGCGTGTTGACTAATTGTTATTATTGTTTTTGTGCAAGGGAACGGGGGCGTCTTCTACGTTGGCATGTCACAGCGGGTGGTTGGGTGTTGGTGGGGCGTCTTCTACATTGGCATGTCACAGCGGGTGGTTGAGTGTTGGTGGGGCGTCTTCTACGTTAGCATGTTACAGCGGGTGGTTGGGTGTTGGTGAGGCGTTTAGGCACAAACGTCAACAGGCGTTGTCTGTGCGAATTATGGTTCAACGCGAGTGCATCTTCTTGTCGGTAACACGAAATATTATGCTTGCCAATATTATTATTAATATTATTATTATACATTTATAATGCGCCGTGTATCCGGGTTAAAAACCTGCTCAAAGGCGCTAACAAGGTAATGCTAAATAATTTTAAATAAATTGAAGAGCTAAAATAAAATGTGATTAAAAGACAGGTAAATATAAGTTAAATAAAAATTCAATAAATGATTTAATTGAATTAATTATGTCAAGAAGTTAAATAAATACATAAAATAAAATAAATAAATAAAAAGATAAAATAAACAACTACAATTAAGTTGATACATTATATAAACATATAAGTTAATCAGATAAGTTAAATAAACAAATTAAATAAATAATAAGTTAAATAAGTAAAATGTTGGAGTGGTTAAAATGTCAACAGAGTGTTCGAAAGGCTTCGCGAAAGAGATGTGTATTTAGAAGTGACTTGAATACCGCAACGGAGTTGGTTTGCCTAACTGCGGGAGGCAGGGCATTCCATAGTGTCGGCCCTGCCACAGAAAAGGCCCGACGACCGTACCGCTCGAGATGGTACCGCGGTACAGTCAATAGATGTTGATCGGCGGATCTCAGTGTTCGGGTGGGTGTGTATGGAATCACTAGCGACGACAGATACACTGGGCATAGATGATGCACAGCGCGAAACACAAGTAAAAGAAGTTTGAATTCGATTCACTGACGAACAGGCAACCAATGTAAACTGAATAAAACTAGTGTTATGTGATCTCGCCTGCGGGTTCCAGTAATCAGCCGTGCCGCGGAGTTTTCAATCATCATTGGCAACCAAACCAATAGATCAAGTCTCGTTTGGCTATATATGGGTATTATCTGACCATTTTAAACATTGAGAACCACAGAACTGATAGATGTTCAATCAAGTTCAACAACGTCACTATGGACTACACAGAAACTGCTTGAACTAGTTTACTGTACTGTGTCTCCAAAGGTCAGTATTACCAAGACGATACGAGAGTGGTGTCCTATAGAGTGCAAAGGGGTTTCTGCCTGCCTGGCAGCAATGCATGCATGCATGCATGCATGCATACCTGCCTGCCTGCCTGCCTGCCTGCCTGCCTGCCTGCCTGCCTGCCTGCCTGCCTGCCTGCCTGCCTGCCTGCCTGCCTGCCTGCCTGCCTTCCTCTCTCAACCTCTCCCTATTCCTCTCTACCCCCACCCTCTCTCTCTCTCTCTCTTTCTCTCTCGCTTGTTGAAAACTGCACTCAAAACCACACAGCGAAATATTTCACCCGCCCCTAATATACTAGATATACAAGTGCACTGCGGGCATTTGCTTTGGTGACGAATGATTCGTAACCTAAACGAGGTTAGCAGCACCGTGAATCTTGACAGAATCCCCGATCTCTTGACATTTGTGCTCTTGTGTCGTTCATGACGTCTCGACGGGGCTTGTCGAGCGTCACATACGCTTTGGTGTCACGGCAACGGCGGTACGATGTATGCTTCGGTGCGACAAAGTCGTCGCAAAGACGCCAGCCCAGCGGGGCGCAGCTGACGAGACAGAATGATGGTAGTGACACGAACGTAACGACTTCACAACCTATTTACATGATAGTTAATTGATTCATTATTGCCATTACATTTACCGTTTCGACTATGTGTGAAGTGGCTGTTCTTGTTGTGTTGTTCGATCCGGCTAATACACCTTCCAACTACCCGTGCTCCCTAATCGGAGTATTTTTGAATGTAGCTTTGGCCAAAATCCAAAACATTTGCATTTGATTAAAAACATTTGCATATGATTAAAAAACATTTGCATTTGCACTTGATTAAAACACATTTGCATTTGAATCAAAACATGTGATGCCTTTAATGCAAATTTCTCACTTGGCTGCAAGTTGCCAGCCCCCATGATTAGCAGTCAACCCATCTTCCTACCAATCGACATGTTATTGTAGAAGGCCGTTCAATTCCTGTCTGAATGACCAGCTCACCCCAGTTGATAGTGCTCGTGTGCTCCTTTGTTAAGCTTATCTGTGAAATGCAATCAGTGAAATTCAAACAGACTTTTGAAATCCATGGCCACAATTATCACAAATATTTTGGTATTCACAATCTATCTCAATTTAAAACAATATTTATCATGTAATCATCTTAGCAATGATGCATTACATTTAATAATTTGGATTGCTTTATTTGGATTATTCTCAATCAGAAACTGACCATTCTGAATCCATCGGCAACACTAAGACTAAGCCTGCCAAATGTCACTGTAGTGACCATAATCACCATATACCATATGACACCATACACTCAACACAACTTTGTCAATAAATTACATTATATGTTAACCATTGTTTGTATTTCATTTGAGTAATTATGTAACTATTCTCTTTCTTCCCACCAATTGCAAAGTTTCTGCTACAGACAGTAAAGTCAAAGTATTTCTTACTAAGCAAATATGTCAGACCCTTCAGGTCTTGTCTAATTGTCTTTCTGAATGGATAATGTTTATTTACAGAAATCGGGCAATTAAGGGCAGCTGCCTGCTCATCCCCTTTATGGGGAAAGAAGCCTCCCCACTTGAATAAATCCATTGTTTACCCATGGCTAGTGCTCAACCCAAAGGTTTCCCTAATTAAACATGTCACCGGTAGTGGTCTTACGTGTCTTTTGAGTGTAATATTGTTTCATTGATTACTGAAACATTATTTAGTAATAAAGCATCTGTTTTATGTGACTATATGTAATAAAGTAGATGTCAATTCGTATTTACCGAGTTGCATTTTTCAGGCATATAACTCACTTGCCTTTGCATTTGAATCATCTCAAACATATGCGTTTGCATTTGAACCATTTCAGACAATTGCATTTGCATAATTTCAAAAACTTGCATTTGCATTTGAATAATTTCAAACACGCATTTGAACCCAAGCCTGGTGCACTGTCGATTGGATGATATGCACTGTTCTGCTACGTGTTCTGCTATGTAAACAGTAAAACGGACGCATCTTGTCGACAATGATCAATACATTCTTTAGTAAATAGGTTAGAAGTATGCGCCAGTTCCACCCCAATCCACCAGGGAACCACATGCGTAATACAATTAATAGTAATCGCCAGATGTCAGCAGCAGAGTGCTAAGTCCTCAAACACGTACTGATGTGATAAGCCTTTCCATTGACTCTAAGTTGTCCAACCAGGCTAGTCGGATGTTTTCAAATTATCGTGTGGTTGCATAATGCATTGAGCTCACGTTGTGTTTTGAGCCTTAACAATTGTTTCCTACAAATCTTGCAACGTGCTATCGCGTGTCGTTGCTTGGGCAAGCTCAGAAGGCTTTATGCAACTGGTCGATTACATCTGAAGACTCCGTCAACGGTTGTGTCCGTAGCGCACCACCTAAACGAAATAGTTGGTCATTGTTAGAACATTTAACTATTTAAATGCAATGCAAGCGTCATATGTCGCTACTAGAAATTACCGACGAAATCAACACATCCAATCAAAAACACATAATATGTGGAAAGGATTGGAGGGCATTTGTCGTCCGTCCACGTACACGGCGAGGAAGTCGATGTCGTTGTTCTTGGCGTGAAACGGATTCTTGGCGAACGAACCGTTGTACACGTCGTTATCGATGCAGGTTATCGAGAAAAATGTTCTCGCGCGTGTGCGACCGGGATCCCGCGGGAATGGAGTACCTTCTTCGCGAACAAGATGTCGTTGATGACGTGGATCCGGTAATCGGGGTTGGGCCCCGCCGGCCATGAGCGCGAGCGCGTTATATAGTCGTCCCAACATGTCGACGACGTGACTCTGGACGATGAATTCTCATCGAGCCACGAACCCCGCGTTAGCCGGTGACTTTGACGGCATCCATGTGAGTGGTCGTGTCCTTGTGCCTCAGCTGACTCGTCAGTTGCGTGACCTTGGCATCGTCGCCGTACCTCAGCAGCGTCTCTATGTAGGCGCGATACGGATACGTGTTGGTCGAAGGGGTCACGAGCGTACCGTTCAGGTAGACGTCGACTTGATAGAACATCGAAAGCAGCCAGTTATTCATTGGACCCACCGGATCGTTCACGTCGAGTTCGGACCCGTCACCTCGGGTCACCTTCGCTTGCATGTGTAGAAATGTGTTGGCGAGATCCAAGTAATCGTCTCCCGATCCGGGTAACAAGAATACTATCGGTCCACCCGAGTCCGATAGAGGCCACCAAATGGCTATCGACGATGCTGTCGGGGGTACGGTAAAAATATCGAACTCGCTGTTGACCCCCTCGCAAGATTGTCTATGCACGAAAGCCATCGTCGATTATGTCGAGCTCACGTTTCTTCGTCGACGTCTGTTACGGCGTCGCGGCACTCTTTGAGTTTTATATGTTTACGAGGTCGCACGCCGGGGGTCAAAAGACCACTCAGTAGGTTCTTAAATATATTTCCGGTGTCATGACGCGTCGTTTGGCCTCCTTTTTATGCTTTGTCCGGGCATGACGTCGTCGGCGATGCGCATTCCGGTCTTCAATGCGTCCTTTCCCAACGCCACGGCTCCTCTCTTGATGAGCCGCATGGCGCTCCGCAGTAGACCGCCAAACAGGCTACCCAACCCGTGACCCCGCTGGAAGCCGGCACCGACGTACTAGGGCGGTGCACTACCCGCCTGACTTGCGTAATAGTCGTTGTAATTCATCTCCAGAACAGTCCTGACGTGCCCCGTGTGATGTAACGACTTGCCCCGCTTACGGGACTAGTTGTTACAGTCGACCGCGCTTGGGAAACGTTATATGTTACCTAACTACAATATGGAATATCAATGATATGGCACATCTTAATAACACGAATAATAAGTTTAATTAATACGTTGACAGAAATAATGCGTCTAATATACTTTAAAAATAACTTTAACTGAGAATTGTACCAACTAGCCCCGGTCTCTCCTATTTGATGTTATATGTAGGTATACACTGTGATAATGACTATAATACTAAACGCTTTTTTATACTGAAATTCAGGGGCCTAATGATACCCCCAAAAGACGAAAAGTGGTCTAAAGCAAAGTTTAGCAACATTGCACTAAAAGCTAGATAAAAACAAGGACTGATCAATAAAAATATGTACAACAGAAGAAAGAAGATAAAAAACATGTTTTATCTGGTGGTCATAGTAACCAGGAAATAACGCTAGGCCCTACAAGATCACCTGACTAGGCATGCCGTTCACCCAAACTTTATGGGCTCGGGCCCCGTAGGCTGTTATTCGATCTCCCGGCCAGGCATTAACCTACGCTCAACATCATGACCACCAGAAGATGAAAATAGTCACATTTGATCTAACTAAGACCGAAGTGATTTTAAACATTTGATTCAAAAGAAAAGCATTCAAAGCATTGAATTCAGTCATGTTTGGAGAGGCAGGGAAAGCGGATGCTGGGAGGAAGTTCCACAGTCGACTTGTCCTAAGTATATATCAGTTGAGATGTAGCTCTGCTTTTTAACTAGGAATATGTACACAATAAGGACTACCACTCACTGAAAATATGGCAGGTCTCATGCTAGGTGCCTCTGAGGGTAGAATATCAGCCAGCTCAATGGATGGCTGGAGGAAGATATGACGGTAAAAGACGCAAAGTGATGCAACGTTTCTCCTGTGACTCAGTGGAACTATGCCAAAGAGGTTCACAAGGGGAAGTGCTTTCGTCTGCATCCTATCTAGCAACTTCAAATGCGTAGTTCCTGTTCTATTCCAGATCGGAGAAGCATATTCCATAAGAGGTCGGGTGTAAGCCTTGTAGATAGTGATACGAGCTTGGTGAGGAAGGGGGTTTCTAGAACGGCCCAGGATATAGAGTCGCTTTGCTGTCTTTTTGGCAATACATGATGTGCTGTGACCAGGACAATGTATTGGTGATGGTGACACCCAGAAGAGTTATACTATCTGTAGGCTGTAATTCATTGTTCATAAAGTGGAGTGGGGGATGATTCTGGCTTCTCCTGCTGATGATCATCTCCTCTGTTTTGCTGGCATTGAATGTAACACACCAATTGTCTGACCACGCTTCGGTTTTATTCAAGTCACATTGGAGGCTTTCTGCACATGTGATTCTATCGCATGTATTCTTAATGGCAATATATAAGTGTAGAATCATCAGCAAATGTATGTTTTGTATGATTATAAGGAAACGGGACCATCAAAAATTCTGAAACTTCTTACCTGCCGTTGTCATTATCTCACTGACATGCTGATCGAGTTTAGTCAAGTCTCGTAGTTCTAACTCATTTAAAATGTGTGAACGTGGCATACCCGTCATTTTTTTTACCAATTTCCGCATGAATTACGTGCATTGTGGCGAAGAAATTGCCAAAAATACTTCCGCCTATTGAAATCATGTAAACATCTAGTTACACTGTCAGCATGTTCTACCAGCAAACTTACCAATGTGTCTGCTCAAATGACGTTATGTCAGACGACATGATTTTTTTTAAATTACACATCTAAAATTACTGTGCCCTACATTCGTAACACACCAGGAAGTCTAACTTAGGCATGATCCCTGTTAGGGACGGTGAGTTCTGGTGTATGCACAGACATAAATCGAACACCCGCTAGTAAAACTATAGGGGAATGAGTAATTATGTAACTCTATAGGTATGTGCGACAAACGGTGGCGCCACCTGACGGGTCAATATTCGCTAGCACCACATTGTTTAGTTTACGACATTGAATCACGACTGTTTTCAGGTAGTTAGTTGGTAAACAAAATAGACGAACACCGACAACGCTGCGGAACGGAAGATGTTGATGAGTTGACACGACAATTGACACGTTTTCTGTATGGACCATCATTAAGACGGATTTATTTCTATACTGTATCATAGACATAGGCTAAGGTCTAAGACAGTAAGGGAGGTGAGATGTGTTATAATGAGTGATTTAAACCATGTCCATGATCATTACCATGGTCCATGCCAGGCCCATGGGTAGCAATGCCTGAGATCGTTAGGCGGCGCTAGTAGTGCTGTGATCGGCAAATCGACCAAAACGTGTACCCAGAGAGGCCCGTTTATAGGGGGTGCCTTTAACAGTCCATAGGCATAGCAGCTGACATAGACCACCTATAGCGCTATAATAAAAATGTGCATTATGCATGTAAAGCTGAATAAACGTACTTTACTCTGATGTACATCGTATTTTATTTCTATAGCCTAGGTAAAAGTATTTTGTTTTTTAATTTGAAAATGTCATGATTCTCCAAATCCGGAATCACCTTGATTCACAAAAAAGCAATTGTATGTCTTTCATTGATCATTTATTAGCACAAATTTTTTTTATTTTATTTTGTTAAGCCTGGCTAGTGATGTACTGTACAATTAAAACAACCCCCTATCACTGTCTTCTGAAGCCAAGAATGATCTTGCTATGAGAACGTTAGGTGGCGCTACACACAGGTCAGAATAATAAATTATGCGATGTTCTAGCCCGCTGTTGTTTTTAAGTTCGTCTTTCTCGTCGTAGTTGTTTAAAGTTCATAAAGATCCATTATTCAAGTACGTGTGTAAGTAGTAATTGATATATCGAGCTATATTATCCTGTAGCAGTGTATGTTTGAAATTCTGGAGAGTGTTTTGCTCATTTTGGCGGGAGATAAAACATGTAAACAAACTTGCAAAATGACGGCGTGACTGACCTGTCAAAGGATGTCCCAGCAGACAAGATGACGAAAGACATCCATTATTGGCATTAGCTCAAGGCTGACAGTCTTACACTTGGAATGTTAATATGATTTACACTGTGCATTCTGATTGCTTTTCATTATAAGTATTATAACCGTGGATACGACTTACGTATAGTGACTAATGACTAGTTATGTAAATATTTGTTTATGCTTAATTTATCCATTTTGGGTATGATGATGGGTGAAAATGTATGAAATTGTCTGCGTCACGTGACATTAATAGGGAATGTGAGAGAGTAATTAAAAAACCTGTTCGTCTTTTAACTTTGATAGTGTGATTTTAAAGCCAACATTTATTAATACTAAAGGTTATCATTTTAATGTGTTGTATTACTTTGATCTTTAATGCTAATCTCAGTATTTCAACAGTGTAATATAATTATAAGGTTTTAGATGAACATGCCATTATATGACATTTGCTTTAAAACTTGTGCATACATTTCCATTATCATACATGCAGTGTTTTACCAAATAAATTACTTAACTTTTTTGTTAATTAGCCACCAATTAAAGAAGCAACATATTATGTACAAAATTATGTACAACTGATAGTTGGTATGCAATATCGTGTCAGAATGGTTATTCACTCAACAATCCACACATATTGATATGATGAGAAAGTGGACACCAGTGTACTTGTAATGTACATATTTATAGCAGTTGTTTCTTACTTTAAGTACTAATACACACAGATAATGCAATAAGTATGACAGTAAAAGCTTACAGTTCATCCTACATGGTACACATGTAAAATATTCATCTTGCATCAGCATGTCTTCAGCTGTGAACAGGCTTCTGTACAAATCTGCATAATAGTTTGCAGTTATAAAAACCTTGTAAACATATTTTTCATATACATAATAATGTTAATGAACTATACATGTCAAACATGTTTAGAAGTAGACACTGAGTTTTTAAAAATGTCTGTATGGTATATACTGCGTTTTTTTACTTTTTACCAACCGCCCCTGTAAAAATGTGCAAAATAAGTGAAAAATAGTGCTGCTTACAGCTCTCTTGTAACCAAAATAATAGATGCACTGGTATGAATGACCCCCACACAATATATAAAAAAAAAATTATTAACGTTAATATTAGTCTATTTCTTAGGCCAGGTACGCTTTTTTGATCAAAATAGAAAAAAATAATGTTTTGGAAACGTTGATAGGGGGTGTCTTTAAAGTGCTCTAACATGAAAACTAATTAACATATAGCCATACAACTGATACCACGATGTATCTTAATAATATACCTTTCCAATGATATATAACACTTTGCAATAACTTAATTATCTCAAAATCATCCAGCATAGCTACCATGGGCATGGGGTGGTGACTGGCCAAGCCAAGGCCAGGGTGAACTTCAGTCTAGACTCTTGTCAACTTCAGGCGTTGAATCAAGCGCCTGAAGTGAACCAAGGGCTGTAGCTGCCGCCCCTCGGAAACTGGCCAAGCTCTAACTCTGTAATCAGAAAGTGAAATATCCCACACACACAGGTTCACACGTTTGGATGTTTTGACCCATAGGCATAAGGGGTTTGGCAGTCATTTTCATAACCCGTGTTTTTGCTCGCATGGGCTGAATCGACTGAACTTAGTTATTCTCATCGCTGTTTCATTAATTTGACCGGCTTTTGAACTGCATTAGTGTATATTCTAACTGGGAAATGGGCTTGTGAACTTTATATTATGTTCACTATTTTTTTATAATTTGACTAACTTTCGACTATATGCAACTTGCATATTCTAATTACTGGGAAATGTTATATGCTAATTTATTATTTCTTTCGAACAAATATTGTAACAATTCTTTGTACTAATTAATTCTAATTAATCTTGAAACCATGCAGATGAGTGAAGAATTAAATTGTTTTTTATTAAATTTGATACAAAATAACATATACAAACTAAATAGTTTTCGAAATGTAAGATGCATAGACATATACTAATACACAAAGTAAAAAAAATTATGATAATAGCCGGTCGGGTGATAACCTTAAATTTAAAAGTCAATCAATATTAATTTAAATATAGTAACATACAAACATTTTATCAATGTGATGATATTATATTTAACATACAATATCACCATAATATAATTTTTTTATTAATAGTTGTAGAAATGTTAGATGCCAAATCAAGTTAAACTTAAAGCTGCTTCCTGAAATGGTTCAGCCCATTACGAATCCGGTTCACTTATGTCCAGACGTATAGTGTGTGACTAGTTTAACTAACGTGCGCAGTCTGTTTAATAAATAAATGCCTATTTTTGTTCAACTCATCGAAAGAATTGCATTGGGGGAAGGGGTTAGCACTGAGGTATAAGTTAGCATTAGGGGAAGGAGGTTAGCATTGGGGGAAGGGGTTAGCATTAGGGGAAGGAGGTTAGCATTGGGGGAAGGGGTTAGCATTGGGAGAAGGGGTTAGCATTGGGGGAAGGAGGTTAGCATTGAGGGAAGGGGTTAGCACTGAGGTATAAGTTAGCATTAGGGGAAGGAGGTTAGCATTGGGGGAAGGGGTTAGCATTGGGGGAAGGGGTTAGCATTGGGGGAAGGGGTTAGCATTGGGGGAAGGAGGTTAGCATTGGGGGAAGGGGTTAGCATTGGGGGAAGGGGTTAGCATTGGGGGGAGGAGGTTAGCATTGGGGGAAGGGGTTAGCATTGGGGGGAGGAGGTTACAAAGGGCAAAACTGGTCGTGCTGTGTTTATTATGGCTTAAGGCCAATTAGGCCATTCACATTATTGCATGTAGCCATCCTAACGATCACAGTTGTTTTGATGATTTTAACAAAATGTTCTATTAAACCAACTGCACATGTTACTTAGACATTTAAATTCACACACTGCACATCAACAAAAATTATTTTTGATGGGCTAAGTCAATTGAGGGTGGTTTTAACATTTACTCCATCTGCATTTCACTCCTAGCACTAATCACTTGTGTGACCGTCGGAGCCACTGCAGTTTTCAATTAAGTTTTTGTTGCCTTTAGTTTCATCCCAGCCGTGGACAAAGAGTTCACTGATGCACCAGTCCTGACGTTCTCACATCAACATCACACCAGTCCTGACGTTCTCACATCAACATCACACCAGTCCTGACGTTCTCACATCAACATCACAGCAAGTCGCCAGTTCAGGTACAGTTGATTGTGTTTTGTTATATAAAAGTGAAAGCAGACAAGTGTTATACATAACTAGCACAGTTACCCAGCGTTGCACGGGGAGAAAAGGTAGCCATTGGTATTTTCCACTGATCTACATTATTATATAGGTCAGTGGTCCTTTTTAAATCACATTTGTGGACAGCACTACAATGCTACTATAACATAGCAAGTCTACAAAACAGATGTGTAGGCATAATTATTATCTTTTTGATGACATAGAAAACAAAATAAAATCTTATGTATGCAACATAGTTTCCCAAAAATGAACGTTATTTTGTTTCTAGACACATTTTCAATGCAAACACTACACACACTTGGGTGAAATTGGGAGATTTCTTGACACGAATTAGGAGTTTACCAAATGAAATAAAGATGTGCAGAATCTGCAGATCAACTGTAAATAAGGTTGTGGCAGTGGTGAAATGGTTAGTGGTGCCACTGGTGAAATGGTTAGTGGCGCCACTGGTGGAGAGTTTGGTCTAAAGCCAAGCAACACACCACCAGGTGGCTAACTCAGTCACATCTTGTATTAGTATATCTTGTATTAGTATATATTGTACATCTGTGTCTCGTATTAGCATGGTGTACAATACACTGTGTATGCAGTTAGAAGTACAAATATATACACACATATCATTCCGCATTTACCACAATGTGTTATCTTAACCAATAAACTATGTGCAGCACCACTGTGTAAACTAGTCTTGTCTTAACATATAAAACTTCAAAGCCTAAGGAAACATGAAACACATGCATTTTAAGAACACCTTGTCAACATTTGACGTACTCGCCGTCTGGCGACTATAAATGCGCTATTCAATGTAGTCGATATTACCGATCTTTCTGTGTCTGATGTTCCATTGATGATTTGACTGATTTCGAGTTGTCTCTATATGTATGTCCAAATATTGTTCATATTCTGGGATGGTGAATCTGGAATATCACCAGGACGCTTGGTCGGATGTCTAGGAAATAATCTGGAGGGTAATTTAAATTGGGGCATTTTGTGTGCAATATGTAAAAAATTATTTGTAATGACCTCCTTGTTATTGCTATGATCTCCATGTTATTGCTATGACCTCCATATTATTGCTATGACCTCCATGTTATTGCTATGACCTCCATGTTATTGCTATGACCTCCATGTTATTGTTTTGTAACCTTGTGCACCAACTCGGATGCAAAGATGATAAATAAAAGTTAGTAATGTTATTGTTTTGATATGTCATATTTAAAGTGTTCATTTCAGAAGTTGTCATATTTTACCAGTATATAGTGACATTAATAGCGATTGGGGAAGGCAACTGTTAAACAGTTCACAGTTTATTACATAATCGTAAATTCATAATTACATGTTAGTGCTTCTTGCATGTGGTTTCTTCCTGCATGTTTCTTCTTGCATGAGGCTTCTTGCATGTTTCTTCTTGCATGTGGTTTCTTGCATGTTTCTTCTTGCATGAGGCTTCTTCTTGCATGTGGTTTCTTCTTGCATGTGGGTTTTTCTTGCATGTTTCTTGCATGTGGTTTCTTCCTGCATGTTTCTTCTTGCATGTGGTTTCTTCTTGCATGTTTCTTGCATGTGGTTTCAATTGATGGTGTTTGTGCTTTCAGATTTGAAAGATGACTACTCCGCTGACGAACGATGAAGAGAATTTCTGGCGTCTGGTGCGCATTCTATATAACGACGTTCCCAGCAAACTTCGTAATTTCTTTAAGTCTAAATTTCAACAACAGTTCAACCTAACATGGTGCGATAACCCAACATTCGGACAATTATTCTTAGCCAACGCAAACACCGGGCGTACAGGACAACACATCATCAATGTTATTCAGCAGGGCGATAGTCAACAGTTCGACTGTACAGCTCTGTTCTATTGTCTGCTGTTCTCTGGAACTCTGCAAACTGTGCTGCCGAGGCCAAGACGTGTGAGTGCGAGGACGCCTCCCATCACGGACAGTGAGTGCATCGACGAGTTACGTGAGATGCGTAATGGCATGGCTCATTCCAACTCGTCCACTCTGTCGTCCACTGATTTCAACAATAAGATCACAGCACTGACCACCATTTACAGTCAACTGCATTGGAGCTCCACTGTGTTGACCCAGTAGGCACAGGGTCCTATTGCCACTGCGGACTATGTTAGTCTCGAGCAGAAGCTTCAGACAGATAGGCGCAAATTTAAGTCGATAGACCAGCGACTGCAGACTCTGGAAGGTAAGTGAGAAGAGATAACAATATCTTCTAAGTGTCACAACTGAGGAAGAATTAGTCGTCCCAGAATTCCTGACGTTGAGTAAGTAAATAAAAAATTGTGATTCATATATGAGTTGATTACTGCTTGTAACAATGACTGTGTTGTTGTGTATGTGTTCGTGCATGTGTGTGTTCATGTGTGTTTTGTGTGTGGGTTGTGCGTTCGTTGGTTCGTGCGTGTGTGGTGTGTGCGTGTAGGCAGGTGTGTGTAGTGCGCACATGCATACCACATACACACACACATTCAAAACATTGTGATCTTGTCACACATGAGGTTCTGTGGTCCATGAGAGTTCCTCATCTTTACCGAAGCACCAACAGCTGTTTGTCATGACAGGCACGTGAAGTTTTCATTTGGCAAGTAGGAAAGGGTGGACCTTGGATGAAATAGGCTAAACAGCTTTTTGATGAAAACATTTACACACAATTAATGCATGTATGTCATAATTTACATGTCCTTCCCACAATACCAAGATCAAGGAACATGCAAGGTCACATCAGCTAACACTTAAATTTATTTTTTGTTTTAGGAGTTGCCCTTTGTTTCAGCTGCGCAGTTGTATTTATTGCTGTGATTGCAAGTCGCCATCTAGCAACTGGTAATATATTTTATTTCACCGAGCTAATGACCTGTTATATGACTTATTTACTGTTTTAGTAATACAAATATAATAATTGTTATTAGTTATATATATATATATTTTATATATACATATATATATATATATATATGTATATATATATATATATATATATATATATATATATATATTATATATATATTATATATATTTATATATATATATATATATATTTATATATATATATATATATATTTATATATATATATATATATATATATATATATATATATATATATATATATATATATATATATATATATATATATATGTATATATATATATATATTGTTATGATGCATTAAATTAGCGCTTTGAAAATTAATTGGTATACACTAGTATAATGGTGTTCATTACAATTAATTTAATTAAATAATTACCCGTCTATCATTGATTTTCCACAGGATCTAATGGTGATTGGCAAAGCATTATCATCTCCACTGCTTTCTGGATGATTCTGTTTGCCATTCCTGTTGGTGTGCGGGTGCTTGTGCCTCGATATGTTGAAAAAAGGAAAGGTAGTAACATATCTGTTCATCATATGACTCTAAATATGTTTCATTTAAGCAGAAGTTTCATTTAATGCTGCCTCCACACTGAGTTTTTGCCTTCCTCATTTCAAGACAAATTGAACCTATATAATATACACTACTTCATGCTTTCTCATTTGTACACATTTTTTATTTAGGTTTTATCAAAATCATCACACAAACTATTAAATAATTTGTTACTGGCTCTGGTTAAAATTCATCAAAAAAAGTGGTTGGGCTCTGTATGTTATAGCATAAGACTATTCATACTTTCCATGGGACCTGATCTAAAGGTCAGAGTCATTTAAATTATTTTAATAAAAATATGCGTTCTTTTATTAAGCCAGCTGCAAATATTACTTGAACTATTTATACACTACAAACTTGAACATTACCAAATGTGATTGGTGACAGTGTCACTCAATTCAAGTGGCAGTTTTAAACTCCATCCTCCACTGATGTAGCCCATCATGAATCTGTAATAATCCACAGTCAACTTAATAAAACAAGTGATGCTTTTTTCAAGTCATCCAAAGAATTGACTCTGGTCGCTATATCAGGTAACTTGCAAAGTCAGCACGGACACGACCTTTAACCTTCAACCCATTGAACTTATTTGTCACTTGTCTCTCACGAGAACAAGGAGTCAACAACACAAACAGGGAAACATGTATATAGGACTATAATCATATCGCGAAGTTCGTGAGTTTTCCACTTTCACTTCAGTTGATATTTTAATAATTTAATTTTAGTTTAATAGTTGATATTTTAATAATTTGTCTGATGATTTCACCAAAACTACATAAAATACACTGTAGTTGCCCAAACGAGCTGGCATGCCACAGTGGATACTAGGTAGGTTTGATTTTTCACAACATGAATTTGAACTGAGACTAAAATAAAATTTAATTGTGGAGGAACCTTTAAGCGAGTTTCTGCTTCTTCACACGCAGAATTACAATAAATAACTTGCAGGGTGTTCCTAGATTATCTTTACTATTTTGAATGTAAATAAAAAATAACTGCTATACTTAGAAGCATGCAATTTGCACCATCGTGTAGTCCAATTCAGTGAGTTTATGATTACATGTACATATTTTTTTAAATGTCTTTCCCACCTAAAAATGAAACATGGTGACAGTGCATGAGACGGTTCGATGTGTCATGTGACTTGCTGAGACCAAATCAGTGACTGTGATGCATCGTAATTACAGGCGACATCACTGGAAGGAAACACCAAGAAACTGACTATTTGGGAACAGTTTATGGAGACTGGTTGTGTGCTACAGTGATGAGAAGGTTTGTGGAGACTGGTCGCGTGCTACAGTGACGAAAAGGTTTATGGAGATTGGTAGTGTGCTACAGTGATGAGAAGGTTTATGGAGACTGGTAGTGTGCTACAGTGATGAGAAGGTTTATGGAGACTGGTAGTGTGCTACAGTGACGAGAAGGTTTATGGAGACTGGTAGTGTGCTACAGTGATGAGAAGGTTTATGGAGACTGGTAGTGTGCTACAGTGATGAGAAGGTTTATGGAGACTGGTAGTGTGCTACAGTGATGAGAAGGTTTATGGAGACTGGTAGTGTGCTACAGTGATGAGAAGGTTTATGGAGACTGGTAGTGTGCTACAGTGATGAGAAGGTTTATGGAGACTGGTAGTGGACGGTCTTCTCTTGATGATGACCGTGTCGAGCTGGTGCACGAATAGTTTCATCAGACCTAAAACTGCTTTGGCGTGCTTCCCAATAATTCCACATGCTAACAACGACCTTGAACCTTGTGTTGCGCGGTAGCATAGCAATTAGAACGTCAGACTTTCAATTGAGAGAAACCTGGTTTAGGTTGCCACAGTTTAGTCAGCTGCATAGATGAGTACCTGGCTACAGACATAGGTGGATATCTGAACGAATAGTCTTTATGCAATATAAACTCATTGCATTGGGTTACAAAATGGTGCTAACAGCATACTTGTATATCTATCAGGTATTGTTTTTACATTAAAAATAGGAAAGATAACTTAGGAACATCCTATATGACAACATAAAATGTAGATATCATTTGATAATGTAACAGTTAACCGATTATTTACATACCAATAGTATAATAAACAATAATTGAATGATAATTATGATCAACAATAACAAAAACAAGCACTGCTGAGACAGAGTTGTTTAATTATATAGCTCTGTAGTATTACTGCGTTATTCAGCATGTTTACTGTGTCAAATTAAAGTACTCTTGCCATGTATATATGTTTTAGTTCAATTCATTGTCTACGTCGTGGTCACAGTGACGGTTGGTTTCACACTGTATGCTGATGTCTTCAAACCAGGAGGTATCCCACTCTTAAGACGATGTAAGATAATTTAACTTTTAATCTGGGATAGAAATCGATTTAGTATAAATAAAGTGAATAAATACAAGCATAAAATAAGATATACAGGATGTGCCGATGCAGAATCATTCACTTTCATGCCTTGAATGTGCCAACAATTCACAGCCTCTAACTTTGTCACATCAATGTAGTGTGACAACACGATGCTTTTTACTGTCATATATCATTTTCATATAGTTGTATATAAATAATATAACTGTGCATATATGTTTGGAAATTATTGTAAAACTACATTTGTCAATGGCCATTTTTTACTTTAAAATATGAGAATTACATTCGTTGACAATCTGTTTGTATAGCAATGGAATACTTTGCAATACCAGATGGCGCCACCTAACAATTCGGTCCCTCGATCGTTCCTCCTGTTTGTTTGCTTACATTTATTGTGATGTTGGGCCTAACATAGCAATTTTTATCAGACAATCACACATCTATGCCAATGCGTGTTCATTCACCTCAGGAAATATCAAAATGTCCCCTTATCTGCTTGATATGCAGACTTTGATGGAGGGATTCTAGTATGTCAGGCAGAAGGGATGTGATGCTCGTAGTTGTGGAAACTTGCAATGGTCACCCCAATTCACAAGAAGGGGTCTACCGACAACAAAGGGGTCTACCGACAACAAAGGGAGCTACCGACAACAAAGGGAGCTACCGACAACAAAGGGAGCTACCGACAACAAAGGGAGCTACCGACAACAAAGGGAGCTACCGACCAATTTCAGTCTTGTGTGCTCTCAGCAAGATCTTACAGAAACACGTACAGGACAGTCTGTACACCTACCTTATGTCACACAACTTGCTTCATGGCAGCCAGGCAGGGGTTCATGCCAAACATTCATGTGAAACAGTCCTTAACCACAAGGTGCATAAGTGGACACAGGATATTGACTAATGACTGCAGCTGGACTTATGAAAGGCCTTCTACCTTGTGAACCACAGTGTCTTACTGGAGAAATTGGCCATCTACAGATGTTCAGAGCAGGCACTGCGATGGTTCTCTTCACACCTGTCAGAGCATCAGCAGATTGTTCAATTTAAGAACACACTGAATAACCCATCTGAGGTCACAACGGACATTCCTCGAGGCTCTATTCTGGGACCACTCTTCTTCATTGTGTTCATGAATGACATGCCCTTGAACACTACAACAAACGTCACTGCGGACATGTACGCTGACGACTCCACCATCACTGCCACAGGAAAGTCCACCCAGTCAGTTAAACTGAGCCTAAACAACGACCTTCAGGAAATATCTAATTGGTGTGACGAAAACAGAATGGGCATCAGTGCGGAAAAACCAAAGATCATGATTGTTACAACTCGACAAAAGTGGCGGTAATTTGACACAACTGATCCCAATGTATGGATCAAGGGAGATAATCTCCTGGTGGTAGAGAGTCAAAAACTACTCTGCCATTTCAAACAAGGAAAACATTTTATAACTGTTACTGCAACACAATCTGGGACAGTGCACCGTCACCAGAGCATATTGTCAAACTACAGAAACGTGCTGCCAGAATCGTCACAGACTCTTAATACAGAGCAGAAAGTGCTCCACTCATGAAGCAGCTACAGTGGCTGCCATTACCAGAGCGTGTAAAGTACAGACAAACACAACTGGTATACAAGTCAGTAAAAGGACTCGCCCCACAATACATGTGTGAGATGTTTCAGCCAATCTCAAGTGTCTCTATTCGAAGCATTTGATCTCACACAAAGGAGACATGTACATATGACAAGCACGAACTCAAATATTCAAAACTTCAATAGCCGTCACCGGTCCAAAGATATGGAACAATCTTAATCCAGCACAAAGATAGTGCAATTCTGTATATGCTTTTAAAAGAGCATATCTGAACAATATCTTTGGTTGAACGTGTAACAGAGACTCTTAACACCGTGAACATTTGTAGCTGACTTTAAGTTATTTATTTTACTCATCTCCTTTTTTCTTAAATTACACATTTTTTACGTTCTGCTCAACTTATCTGATTTTTTATTTTAAATGAATATTTACTGAATTTTATACTTTACAAGTTCACAACATTATTTAGTGTTAGGCTCTACACTATTTATATGTATTTATACAATAATTATCTATTTTTAAATTATGACCCTTAGGAAGATAAAATGTATATTTTATTAGGTTTATCATGAATAAAAAATGTCTATTATTATTATTATTATTATAGTTATGGAAATTACAAAAATGAACATTTTATCCAAAAAGCAGGACTATGGCAAACATCGGTATTTGCCGCCCCAAAACACCTGGGTAATTACTCCCCGTAAGTAATATTCGAAGGCTACTTTGGTATGTTACCAGACCTCACGATGCTCGGTTCCTTTGCAGACATTGATGAGTGTCGCAGTCGTCCGTGCCAGAATGGTGCTACATGCATTGATGGCATCAATGGCTACACCTGTTCATGCAACGTCGGATACACCGGGACAATGTGTGAAACAGGTGTGTGTGGGTCTGGGTGCTACAGAGGTACAGTATATGGTGTGGGCTTATTGTTTCCCCGTGTACTACCACAGATAGGGCAGGGATCCTGGGATACAAACTCCCCGACAGTGGTGCCACTCATCACCACTGCCACAACTTGATTATAAATTCAAAATGGACAGTTGCGGAGTGGTATCAACGATTGCTAGGCAGGGCAGCACCATTCCTTATCTCTTCCTCTGGTGCAATTCTAAATCATTTACACTTTACCCACTGTCAGAGTTCATCACTCAAACACCGACTGGACTTGTACTAGCAAACATTCAGCAATGCTTCAATTAGTGCACGAAAGCTGACCGTCGGTATAATGCCACCAATGAGTATTTGCTGTTGCTCTTCAGCCTTACATTTGTCATATCACACACACACGCACACATGCACGTACTCACATGCACGCATGCACGCACGCACGCATGCACGCATATGCTCACATGTGTGCTTGTATGTATGTATGTACGGAATTCCTCATGTATGTACATATGTATGTGCATACTGATATGCACGCACACATGCAAGCACGCAGACATACACCCACAAACAACCAAACAAATATTATACAAACAACCAAATATTATACAAACAATGGTTGTTACCAGAAACATGACATGTAATCGTTGGTAGATATTGATGCAGTAAATGTCCTTTTCATGCATAGTATAGTTAAATCACTTCTGTTACTACTTCATCTATTCATCTGTAGTGTATTGGGTATAGCACAGGAGAAATAATAGAACATTAGATTGATGGAAAACGATTTACTCCGGACACATGCAGATGCAAGTGTTGTCTTACAATAATTGTCGTATAGTTTGTGGTGTATTTTAAACGACAACAATGTTAAAAGGAAACACAACATTTGGTTAAACTGCAGATGTCAATTAGCCGATTTCTGTGATTTTGTTTACTAAGGAATAACAGTATTCAGGCAGCCAGGTTGGGACATTTCAAATGTCGGCAGTCATATATTGATTTGAATATGTGTAGGTATTTTATTATAACATTCTCAAAACACCAGTAGGTGTATTACTATTTTGGTTGTGACATTCTCAAAACACCAGTAGGTGTATTACTGTTTTGGTTGTGACATTCTCAAAACAACAGTAGGTGTATTACTATTTTGGTTGTGACATTCTCAAAACACCAGTAGCTGTATTACTATTTTGGTTGTGACATTCTCAAAACACCAGTAGGTGTATTACTGTTTTGGTTGTGACATTCTCAAAACACCAGTAGGTGTATTACTATTTTGGTTGTGACATTCTCAAAACACCAGTAGCTGTATTACTATTTTGGTTGTGACATTCTCAAAACACCAGTAGGTGTATTACTATTTTGGTTGTGACATTCTCAAAACACCAGTAGCTGTATTACTATTTTGGTTGTGACATTCTCAAAACACCAGTAGGTGTATTACTGTTTTGGTTGTCATATTCGCAAAACACCAGTAGCTGTATTACTATTTTGGTTGTCACATTCTCAAAACACCAGTTAGTGTATTACTATTTTGCTGTCTATTGTGAGTGTAGGCGCATTTGCGATATGATGACCGGAGCTAGAGGTATGAGCTTTTGACAAATCCTACAACATAACATTGGTAACATAGTGCCGGTGAATGTCATTGGTAACATAGTGCCAGTGAATGTCATTGGTAACATAGTGCCAGTGAATGTCATTGGTAACATAGTGCCGGTGAATGTCATTGGTAACATAGTGCCGGTGAGTGTCATTGGTAACATAGTGCCGGTGAATGTCATTGGTAACATAGTGCCAGTGAATGTCATTGGTAACATAGTGCCAGTGAATGTCATTGGTAACATAGTGCCAGTGAATGTCATTGGTAACATAGTGCCGGTGAATGTCATGAAGTTTTATAATTTTGATGGTCACATTTTCTTACACTCATGCCAAACATTAACATGGCTGCCAGTGAGGAGATGAACTGTGGTCTGTGCTCCTCTAGTTAGAGACCATGTAGAAAACATGTAAGATGTTATATTTGGTTTATACAATACAATGTAATATAAAACACTTCCATTTCGCTAAAATTGTCGGGAGACCCAAGCTCAGCAGTGCACCAAAACAAAAGGGGTTAAGTAGTTCAGAATCAATAAGCAGTTCCAGTTGTAAACAGTTGGATTGGTACACTGGGGAGCTATGGAAGATAAGCAGGTTTAAACAGGTGGGTATTTAGTGTACGACGAAATGCTGTTAATTGCAGTTTTCATGTTCTTTAATTAGAATTATCTTCTCGTTTCAGATGAGTTGTTGATTTGGCGACTGGACTTGAAAGAAGCACACGGGAGAATGGTTGAACGCTACGTACAGGGCTGGCCGCAAAACACAGGCACTACACTCCAGGAATTCAGTGATGCGTATGTTAATGTGCGTATTTGTGAAGACAGCAAAACATATCAAAAGTTGGACAAGAGGAGATGCTTTGACAGACCCGAGCTGGTGCATAATGCTCACACGTTACACAAGATCAACATTACAGAGTTATTTGTGGCCGATGGATCGAGGATGAACAATAGGATTCTAGTTGTTGGAAATAGCGGTATCGGCAAGACCATGCTTTCTATGCACATTGTAGACCGATGGCTGCATGATGATTTTCTGCCGAATGAAATTGAATATGTCTTTTTCATTCAACTTAGGCAGCTATTAAGCATCAAGAAAAATTTTTCCATGAAAGACCTTTTCCGTTTCCAACATCAGTTGAAGCCAAGCCTCAATGTTGTCGAAGCATATTTTCAGATCCTTTCCAAGGATCCGAGTAAAATCCTTCTAATTCTCGACGGACTGGATCAAATCACATATTTGCCTATGGGAGAAGAATCATTTGATTTTGACACAGAAGTCGAGATTCCCACGTTAATATCATCTATCGTTAGAGGAGACACCATTGGGTCTACTAGACTGTTGGTTACAACTCGTTCAGGTGTCAACATAAGTTACAATGCCTTTGACAAGAAAGTCAATATGTTTGGTTTTGCAAGAGAAGATATATCTGACTATATTGCAAAATTCAGTGGCAATGACAGCTATTTGGAGGACTCAATAAAACGCTACCTTGTCCAGAACAACAGCATCCATAGCCATTGTTATGTTCCTGCACAGCTGGACATGGTTTGTCACATTGTAAAATTGAATACCGGACTTAGAGAGAAAGTCTATCATCCAGAGACAATTGCGGAGTTATTTGCCGTATGTGTCAGACATATTGTCACTAAGCACCGCCGTGAACACAGCAATGGGGTGAAAGAAAAGGTCACTAAGATTCCTGACATGAAGAACGTTGTTCTTAGTCATGCAAACATCGCAAAGTACGGAATGGAACAGGTTCCTATTAGGAGCACGTTCTCAAAGAAAGAAGTACAGAAATACGACTTCGTTGATGGTTCCATGGCATGTGGTCTGTTAACAGCGTCCGAACCATACGACCCAAGTGCCACGTCTGTGTATTACTTTATGAATTTGGCAATTCAAGAGTTCCTGACTGCCGTAGCAATTGTGACAGACGAGAAGACGTTAAACCAGTGTGTGATCAAGACGGCGTCAGACAAACAATTGGATCGTGTCATAATATTTATGGCCGCGTTGACAGGGAACGGCAGGACTAACACTTTCCTCGATTCAATGGATCTGAGGCGGACGTCATCTGTCCAGGAACTCATCGAGTTAGTTGTGGATCGCGAGCGCAGTAGAGAAGACAGCATAGCAGATTCACATAACAAACCAGCTGCACACAAGAACAGCATTCTTTTCTTAATAATGATTATATACGAGTCTCACCAGCCGGGCCTGTGGCGCCACGTCTCTCATTATGTCTTGAATGGAGGCAGTATGCTGGATTTACAAGACCAACCCCTGAGCTCTACAGAAATTCAAGCACTCACGTATATTCTACCAGGAAGTAGTATCACTTCATTGATGTAAGTGTTCATGTTTAATTTTTACATGACTTGATTCCATGCATTTCCTAACAGGAATCGGTTGTTATTTCTATAAATATTTTCATAACGATTCAATGTTTTAGTAATTTATGTTTGGTCTGTGCCTAATCTCCTCGTCTCTAGTTCTTAAATCACATTCATTTAGGCATTTTTCATTGTTTAGTGCTCTTACTTCTTAGTGCTCTTACTTCTTAGTGCTCTTACTTCTTAGTGCTCTTGCTTCTTAGTGCTCTTGCTTCTTAGCGCTCTTGCTTCTTAGCGCTCTTACTTCTTAGCGCTCTTACTTCTTAGCGCTCTTACTTCTTAGCGCTCTTCCTTCTTAGCGCTCTTCCTTCTTAGTGCTCTTACTTCTTAGTGCTCTTACTTCTTAGTGCTCTTATTCTTAGTGCTCTTACTTCTTAGTGCTCTTACTTCTTAGCGCTCTTACTTCTTAGCGCTCTTGCTTCTTAGCGCTCTTACTTCTTAGCGCTCTTGCTTCTTAGCGCTCTTGCTTCTTAGCGCTCTTGCTTCTTAGTGCTCTTGCTTCTTAGTGCTCTTGCTTCTTAGTGCTCTTACTTCTTAGTGCTCTTACTTCTTATCGCTCTTACTTCTTATCGCTCTTACTTCTTAGTGCTCTTCTTAGTGCTCTTGCTTCTTAGCGCTCTTGCTTCTTAGTGCTCTTACTTCTTAGTGCTCTTACTTCTTAGTGCTCTTATTCTTAGTGCTCTTACTTCTTAGTGCTCTTGCTTCTTAGCGCTCTTGCTTCTTAGCGCTCTTGCTTCTTAGCGCTCTTGCTTCTTAGCGCTCTTGCTTCTTAGCGCTCTTGCTTCTTAGCGCTCTTGCTTCTTAGCGCTCTTGCTTCTTAGTGCTCTTGCTTCTTAGCGCTCTTGCTTCTTAGCGCTCTTGCTTCTTAGCGCTCTTGCTTCTTAGCGCTCTTGCTTCTTAGCGCTCTTGCTTCTTAGCGCTCTTACTTCTTAGCGCTCTTGCTTCTTAGCGCTCTTGCTTCTTAGCGCTCTTGCTTCTTAGCGCTCTTGCTTCTTAGCGCTCTTACTTCTTATCGCTCTTACTTCTTATCGCTCTTACTTCTTAGTGCTCTTACTTCTTAGTGCTCTTATTCTTAGTGCTCTTACTTCTTAGGGCTCTTATTCTTAATGCTCTTACTTCTTAGTGCTCTTATTCTTAGTGTTCTTATTCTTAGTGCTCTTACTTCTTAGTGCTCTTACTTAGTGCTCTTATTTCTTAGTGCTCTTGCTTCTTAGCGCTCTTGCTTCTTAGCGCTCTTACTTCTGGAATCAACTTAGTTACTTTACTCTGCATTGTTCTAAATGATCTATGTCTGTACTGCAGTGACGCCTCCAAGCTTCATTACAGTATTTTAAATGAGGCCTAACTATCGTGGTAAACAGATATTTGATTACAATTTGTAGATGCCGTGTAAAATTTATATGGACCTTTCATGTCAGCACTAATTGTCATTACTCAGTCATTTTCTTTTATTTTTGGTTATACCTATTCTTTAGTATCTTCCAGTTTACGTATATCTTCCTAATTACTGTGTAGGCATCCACAAATCGAATAACATATGCAGATGTTGACACCAATTTGTCCTGATCATGTTATAAGCTTTATGATCTCCATCACATTTGCTAAATTCTTTTAACTTTTTTCTCTTCCAAGTCATGTATACATAGTAAAAATAATATACTACAATTAGGTCCTAATAATATACTATTGTAAGGACCTAATAATATAATAGTTAGGTCCTAATAATATACTATAGTTAGATCTTAATAATGCAATACAGTTAGGTAATAATAACATACTATAGTTAGGTCCTAATACTGCATCCTGGAAACTGATTTCCAGTTTGAAACTTATACATTTTATGTTCATCTAGTACGACTGATTGTCTTGAAACTAGCATAATTACCACATTACATAGCATGACTGTTATGTAGAGCAGTAATTTAACAAGATTTAACAAGATTTGCCATCCAAGCCAAAGGCCCAGATGGCAAGTGGACAAGGAAGCCATTGGCTTATCGAGAGTCCAACAATGTTCATCTACTTATAACCCGCCCTCCTGAGATATGTGTCAACCTTGTTTTTAAACATATTCACGCTGCTAGCAGTTACACAATCTGTAGAAAACAGAACAACAGCATCCATAGCCATTGTTATGTTCCTGCACAGCTGGACATGGTTTGTCACATTGTAAAATTGAATACCGGACTTAGAGAGAAAGTCTATCATCCAGAGACAATTGCGGAGTTATTTGCCGTATGTGTCAGACATATTGTCACTAAGCACCGCCGTGAACACAGCAATGGGGTGAAAGAAAAGGTCACTAAGATTCCTGACATGAAGAACGTTGTTCTTAGTCATGCAAACATCGCAAAGAAACTAGCATAATTACCACATTACATAGCATGACTGTTATGTAGAGCAGTAATTTAACAAGATTTAACAAGATTTGCCATCCAAGCCAAAGGCCCAGATGGCAAGTGGACAAGGAAGCCATTGGCTTATCGAGAGTCCAACAATGTTCATCTACTTATAACCCGCCCTCCTGAGATATGTGTCAACCTTGTTTTTAAACATATTCACGCTGCTAGCAGTTACACAATCTGTAGAAAATTTGTTCCATTCATTTATTGTCCTCTGTGAGAACGTCCAATTTACATTGATCCTTTGCTAATTTTACCTCATGTCCTCTAGTTCTGCTATTATGTTAATAGTTTTAATTGTTGTACACATGTATTGAAAAAAGGCAAGATGAGATATAATATGGTGTGTGTGTGTATATATATGTATATATATATATATATATATATATATATATATATATATATATATATATATATATATATATATATATATAATGATATATGTGGACATTCTGGCATGTTTAGTAAATGTATGGACCACTTGCACGGACTCACTGTTACATTGTTTATTGTATTCCAGGTTGTAAATGTATGGACCACTTGCACGGACTCACTGCTACATTGTTTATTGTATTCCAGGTTGTAAATGTATGGACCACTTGCACGGACTCACTGTTACATTGTTTATTGTATTCCAGGTTGTAAATGTATGGACCACTTGCACGGACTCACTGTTACATTGTTTATTGTATTCCAGGTTGTAAATGTATGGACCACTTGCACGGACTCACTGTTACATTGTTTATTGTATTCCAGGTTGTAAATGTATGGACCACTTGCACGGACTCACTGCTACATTGTTTATTGCATTCCAGGTTGTAAATGTATGGACCACTTGCACGGACTCACTGTTACATTGTTTATTGTATTCCAGGTTGTAAATGTATGGACCACTTGCATGGACTCACTGTTACATTGTTTATTGCATTCCAGGTTGTAAATGTATGGACCACTTGCACGGACTCACTGTTACATTGTTTATTGCATTCCAGGTTGTAAATGTATGGACCACTTGCACGGACTCACTGTTACATTGTTTATTGCATTCCAGGTTGTAAATGTATGGACCACTTGCACGGACTCACTGTTACATTGTTTATTGCATTCCAGGTTGTAAATGTATGGACCACTTGCACGGACTCACTGTTACATTGTTTATTGTATTCCAGGTTGTAAATGTATGGACCACTTGCACGGACTCACTGTTACATTGTTTATTGTATTCCAGGTTGTAAATGTATGGACCACTTGCACGGACTCACTGTTACATTGTTTATTGTATTCCAGGTTGTAAATGTATGGACCACTTGCACGGACTCACTGTTACATTGTTTATTGTATTCCAGGTTGTAAATGTATGGACCACTTGCATGGACTCTCTGTTACATTGTTTATTGTATTCCAGGTTGTAAATGTATGGACCACTTGCACGGACTCACTGTTACATTGTTTATTGTATTCCAGGTTGTAAATGTATGGACCACTTGCACGGACTCACTGTTACATTGTTTATTGCATTCCAGGTTGTAAATGTATGGACCACTTGCACGGACTCACTGTTACATTGTTTATTGTATTCCAGGTTGTAAATGTATGGACCACTTGCACGGACTCACTGTTACATTGTTTATTGCATTCCAGGTTGTAAATGTATGGACCACTTGCACGGACTCACTGTTACATTGTTTATTGTATTCCAGGTTGTAAATGTATGGACCACTTGCACGGACTCACTGTTACATTGTTTATTGTATTCCAGGTTGTAAATGTATGGACCACTTGCACGGACTCACTGTTACATTGTTTATTGTATTCCAGGTTGTAAATGTATGGACCACTTGCATGGACTCTCTGTTACATTGTTTATTGTATTCCAGGTTGTAAATGTATGGACCACTTGCACGGACTCACTGTTACATTGTTTATTGTATTCCAGGTTGTAAATGTATGGACCACTTGCACGGACTCACTGCTACATTGTTTATTGCATTCCAGGTTGTAAATGTATGGACCACTTGCACGGACTCACTGCTACATTGTTTATTGTATTCCAGGTTGTAAATGTATGGACCACTTGCACGGACTCACTGCTACATTGTTTATTGTATTCCAGGTTGCGCAGATGTGGTCTTTCTGGAGCAGAAGCAACGAATCTGATTGACACTTTGAGCAAAGTGCCACAGCTGACGCAGCTATGGTATACATTAATACAACTGAACCATGTAACGATGTATGGTTGATATATCATGCATGTTTAATACATTTATTCTAATCCATTTAGCAATATTTACGTGAAATTCATTATATGTATAAAGTATCACATTGGGCTGTATTGATAGACTGGTACAGCACGTGACTCTTTTAATGATTGAAACAACACAAGACTCCGAAAACATAAACCTTAGTAACGTTTTGGTAATTGTAGTCATGGAGAGTAACAAATAGAAAGTGTTGTGGGGTACATTGCTTAAAATACTACTTTATGTTTGTAACAATGAAACAACATTTACATCTTGGTAAATATACTGATGTTAAATTCATTCCGTTAGCAGAATTAACATTACCATATGTGGGGAAATTTCTAATATATTGCTTTATTTATTATAAGTAATTGATCATTGTGGTTACCTAAAGATGTGACGTTTGCCTAGGCTTGATCACAACGACGAGCTCCACGGCCCGAGGGTGACGACTGTCCTCAGTAACAATCTGTGCCAGTTGACTCAACTAGAGATACTGAGGTATGTTGATTCCTTTGTATCATAACGAATCTAACTTCCATAAGGTTTATACTACAAAAATGTATGCCTGTCTGTCTTTATGTTTGTTCTCTCATATCTGCGAAAGTTTCGCACGTATGGGGCTGACATTTTGTATGCGTGATCGGGGGCTCAAGAGGATGGTTGGTACATTAAAACATTGGATTACCCAAAGGGTGCGGATCTTATGAAGGAACTTATGTGGATGTTTGACGCAGATTAGTAAACTGGAATAATAGTAGTTCGTAGTTACATACAGTTGTTAGTAACACCATGCATGCTTTCTACGATTATTCCGAGTTACGTGATCTACATCTAACTTCCTTCGTACGGTACGAACGCTTCGTGAAACCAGCAGTGCTACATGATTTTGGGGCATAAAATTGTATCCATCATTGCCACACTGGGCACAAGCATTACCCTACGAACACTTGAAACCTTATGTCTAGCACAGACAATGGTTAGTGCCTTGTTGGTCTCCTCAGTGTTGTGCGTTGCTTGGTTTGACTCCAGAGCCTCACTCTGACATCGATTGCTGCAGGCGAAGACAATGAGTTGAGAAGGTGCATGATTTGCAGACTTCTATTTTCCGTGGTCCGTCTTCTCAGCCAATTGTGTGGTTTCTTTCTCTTCTGAACAGTTAACCTCCAATGGCTTCGGTCATCAGCACCTGTCGTTCAGCTGGTTCTGTAACACCATGCATGTCTTTGTAGCGGAGATGTGATATATGGACGACCATGACCAATGACAGGTTTACCATGCAGGAGATGTGATATATGGACGACCATGACCAATGACAGGTTCACCATGCAGGAGATGTGATATATGGACGACCATGACCAATGACAGGTTCACCATGCAGGAGATGTGATATATGGACGACCATGACCAATGACAGGTTCACCATGCAGGAGATGTGATATATGGACGACCATGACCAAAGACAGGTTCACCATGCAGGAGATGTGATATATGGACGACCATGACCAATGACAGGTTTACAATGCAGGAGATGTGATATATGGACGACCATGACCAATGACAGGTTTACCATGCAGGAGATGTGATATATGGACGACCATGACCAATGACAGGTTTACCATGCAGGAGATGTGATATATGGACGACCATGACCAATGACAGGTTCACCATGCAGGAGATGTGATATATGGACGACCATGACCAATGACAGGTTCACCATGCAGGAGATGTGATATATGGACGACCATGACCAATGACAGGTTCACCATGCAGGAGATGTGATATATGGACGACCATGACCAATGACAGGTTCACCATGCAGGAGATGTGATATATGGACAACCATGACCAATGACAGGTTTACCATGCAGGAGATGTGATATATGGACGACCATGACCAATGACAGGTTAACCATGCAGGAGATGTGATATATGGACGACCATGACCAATGACAGGTTCACCATGCAGGAGATGTGATATATGGACGACCATGACCAATGACAAGTTCACCATGCAGGAGATGTGACATATGGACGACCATGACCAATGACAGGTTTACCATGCAGGAGATGTGACATATGGACGACCATGACCAATGACAGGTTCACCATGCAGGAGATGTGACATATGGACGACCATGACCAATGACAAGTTCACCATGCAGGAGATGTGACATATGGACGACTATGACCAATGACAAGTTCACCATGCAGGAGATGTGACATATGGACGACCATGACCAATGACAGGTTTACCATGCAGGAGATGTGATATATAGACGACTATGACCAATGACAGGTTTACCATGCAGGAGATGTGATATATGGACGACAATGACCAATGACAGGTTTACCGTACAGGAGATATTTTCATATACGATTTTTACATATATCTCTGACAACAGATGCCACGTGAACATTGTGTTCAAAAGATGATGCTCATTAGAATTGTGTTCCAATTATCGTTATTATGAAATTTCCGGCATTGGCAATGTATATATATATATATATATATATATATATATATATATATCAACTTGTGTTTAATTGCATTAAATAAAGTTATGTGTGTCTAAATAGCATGGGATCATGTCAACTGACCGACGATGACGTCACAAGACTGTCCACTGTGCTGCCCAAGTTAACAAATCTGAAGAAGCTATGGTGAGTAAAAGTAGCAATGTCTATCTTGCACGCACGCACGCACGCATGCACGCACGCACGCACTGGGATCATTCAAACCAATATCCAACGTAAAACTACAGAAATCTGTTTGCAATCTGGATCCAACACATATTGCTACGAAAAGAGATTAACTAGATAAGAGCTGGTCTCTGGTACATAACGTCCAGTGACTTTATAGTCTGCTCAGCATTGATTTACGAGTCAATTTCTCACCTTTTCAATGTGGATTTGGGCACGTCTTCAAAGCATTTGCTCTTTCCTCTTCTTCTGCTTCGATACTTGACATGTGAGTCTCACACTGTGAGCCCCACACTGTGAGCCCCACACTGTGAGCCCCACACTGTGAGCCCACACTGTGAGCCCACACTGTGAGCCCACACTGTGAGCCCACACTGTGAGCCCCACACTGTGAGCCCCACACTGTGAGCCCACACTGTGAGCCCACACTGTGAGCCCACACTGTGAGCCCACACTGTGAGCCCCACACTGTGAGCCCCACACAGTCGTACGTTTGTTTTATCAGGTTCAACAACAACGCCATATCAGTGAAGGGAGCCCTCGAAGTGGCAAATGCTGCTCTCACTTTAACGCAACTTGATCTACTTGGGTAAGATATTAGCTTATGTTATCTTTATAAAATACTGCCTTAAATTTCTCCTAACACCCAGTAGTTACCCTACATCAAGTCTCATTTCATTCTATCTACCCGCCCGTGACAACTTAGTGACAGCTCCTCGACTAGTGTCGCCCACAAATGTTGTCTGTAACAAAGTTTCCCATTCTGAAGTCAAACTTATGGAAACGTGTCTAGCTGCTGCTTCTTACGCCACCAAATATAACCCTTAGCTACGTTACGTTGTATTTAGCATATTTTAGCGTAGTGATAAATTTGAGACAGTTATATAATGTTACACAAGACTATTTATATACATTCAGAAAATTGTTTATTCAGAGATTTTATACCACAAACTTTATAATGACAGTAGTGACTGCCGACTGAGACGATCAAACGACACAATCTGAAGAGAACCGGAAAAACCTTTCCCCTGGATGGAGAGTGTCGGTGTAGAACTGCTGGGGTCTTCGTCCCGAGAGTGATATATGTAATAATGTTTGTTGCAGCCTCTGGCAAAATCATTTGACAGACGACGATGTTGCCAGCGTCAGACAGACACTGCGTCATAAACCCCAGTTGAGTTTACCCTGGTGAGTAGTAGCCACGCTTGGATTAAATGAATACTTGTATTCAAATGGATGCGACACGCCGGGTGGGGGGGAGGGCGGGCGGGAGGGAGGGAGGCAGGAGGGAGGCAGGGAGGCGGGAGGACAGTTTCAGTCATTGTGTCTCTTGTTGTAGGTTGAAAAACCAGCGACACAATTGACACCCTGACAACGACGAGTACTGGCAACAGTCGTCTTTGAAGGTGCACAGTTTGATCGTTTGTGTTATATAGTCATGCAAATATAATATAAACTGTAATTCTTGTCTCAACCGCTCATATGTCTTTCAATGAACAACATTAAAAAATGCACTTTGAGCATTATCTGTTTTATTTGAACGATTCTACTGTAACATCCTATTTACATTGCGTGCTGGACGACAAGGTATATTCATAAACATATAACGATCTTCAATTTGCATATCCTGTTCAGGACGTCGCTTCCGAAATCATTTTGTGAAATCAATGTCTTTCTCCAACTATTCTTTCTACCGCTGTCACCGTTCCGAAGACACAAGTGATGTCAAATGACTTAACACACTCGGTGGTCGTTTAGCGGAGTAGCTTCATGTATTTTCCACCCAAACAGTGTTTATTTTCCAATCTCGGTTCACAAGGCCCCTGACTTCAAGTGCGTGTTGGCAATGTGGCGTTGTGACGGCTGAATATCCCGGCCACACGGCCACAACTTATATAATTGATTATAAATTCAAAATGGAAAGTTGCGCGAAGTGCTATACACGACTGGTTGGCTGGGCATCGCGAGTTTTTAGACTTGCTACGCCATTGCAACTGTGCAATTGAGTATCCATAACATAGTTTCAAACAAAAGCTAATGTTATTTTGTTCATATACACATTTTCAATGCAAACGCTAACCACAATTGTATGCAATTGAAATTGAGAGATTTCTAAAAACAAATAGGAGTGCATGGAATGAAATAAAGATGTGCATTATCTGCACATCAAATGTAAGTTACTAAATAATTTGTGTAAAAGCAATTGTTCTGAGTAGTTAATAAATGAAAACTGTGAGTAATTATGTTGATAAAAAAACGAATGTACAAAGTCAACATATACAGGGTGTATGTACAATGCTATGACAAATACTATACGACATGTATGTACATGTACTGTATTGTTGTATTTATGTGTGATCACAATTGTGCCATATTATATTAATGACATTTATGACTAGTTGTCTTTGTGGTGACTTATTGTATTGATGATGGTTGTGACTTGTTGTCTTGGTGACTTATTATATTAATGACAGTTGTGACTTGTTGTCTTGGTGACTTATTATATTAATGACAGTTGTGACTTGTTGTCTTTGTGGTGACTTATTGTATTGATGATGGTTGTGACTTGTTGTCTTGGTGACTTATTATATTAATGACAGTTGTGACTTGTTGTCTTTTGGTGACTTATTGTATTGATGATGGTTGTGACTTGTTGTCTTGGTGACTTATTGTATTGATGATGGTTGTGACTTGTTGTCTTGGTGACTTATTATATTAATGACAGTTGTGACTTGTTGTCTTTGTGACTTATTATATTAATGACAGTTGTGATTTGTTGTCTTTGTGGTGACTTATTGTATTGATAATGGTTGTGACTTGTTGTCTTGGTGACTTATTATATTAATGACAGTTGTGACTTGTTGTCTTTGTGGTGACTTATTGTATTGATAATGGTTGTGACTTGTTGTCTTGGTGACTTATTATATTAATGACAGTTGTGACTTGTTGTCTTTGTGACTTATTATATTAATGACAGTTGTGACTTGTTGTCTTTGTGGTGACTTATTGTATTGATGATGGTTGTGACTTGTTGTCTTGGTGACTTATTATATTAATGACAGTTGTGACTTGTTGTCTTTGTGGTGACTTATTGTATTGATTATGGTTGTGACTTGTTGTCTTGGTGACTTATTATATTAATGACAGTTGTGACTTGTTGTCTTTGTGGTGACTTATTGTATTGATGATGGTTGTGACTTGTTGTCTTTGTGTTGACTTATTATATTAATGACAGTTGTGACTTGTTGTCTTTGTGGTGACTTATTGTATTGATGATGGTTGTGACTTGTTGTCTTTGTGGTGACTTATTATATTAATGACAGTTGTGACTTGTTGTCTTTGTGGTGACTTATTGTATTGATAATGGTTGTGACTTGTTGTCTTGGTGACTTATTATATTAATGACAGTTGTGACTTGTTGTCTTTGTGACTTATTATATTAATGACAGTTGTGACTTGTTGTCTTTGTGGTGACTTATTGTATTGATGATGGTTGTGACTTGTTGTCTTGGTGACTTATTATATTAATGACAGTTGTGACTTGTTGTCTTTGTGGTGACTTATTGTATTGATGATGGTTGTGACTTGTTGTCTTGGTGACTTATTATATTAATGACAGTTGTGACTTGTTGTCTTTGTGGTGACTTATTGTATTGATGATGGTTGTGACTTGTTGTCTTTGTGGTGACTTATTGTATTGATAATGGTTGTGACTTGTTGTCTTGGTGACTTATTATATTAATGACAGTTGTGACTTGTTGTCTTTGTGGTGACTTATTGTATTGATGATGGTTGTGACTTGTTGTCTTGGTGACTTATTATATTAATGACAGTTGTGACTTGTTGTCTTTGTGACTTATTATATTAATGACAGTTGTGACTTGTTGTCTTTGTGGTGACTTATTATATTAATGACAGTTGTGACTTGTTGTCTTTGTGACTTATTATATTAATGACAGTTGTGACTTGTTGTCTTTGTGGTGACTTATTGTATTGATGATGGTTGTGACTTGTTGTCTTGGTGACTTATTATATTAATGACAGTTGTGACTTGTTGTCTTTGTGGTGACTTATTGTATTGATAGTGGTTGTGACTTGTTGTCTTGGTGACTTATTATATTAATGACAGTTGTGACTTGTTGTCTTGGTGACTTATTATATTAATGACAGTTGTGACTTGTTGTCTTTGTGGTGACTTATTGTATTGATGATGGTTGTGACTTGTTGTCTTGGTGACTTATTATATTAATGACAGTTGTGACTTGTTGTCTTTGTGGTGACTTATTGTATTGATAATGGTTGTGACTTGTTGTCTTGGTGACTTATTATATTAATGACAGTTGTGACTTGTTGTCTTTGTGGTGACTTATTGTATTGATGATGGTTGTGACTTGTTGTCTTTGTGTTGACTTATTATATTAATGACAGTTGTGACTTGTTGTCTTTGTGGTGACTTATTATATTAATGACATTTGTGACTTGTTGTCTTTGTGGTGACTTATTATATTAATGACAGTTGTGACTTGTTGTCTTTGTGGTGACTTATTGTATTGATAATGGTTGTGACTTGTTGTCTTGGTGACTTATTATATTAATGACAGTTGTGACTTGTTGTCTTTGTGACTTATTATATTAATGACAGTTGTGACTTGTTGTCTTTGTGGTGACTTATTGTATTGATGATGGTTGTGACTTGTTGTCTTGGTGACTTATTATATTAATGACAGTTGTGACTTGTTGTCTTTGTGGTGACTTATTGTATTGATAATGGTTGTGACTTGTTGTCTTGGTGACTTATTATATTAATGACAGTTGTGACTTGTTGTCTTTGTGGTGACTTATTGTATTGATGATGGTTGTGACTTGTTGTCTTTGTGGTGACTTATTGTATTGATAATGGTTGTGACTTGTTGTCTTGGTGACTTATTATATTAATGACAGTTGTGACTTGTTGTCTTTGTGGTGACTTATTGTATTGATGATGGTTGTGACTTGTTGTCTTGGTGACTTATTATATTAATGACAGTTGTGACTTGTTGTCTTTGTGACTTATTATATTAATGACAGTTGTGACTTGTTGTCTTTGTGGTGACTTATTATATTAATGACAGTTGTGACTTGTTGTCTTTGTGACTTATTATATTAATGACAGTTGTGACTTGTTGTCTTTGTGGTGACTTATTGTATTGATGATGGTTGTGACTTGTTGTCTTGGTGACTTATTATATTAATGACAGTTGTGACTTGTTGTCTTTGTGGTGACTTATTGTATTGATAATGGTTGTGACTTGTTGTCTTGGTGACTTATTATATTAATGACAGTTGTGACTTGTTGTCTTGGTGACTTATTATATTAATGACAGTTGTGACTTGTTGTCTTTGTGGTGACTTATTGTATTGATGATGGTTGTGACTTGTTGTCTTGGTGACTTATTATATTAATGACAGTTGTGACTTGTTGTCTTTGTGGTGACTTATTGTATTGATAATGGTTGTGACTTGTTGTCTTGGTGACATATTATATTAATGACAGTTGTGACTTGTCTTTGTGGTGACTTATTGTATTGATGATGGTTGTGACTTGTTGTCTTGGTGACTTATTATATTAATGACAGTTGTGACTTGTTGTCTTGGTGACTTATTATATTAATGACAGTTGTGACTTGTTGTCTTTGTGGTGACTTATTGTATTGATGATGGTTGTGACTTGTTGTCTTGGTGACTTATTATATTAATGACAGTTGTGACTTGTTGTCTTTGTGGTGACTTATTGTATTGATAATGGTTGTGACTTGTTGTCTTGGTGACTTATTATATTAATGACAGTTGTGACTTGTTGTCTTTGTGGTGACTTATTGTATTGATGATGGTTGTGACTTGTTGTCTTTGTGTTGACTTATTATATTAATGACAGTTGTGACTTGTTGTCTTGGTGACTTATTGTATTGATAATGGTTGTGACTTGTTGTCTTGGTGACTTATTATATTAATGACAGTTGTGACTTGTTGTCTTGGTGACTTATTATATTAATGACAGTTGTGACTTGTTGTCTTTGTGGTGACTTATTGTATTGATGATGGTTGTGACTTGTTGTCTTTGTGGTGACTTATTGTATTGATGATGGTTGTGACTTGTTGTCTTGGTGACTTATTGTATTGATGATGGTTGTGACTTGTTGTCTTTGTGGTGACTTATTGTATTGATAATGGTTGTGACTTGTTGTCTTGGTGACTTATTATATTAATGACAGTTGTGACTTGTTGTCTTGGTGACTTATTGTATTGATAATGGTTGTGACTTGTTGTCTTGGTGACTTATTATATTAATGACAGTTGTGACTTGTTGTCTTTGTGGTGACTTATTGTATTGATGATGGTTGTGACTTGTTGTCTTGGTGACTTATTGTATTGATGATGGTTGTGACTTGTTGTCTTTGTGGTGACTTATTATATTAATGACAGTTGTGACTTGTTGTCTTTGTGGTGACTTATTATATTAATGACAGTTGTGACTTGTTGTCTTGGTGACTTATTGTATTGATGATGGTTGTGACTGATGTTGTTAATGACACTTGAAATAGACACAATTATCAAAGGTGTTTCCAAACGTTTTTTACCAGATATTTGACAGTGTTCGTAAAGAACTTTACAGTCTGTAGCGTCCTCGTCATTGTCCAGATATAAGTCGAACCATGTATTTGTCATTGTCCAGCTACAACCGTGATATTTGTTGTAGTTTACCGGTGTGCCCACGTGCCTTATATAAGAAAACATCGCCACCTGGCGGAATCAGGATGACGTCACCTGCCGGATACAAGACATCACTTGTCCGATAAAAGGCAACGCCAACTGACTGACACAAAGAAACATGACAAAGCGAATACAACTCGAAGTCACATGCCGGACACATTATGACGTCACCAGTTTAGCTGCATGTCTTGCCAGTAACAACGATATTACGTTTTCGTCATCAGCTGGGTTAGAGTCACGTGACAGCCGTATTGCAACAGCATTACGAAACTTGCTGGATTGGATCAGCAACAAAATGACGACTACAGTTAGATGACAATATAATTTTGACGGTTTCACAGTGGGGCGTCACCTGTTGTGTTGTAGACGCATCAGAAATGTGTATGTGTGAAATCTGTTCATTCCTCAAAACAATGGAATTGTCTTTTTACGGCGTACGACAATATGTAGGGCTCTGTGTGACCACGTGTTTGCACATAATCAATGTACCTAGCATATTCGACCTAATAAAACAAGAAACAAGAGGGTTAGACAGTTTTAGTCATTTTAACAATTCCAGCCGTAAACAGTGGGATCGGTACGCTGATGAGCTATGCCTATGGACAATGAGCGAGTTTAAACAGGTGGGTTTTTAGTTGACGGCGAAGTGTTATTATATTTCCGGTCGACTTAACGCTAATAATAATGAGCAGTGTGTTCCACAGATCTAGTATATGGTGTTCTGATATTAACCCTGAAATTAATATGTGATTGTGAGAGGTAGTGGCATGTCGTTGCTTTGGACGGTTCTTCCAACAAGCACACGTGAATTACGTTGTTGACTTAGGACCAATGACAATGTGGTTTCTTTAGTCATCGGTTCTACGTCGTTGTCGACGAGTTGCATCAGCCAGCTGCGTGCCCCAGGCCGCGCGTCATCCGAGCGAGTCGTCGACGTCTTCTTGATCTACAAACTTTGGCGTACGCTTATTACAACGAATTTCATTATATTTTTTTGAGTTATTTTTTTAGCCGTACTGTACGCTTATTAGGACGAATATTGTGCGCGTGCGTGGGACGTACTAGAACGTGCTATTAGAGAATGTATGCTACTTTCATAACACTAGTAGCAGTGCAATATGTCTGTTGTTACTTCAATGTCCAAGCCGACGCAGAAAACGACTGTGGACACGGTACGTGTCCACTGCTGTCCAACACCTGGTATTCGTGATAAACTGCATTTACACATTAAGCACATCGTCCACGTAGGCAAGGCTAGTGCATGGCATATAAACATTGTACTTGCGTTCTGCCTTTACACTGTTTTATTGTGATCAGGATATATTGAAGATCGACTGAGGTATATCGTATTGTCCAATAGATCAAGTATAATTGTGAATGCTCTGTGACGTGATTGAGCAATCAAGACAAACTATTATGGTATGCCTTAATTCCATATGCTTATGCCATTTGCTTGTCTTTACAGATGCTAAAGCGACTAGGTAATTTAATGTACAGTAAATACTGTTGTTTTTGTCCAGATGATTTGCTTGCTCAGTTGTATGTATCGTCAATGCTTGTGATCGAGCTAGTATTGTTTACTGGCATGTTGTATGTATTGTCAATGCTTGTGAGCTAGTATTGTTTACTGGCATGTTGTATGTATCGTCAATGCTTGTGAGCTAGTATTGTTTACTGGCATGTTGTATGTATCGTCAATGCTTGTGAGCTAGTATTGTTTCTGATGCTTATATGATAAATTTGTAATGTGTTTCCTTGTATTATATGATAAATTTGTAATGTGTTTCCTTGTATTATATGATAAATTTGTAATGTGTTTTCTTGTATTATATGATAAATTTGTAATGTGTTTCCTTGTATTATATGATAAATTTGTAATGTGTTTCCTTGTATTATATGATAAATTTGTAATGTGTTTCCTTGTATTATATGATAAATTTGTAATGTGTTTCCTTGTATTATATGATAAATTTGTAATGTGTTTCCTTGTATTATATTAAGTCACGTGTTCACGTCAATGCTGTACACCCTGTATGTAATAAACATATAATAATTATATGGTGGGGGAAATTGTACCCTTTTTAATCAAATGTGCCTTTTCTGGATTTGAAAAGATTATTGACAGTGAACATAGTTGCATGCTGTATATCGGGCGAACTAGGCTAGTACTGCATATAAGGTCACATGTTGTATATGGGGCGTACTAGGCTAGTACGGCATATATGGTCACATGTTGTATATGGGGCGTACTAGGCTAGTACGGCATATATGGTCACATGTTGTATATGGGGCGTACTAGGCTAGTACGGCATATAGGGTCACATGTTGTATATGGGGCGTACTAGGCTAGTACGGCATATATGGTCACATGTTGTATATGGGGCGTACTAGGCTAGTACGGCATATATGGTCACATGTTGTATATGGGGCGTACTAGGCTAGTACGGCATATAGGGTCACATGTTGTATATGGGGCGTACTAGGCTAGTACGGCATATATGGTCACATGTTGTATATGGGGCGTACTAGGCTAGTACGGCATATATTGTCACATGTTGTATATCGGGCGTACTAGGCTAGTACGGCATATATGGTCACATGTTGTATATGGGGCGTACTAGGCTAGTACGGCATATATGGTCACATGTTGTATATGGGGCGTACTAGGCTAGTACGGCATATATGGTCACATGTTGTATATCGGGCGTACTAGGCTAGTACGGCATATAGGGTCACATGTTGTATATGGGGCGTACTAGGCTAGTACGGCATATAGGGTCACATGCTGTATATGGGGCGTACTAGGCTAGTACGGTATATAGGGTCGCATGACCGGGTTGGGGTAACATGCCTTGGTAGTACTGTAGAACATTGGGGGCGCGCCAGGAACGTCAGCTGTCAGATCGAAGAAACTATTCTGTAGATTTAAGATGATTGCCATCCAAGGCTAAAGACCCAGATGGCAAGTGGACAAGGGAGCCACTGGTTTATCGAAGAGTCCAACAATTTGTCATTTATGTGTCACCCGCTCTTCTGAGATATTTGTCAATTATTTCTGTAATTATCTGACTTATTTCTCGAACCTTTTAAATAATAGTATGACGTTTGCTCCTTTCCATTCAAAAGGAACCACTCCCTCTTATAATGACACGTTGCACACCCTTACAAGTGGTGCCGTCAGATGCATAATGACTAATGAGAACTCATTTTCAGGGAACATTTTCCGAGAACAATTGCTCGACAAGAACAAAGGTCGTGCAATTTGTCACTTTGCGGAAATAGATACCCCTGTTGTGCGACGACCCTCACATTCCACCGGTGGTGGTCTTTCTTCTGAATTGGCAGCGAGAACATCGTATAAGCAACGCCTCCATGACGTCACCGAATTCTCAGTCCGCGGAAACTGCCACGAAGGAGAACTACAATCAGTGTGTGCGCTTGCGTGTAGAAAACATATATATGATTCTTGCGATAGTGTCCTTGTTCAAGTTACGCACAATACGTTTGGGGAATCTGATCATATGCAGTTTACTTCTCGATGAGTTAATAAATTAAATGTCTACTTGAAATCGTTGTGCGGCAACACGCAGAAGATGAGAACACATATGTGTCTGTCGACGTCAACGAGCAACTCCGACTGCGTTTATATGACGCATTGGTGCGCCCAGTGTGACTGTAGAACGCGGTGCGTGGGGCCTGACGGGGCCGGACACGGTTAAACTAGATGCCTTCCATCGGAAGCAGCTCCACTCACTCGTCGGGATTCACTGGCCACAGAGTGTAAGCAACGTGAAGTTGTACGAACGCTGTCGGTGCCGTCAAATAAGCACATATATAATAGAAGGCGCATTTTCAGCAACATCCTACGCGTGGACGAGGAGACGCCCGCAAACCAAGTAATATCCGCATTTTTCCCCAAACTGACGGACTCCAGGGATATCGCGGCAGACCAAGAACCGCCCTCCCCGGAACTTTTGACGCCAACCTGCGGCACATCGGAACAGAACAGTCGAAGGGACGCGGCGTAAGCGCACGTAGGAGCTGCTGCCCGCGCAAGCTGGCTGTCGCAACTGCGAAAGACACATTTAATAATAATAATAATAAATATCCCATTATAACACATTCCCCTTTCTCATCTCTCGTATAGTCTTTTGTAGGTTTACATCTTCCTCTTGTTCTCTGAGTCCGATAAACTACTCCTAATGTTAATTTGTTAATTTCTCTTATCTCTGTTGCGCCAAATTCCTCGCAATCTACTTCGCTTGTCAGTTTGACCTCATATGCATGGATTACTTTATTTAATACATAGGATTACTCCGCCCCCCCCCCGTCCTCCCTAAGCATTACACAATCTCTTAGTGCTAATTAACTATCTTATTATTATTGTTAAGTGTTTTTCACAGTCGCGACAGTCAGATTGAGCAAGGAGATGGCTCTTACGCTTTCTTACACAGCTTCCCTTCAATTATTGTTCTTAATGTTCTCCAGCGGCTCCGGGTCGGCCAGTGTCTTTAGCGGCCGATTTGCTGCAGGTCGGCGTGTACTGTGTCTTTGTGTTTCCACGGTTCTGTCGTACATATTATAGGAGGTCACGATCCGCTACAATAATGTATAATTGGCTTTTCTTATTTACTGTGCTGCGGGCATTTAAGCCTTGAAGTTTATTTTCGTAAATATTTGGTGAACATTTCTTTGCACTTAATGCAGCTACAACTGAAATCAGACAATCTAAAAGAAGCTATGAGCAAAAACTAGCATGTAACATAAAAAATGACAGCAAGAGTTTTTATGCATATGTCAGGAGTAAACAAAACGTACAAGACAAGGTTGGACCTCTAGAAGACAGTGCTGGAAATATAATATCACAGGGGTTTTTAATGGCGGAAGACCTAAATGGTTACTTCAGTTCAGTGTTTACCAAAGAAGATATTAGTTCATTACCAGTTGCTGATGCCAAATTTCAGGGGGCTAAATCTGACTATTTAGGTCCGTTAGTTGTAACTCCAGAATTGGTAGCTAAGAAAATAAAGGCAATGAAGGATAACAAATCACCGGGAGTGGATGGGATTCGTCCCAAATTACTAATGGAAACAGTAGAACAAATCAGTATACCACTTGCAAGAGTATTCAACTTGTCATTAAAAGAGGGAGTTGTTCCGTTTGAATGGAAAGAAGCAAACATCATACCATTATTTAAAAAGGGTTCGAGAAATAAGTCAGAGAATTACAGACCAGTGAGTTTAACGTCAGTGATTTGTAAATTATTAGAAAGGCTAATTAAAGACCATATGGTGGACTTCCTCGTTAAGCATAAATTATTAAATTCATCTCAACATGGATTCCTTAAAGCGAGGTCATGCTTAACAAATATGTTATGTTTTTTGGAAGAAATCACTAAGTGGATAGACGTGGGATCGCCAGTAGATATTATCTACTTAGATTTTCAGAAAGCTTTTGACAAAGTACCACATCAAAGATTACTACTTAAATTAAAAGCCCATGGTATCGGGGATAGCATAACTGACTGGATAGAACAATGGCTGACTGACAGAAGACAACAAGTTCTAGTAGATGGAGAAGTTTCAAATTGGAAATCGGTTTTGAGTGGGATACCTCAAGGATCAGTATTAGGACCTATATTATTCTTAATTTATATCAATGACTTGGACCACAGTATAACAAGTAACGTACTGAAATTTGCGGATGACACAAAACTGTTTAGAAAGGTTAATACTGATCTAGACAGATTAGTGAAATGGTCTGAGAAATGGCAGATGTTGTTCAATTTTGGGAAATGTAAATGCCTACATACAGGACTTGAATGTAAACTATAAAATGGGAGATACTGTTCTGGGTACTGCTGTAAAAGAAAAGGACTTAGGAGTTACAATAAGCGCTGATATGAAAGTTTCAGAGCAGTGTGGTATTGCAGCTTCAAAGGGTAATCAAATTCTTGGATTGATTAGAGGAAACATAACATACAAGGGGAAAAAGTTAATTATACCTCTTTATAAAGCAATAGTTAGACCTCATTTAGAATACTGTATACAAGCATGGAGACCATATCGTAAGAAGGATATAGATACGCTTGAACGCATACAAAGGAGAGCAACTAAAATGATTCCAGAACTTGGAGACCTTAGTTATGAAGAACGCCTGAAAGAATGTGGTTTAACAACTCTAGAGACAAGGAGGTTAAGAGGAGATCAGATTGAAGTTTTTAAGATATTGAATGGGTATGAAAATATTGATAGAAATATGTTTTTCTCACTCAAGAAGGATAGCAGAACTAGAGGACATGAGGTAAAATTAGTAAAGGATCAATGTAGATTGGACATCAGAAAGCACTCGTTCTCACAGAGGACAATAAATGAATGGAACAAATTGTCTACAGATTGTGTAACTGCTAGCAGCGTGAATATGTTTAAAAGCAAGGTTGACACGTATCTCAGGAGGGCGGGTTATAAGTAGATGAACATTGTTGGACTCTCGATAAGCCAATGGCTTCCTTGTCCACTTGCCATCTGGGCCTTTGGCTTGGGTGGCAAATCTTGTTAAATTTAAATCTTGTTAAATCACTCACCAATGATTCGGATAAACCCATTCCCAAGAACTGCTGCGCCTTTGCCTGTCAGAAGGAACAATCCCTCATGAAAATCTTCCCTCCCAACGAAGCTCGCCCACATATCTACAAAGCCGACTGCCTCCTCACACAGTTCCTGTAATCCTACACAGTTCCTGTAATCCTATACAGTTCCTATAATCCTATAAGTTCCTGTAATCTTACACAGTTCCTTTAATCCCGTCCCCTTCCGCCCACCACTGGCAATATCCCCGATATTACGAAGTAGTCTTGGCGGAATGTCGGTTCCACGTAACTAACCAACGAAACGCTACCTTTGTTGACGGATTACGTCATTGTGTAGAAGAATGGGATGGTGCTGAAAGTGAGTTCAGTCGCGTCCAGGGGGGGTACTCCCTATACTGAGGTATACATGTATGTGCCGCGCAAATGCCCCTGTTTTTGGCAATTTTTCTCTCTGTCCGAAGAAAAATGTAAATTTTCTCTCTTTGTGCCCCAATTAAATCTGATAATTTTTCACCGAAGAGGAAATTTCCCAATGAAAACGTTCCGCCCGGGCTTACCTTACACTTATAGATATTAGATAAATTGTTCAATAATTCTATCTTGGTGATCATACATTTCTTGATATCTCTCTCTCCCTCTCCTCTCTCTCTCTCTCTCTCTCTGTCTCTCTCTCTCTGTCTCTCTCTCTCTCTCTCTCTCTCTCTCTCTCTCTCTCTCTCTCTCTCTCTCTCTCTCTCTCTCTCTCTCTCTCTCTCTCTCTCTCTCTCTCTCTCTCTCTCTCTCTCTCTCTCTCTCTCTCTCTCTCTCTCTCTCTCTCTCTCTCTCTCTCCATGTACTCCATGGGGCTCTGGCGGCACACCCCCACCGCTTTGGTGTGGCAGTACCCCCCCCCCGGAGTTGCGTGCGCCGTCATAAAATTCACAATTGTCACAAATGCTTTCTTTTTCTTGTTCGAGTCTGCCTACTGTCAACGGGCTGGGGACACAGGCGGGCCGACAAGCAAACACAAAAGACAGTGTTAGTTGAGCCATTTTTCAATTCTTTTTTATATCTACGGCACAATCATATTCATAAGTCAAAATTGGTTTATTTACATAAACTGTGATTATTGATAGATCACTTTATACAAAGATAATATATCTTGCATGCATAGATAATTTTATGTAGCTTACTCAAATAGGGTTGGTAAGCTGGCTTAACTAACACTTGTGTGGTAAGTTGAGCCACAGTGTAGCGTACTTTGCGTAAATGCTCTATTTATATAATTTACGTAGGCCTTATACTAAAATTTCATAACAACTCAGCCAACACATCTATCCAATGGGTACAACACGTCTCTTACAAGTCTACACGCTTATAAATAAGTCGACACAATTAATATAGACTTATAGGCCAATCGCCACCAGTGTAACTATATTGTCTTGTAGCTATCCGATGTCCCAATTTGCTCGAAAAATGAATTCCTTGACGTACTTTTGTGTAAAGAACAGTCGTCTTCTGAATCTGATCCGAAAAGAATATTCTCAATGGTCTTTTTGAGCCAAACGAGAAGGAATTGGACGCGTAGGTTTAACGCAGCTAATAGCAATAAAGTTGGTCTTTCTGGGTACGTAGATGTTTAAACGCTTCTTATTTGAAGTTGTTGATATTTATTATGTTTGTAATGATTAGTGGTAGTTTATTCCAGTCGCGCACCGTTTGTTGAAAAAGTAGGTACCTACTCATGTCAGTCTTTGTTGAATGAGGCTGGTTGATATGCTATATTGCTAGATCTTAAACTGCTGTTCAACTAACCCTCCCTTGGGCCTTGGGTGGCTCAACTAGCCTCATTTCGACAATTAAGTTTTTTTATTAATTTCTTATTAATGCGCGTAGTGATGTAAATAATATTCTTCCCTGTGCATAGATAAACCATTTGTAAGTGCACAGAAAACAAAGCGTAGTCACGTGCGATGATAGTTTACACACCAGCAGACATTAATCAGAATCACAAAAAAAGTTTCGAAAAACCTCGCATGTTCTGACCGTTGTGACAAATGGCATTTAGTGTACGTCATTTGCCTTCCCCCTCCCCCCTCCCCCCTCCCCCTTCCCCATTGGGGAAACATAATACGGCTGGTAATTGCGTTTGGAGTAAGGGATACGTGGTAAACTAAGGAATGTTGTCTCCTACTGATAATATTCAGAGAAGCCAGTTATTGATTTGAAGGTATTCCAACTAGACACACGCAGCCGAGTGTACAGCATAACACACACATTCATTTCCTGGAAAATAATTGGTCAGTCAAATCAATCAACCGGATATACATGGATGTAGTCATTTGTTGCGTGCTTGGAATTGAATATGCAATCAACTTTGTACCTGGTATCCTACCTATTCAAGTGATTTCACGATGCCGCAATGTTCACATTTGGGGTTGTCCGAGAGCGATCTCTCTTTATCTCTTTATACTTCAGTGTTAACATTTGGGGTTGTCCGAGAGCGATCTCTCTTTCTCTTTATATTTCAATGTTCACGAGTTTGCCCATTTGTCCAAGCCAACAGAACGACGAGCGGCCGTGTATACCGTACGAAGGAACTTATGCTGACGTTTCACGTGGATTACGTAATTCAGAACAATAGTAGAAAACACATTAAATGTGCTAATCAAGTCTGGACTACATTCCTAATAAAGCACATCACAAACGTCCAGCGTACAGCATCTCCACTAATTCCCGGTTTGAAGCCTTGAATACAATGAAAGTCTACCGAAGTTAAGATGATCAACTCTGGCATACAGTCGCCTCAGAGGAGAAATGGTAGAACTATATCGTATCCTAACGAGTCTCATCATTTCCTACACCGATGCACAGATGTATGGAACAGCCTCCCACAGTCTGTGATGGGGGCTCCGTCTATTCAATCTTTCAAGGGTAAGTTGTGGCGAAACTGTCCAAACAGGTTAGACTATACTGCCCCACCCCATCCAGGAAATTACCAGATGTAGACCTAACGATAAATGTAAGAGCTGGCGCAAGAGGCAGAAATGCCTAAAAATATCAGAAGAGGACCTGTAAGAACCTGTATGAATATACAGCCGATGAACTGTCTCTGCTCGGTGATAATATAATCATTTAATACCAAAATATGTGTTTCATTGCAATAGTTGTGCGTGTTTCTTAGTAATTATCGGTTCTTAATTTTCAGTTTGTAAATAGATCAATAGTAAAGTTGTACGTACAACTGCCTGTATTAGACGCAAAATACTGCACACATGAGAACATAACAAGACAAATAGTTGCATATATAAATGTCGTTATATAAAGATATCTTAATTTTAAATATTTAATTATATACTTATAATTTGCTGCGTATATAAGAGAACAATGGGCCACGCCCCATGGCTTTGGGATAAGATTTTAAGAGATCAGGTTCATGCATGTGTGAATGAGAGGGAGACAAAGTATAGACACTATCAACTGAAAGTGGGTTGGTCATTCACGTGGGCGCGAATTGGGAGGAAAGCCCAGACAATATAATATCTACTGGTGGGGTGATCACACCGAATGTTATGCAAAACAATGTCACCTACGGCGCAGCTCCGTTATCTTCCGGGATATCTACTGGTGGGGTGATCACACCGAATGTTGTGCAAAACAATGTCACCTACGGCGCAGCTCCGTTATCTTCCGGGATAAACGGATGCCAGTGAATGATAGGGTGATCGGTTGATGGCTAATCTACATCTGCTTAAATATTTGAGGCTGGCAACGTGCAGCCAAGTGATACTATGTGGCCTCTCAAGTGATGCACAGAAATAGTGTGTAGCTGAAGTGGAACCTCTTTGTTCCTCGTTAAGGATTTAGTATAAAACACTGTATAAAGAATAACATGGTGCATGAAAAATATATATGTATTTGCCTTGTTTTGTTAATTGGGTGTTTGAATATAAGATGAAGCCCCACAGCGCTCAAATCCGCAGCCATAACTTTATAGTCATCCGAGAAAAAATACATTAATTGCAGAACGGTTATCTACAACTTCTTAATATGAGCAAACACCCCTTGAACAAATGGGGATGATATGCACATATTTTGTCGGCTATATATATACACAAAAGATGCAAAGAGCATTTCATTTCTACAATACTGTTCAGAATTGATTGCATGCAATAATGTTCCTCAAATATCGCAAGGCAGTGTTAGTAACAACAGTTTTTACAGGTCTATGTTAGGGTACATACATTAGTGGTGAAGACATGCCACCCGTTTCCGCTTACATTAGAACCAACCGATAATCGTACGATACAGGTAATTAATTCCTTTCACTTTTCTTTCTCATCAAAAATAAACAATTATGACAAACGGTTCCATATGACGTAAACGTTTCTTTTACGAACAATCGGTTTTGTTCAGCGTTGTGACTACAGCACAATGTGAAAACTGCACCCCTTGTTCAATCACATGAGAACCAGTCAAGTATGACACAAGTGGAGGTTGTTGAAGAGCAGAACATACAATACTCTTTCACTTTCAAGTGATCCCAATTTCAGTTAGAGCCGAGCGAAAACATGCTTATCCCTTTCATTTCACTGTCACGTCACTGATTATAAGTATACAATAAAATAATTAAAATTACGATATTTGTGTATAAGGATATTTATATTACTTATTTGTTTGTACCTAGTTATCTGTTTGCATGTACATCATGTGCTGTACCATTACCTAATAGCAGTAAGTACCCACAGGGGATATAATATCTAGCAGGTCCTTGGGATGATTTATATTGTACGCTCGTGTCCTATTTCCTCCATGTTGTACACACTGGAGCGTGCTGCAGGCGTTAGATATGTGTGTGTGTGTGTGTGTGTGTGTGTGTGTGTGTGTGTGTGTGTGTGTGTGTGTGTGTGTGTGTGCGTGCGTGCGTGCGTGCGTGCGTGCGAGAGTGCGTGCGTGCGTGCGTGCGTGCGTGCGTGCGTGTGTGTATAACCTCACATTGCGATTGCCAATTTACAACCCACTCAGTAATCGGTTTGGCTTCGCAGACAGTAAAAGGGCTGCGAGCATCGTTGATAGACTGGTCGTGTAGAGTCAATGGAACTACACCGTGCGCACACGGGGACATATGGTGAGCAGGAGCACACGGGGACATATGGTGAACAGGAACACACTGGGACATATGATGAACAGGAGCACACTGTGACATATGGTAAACAGGAGCACACTGGAACATATGGTAAACAGGAGCACACGGGCACATATGGTGAACAGGAGAACACGGGAACATATGGTGAACAGGAGCACACTGGGACATATGGTGAACAAGAGCACACGGGGACATATGTTGAACAGGAGCAACCGGGGACATAATATGTATTATTGTTCACCATATTATAGTGAACAGCAATACGACATCAGTTTCCTTTCAAGATAATAAGATAATAATACAACACAACATTTACATTCAAATGATTAACGAAATATGGTAGATAGCAAAACAGTATTGCTTGTTCGTCACAGCAATCATGCACTACACGAACTTGATCCACGTAGACCTGCATACAACATGTATGAAGGAAGAGAAAGGACATCTGAATTTGTGACTCGTGCGATTTCAGTGCGGCTGTTCAGTGACGTCCTCATGTGGACCACGCCCGTTCAGTGTCACCATGAATGACATCAATTGGAGACCAATCAATCATTCATAGCACACAATGATGTCGTTCCGGCATTGACCAATCAACTCTCCTTCATGCGATGGCTGGATGCGAAAACATGCTTTAAAGCCGCGTTTACATGATACCAGCACCATTCGCTACGTTCACCTGTGGCCATGATAGGGGTATTTGTACTTCTCTGATCAACCATTCTACGTGCACTGCATAGAAACAAGACATGTATTCTCTTTTCCGCGTGATGGTCGTGTTCGGCCTCCCGTTGGTAATTATCGCATTTGGCGGCCCGCCGGCCACAGACTGGTTGCGTCTTGACGGCGAGATGGACACACGTCTTGACGGCGAGAAGGACACACGTCTTGACGGCGAGAAGGACACACGTCTTGACGGCGAGATGGACACACGTCTTGACGGCGAGAAGAACACACGTCTTGACGGCGAGATGGACACACACGAAGCGGAATCGAGAGATCTACGAAGCGCTCCAACTGTGCCAACCCAGGGAACGAGATTCTACTGGGGACCGTTCCTTATGCGAATGCCTTCCTTCTTTCGTAAGTTACCCGATTCTTTCGTAGTTAAGTTATCGTAATTGTTTGTATTTAACGACATTTAACAATATTGTCATGCAATACAATAGGTTCCAGATGATATGTGGACAATGAGGCCGTTCGTAAAACATTTAAGCAGTCAGCAGGTAATGAATTCAATGCCAAACATTTACATAGACTTCAGGTACCTTGTTCCATTGCAAGCATTTACACAGTAAGTAGGTAATGCAGAGAACATTCCTCAGGACAGTTCGTTTGCGTGTTGACATTTTTATTTTGAAAGATCCAGACTAGTTTTAACCTTTGTAGAAATTTTCGTCGTCTTATCAAAGCGACTTCATCAGTATTAATGACGTTGGATGACGTCAGAGACGGGGGCAATTACAAACTTCCTCACGTGTACGATGACATCATCTAACGTCATCATTACTGATGAAGTCGCCTTGATAAGATGACGAAGATTTCTACAACGGTAAAAACAAGTTTGAATATATAAAAATGACAATTTCAACATGAGGAAGCAGATAAGTTTAACAAGATTGACGTCCAAAAGAAAACGATGGCTAGTGGACAAAGAAACCGACTTCACTTATCAAGATTCCAATAATTTGTCATCTATGAGTAATCCGCCCTCCTTTAATTATATTCACGCTGCTAGCATTTACACAATATATTGATCATTTGTTCCATTCACCCTCTGTGAGAACTAGTAGTTCTTCTCTTGCAAGCATTTTATACAGTAACAGCTAATCTGCTTCATCAATGTTGCCTTCCCCGTGAAAATGAGTACGTTCTCATGGCGATTCTAAATGATGTCATCATCAGACTAACGGCGATTCTAAATTATGTCATCATCAGATTAACGGCGATTCTAAATGATGTCATCATCAGATTAACGTGACGGAATGATCACTAACAAAGTAGGGCCTATCGTGTCAATAAGAAAGCGAAATAGTTGTTGCAGTACGTATAAAAGAAATATTTTTATTCTATCTATTTCCCGCTCCTACCATATATGATGTGTGTGTCCATTTATTTTCCCGCTCCTGTGATATACGATATGTTTGTGTGTGTGTGTGTGTGTGTGTGTGTGTGCGTGCGTGCGTGCGTGCGTGCGTGCGTGCGTGCGTGCGTGCGTGCGTGCGTGCGTGCGTGCGTGCGTGCGTGCGTGCGTGCGTGCGTGCGTGCGTGCGTGCGTGCGTGTACAAATTATGTTGACGTCCTCCGTAACACATGCACATTAAACAATGCAGCAACGGATGCCTTCATACGGGCGTCGTATGAGTCAGCGTTACTATGTATCACACGCGTACTGAACAACACTCAGCCTCATTCCGTCTGTTTCTTCCAGAGCCGAGTGTTGGAAGACGCAGCATGCTGGTGAAGAAGTCGTGCGGTCGCAGTAGGACCTTCTGCCAGAAACTGTCACCGGCTGCCCGATACGTCGTCAGTACCAAGGAGGCGGCCACCTGCACGTGCCAGTGCGCGAGCGCAGTGAACAGCAAGATCATCTGCAACGTGTCCTGGTACGACAGTAATGGGCGTAACCGCATTATCTGGAACAAACTGTAACCGGCTTCCCGACGATTCTAGGATGGATAAATGGACATAGCGAAGGAGGTATAATAATTAAAATTTAGACGTCTACAAGTTGGACGGTGGCTTAGTGGTTAGAACAATAGACTCTCAATCGACAGAATCCGGGTTCGAACCCTGTTGCTGCTGTTTAGAGACCTGGACAATAATTTTCACTCCACGTTGTTCACTCAGATGTGTAAATGAGTACCTGGCTAAGTATGTGGCTATTTTTTTTAACGAATAGTCTTCGCGTAGTAATTGCAGCGAGACTTAATCCATACCAGAGTCGAGTTGGCGTTGGAATGAACAGGTCTGCTAGGGAGTGAAGTGCATAGATAGCGCTTTGAACAGTGCCAAGGACTGGACACCGCGCTATATAAGAACCTTTACCACACCCCTCCATTATTAAAAAAAAACAACAACAACATATTTTGGGCGGCGGTTATGTAGTTTAATTAGGTAAGAGTTGCTTATTAAATGTTTTGTTCCAATGGTACGCACACGTAACAAAGCTACGCAAGAGAACACGTACGCCCGTATTAAGAGTACGCATACTGTATGCATAACGCACAGAACACTGTATGCAGCGACAATTCTAGGTAGAGTTACGAGACACTGTAAACTATTTCGGTGAACTCCGCTTAAAAATACTTCGGTCCTGAGCAATTTGACGACCGGTGTGACAAGCAGCTGATTCTCTTAAGCGGCGCACTTTAATGCAGTGGGAATAGGGAATAATTCCGTCCCAGCTAATGTTTCATTTTACTAAACGGCTGATGCTGTTATATGTGATTCTGTTAAGTGGAGTCTACTGTATACATAATAAGCAGTGGCGTATTTAGGATCTCAGAAAGGACATGTTATTCTCAAAAACAAAATATTACCCAAAGCCATGGGGCATGGCACATTATCCTCCTAAGCTCGTCGCTGATTATAAGTATACAATAAAATAATAAAAATTACGATATTTGTGTATAAGGATATTTATATTACTTACTATATTACTTATTTGTTTGTACCTAGTTATCTGTTTCCATGTACATCATGTGCTGTACCATTACCTAATAGCAGTAGGTACCCACAGGGGATTTAGTATCTAGCAGGTCCTTGGGATGATTTGTATTGTACGCTCGTGTCGTATTTCCTCCATGTTGTGCATGTGGGGCATGCTGCAGGCGTTAGATGTGTGTGTGTGTGTGTGCGTGCGTGCGTGCGTGCGTGCGTGCGTGCGTGCGTGCGTGCGTGCGTGCGTGCGTGCGTGCGTGCGTGCGTGTATAACCTCTCAGTGTGCACAGTGACAGGTCTTGCCATGTCTGCTAATATCAATAAATTGCGATTGTTTATGTATTACGTAAGTTATTAACAATTTGTATATTCTCCATTTCTACGATAACCCGTCATTCCCTTTTCGAATTGTAAGACATCAGATTGACTACCGCTAGATGGCAGCACTCAGTCTGTTGACCACAGCTGAAAGCATTGAGACATGGTGACATTATTTCAGTCAACGTTTACCATTAGGAGTTAATACTACTATATTTTAACCCCCAAATTGTGTAGAATCGCGGATTTATGTTTGCCATTTCACGCAATGTTATTTATGTTTGATGTATTTTCTTGAACTTGGAACAAATAAAACGTTTCCGTAGTCTTGAATACTGGTTGTGCTGCGCTTGTGGGAGCATCAGGATTCAGCGGGCGTTATGCAGATTTATATTAAGTGAACATTGGTCACATCAGGAAATGTCGTGCAATAGTCGACGGTTTTACGACCACTAATAAAGCACCACATGTATTTTAGTACTTTAGGAATGAGTATCCCCAACAGCGAAACGAAAGCAACTATTTTCAGCCAAGAATACATCACGCCAACAACAAAGCCTAAGGCCCGTTCACACGAACGATTAATTTTCTGATTGTCAGTCGACATAGTGTTGCCCGACAAATCGGACGCGACGTCGAACGAAACAAGAAATGACGTGTCCGACAATCGGACAATTGGTCGATCCATCACGTGACTTTTGCTAGCAACCTCAGTAGACTCCGTCAAGCTTTCAACAAACATGGCCGCAAATGTAAAGTTGCCAGACACTAAGTCGTGTTTTTGTTGAATTTGTGGTTTTATTTATGCGCAGTTGCGATCGAAAGTAAACGGAAAACTGCTGACAAATATATTCCGCTCCAGTACATAGGTTGACATAAAATTCTAGGTGTGTTTAATTATTATGACATGGGGCGGCCACATAACCGTATCCATTTCAAACATTTATGTCGATTGCCGGACGTTTTCGGGAACGACAGAAAGCTCATTCCATTTATTAGGCTCTCGTGTTACTTGTCAGAATCGCCTCAATAGACTTATCTTCGTCATGTTCAAACTCTACCACTGCATCTCTCAATATATAAACATGGTTGCTAAGGCGAAGCTAGATTCTGACAGGGACATCACAATAATTATGGATCCATCAATTGTCAGATCCATTACGTCAATGTTTACGTAGCAACCAGGTCCGACTAGATAACAAACATGGCTGCCGCAAATGTAATCTGTCGGATGCCGTAGTTTTCTTCAATGAATGTTTGACCCAAACAGTTGAGGCGGCCATGCTTGTTAGCTTGCCGGACCTGGTTGCCCAGCAAAAAGTCACGAAATGGTTCTGACGATTAATCGCTTTTACAGGTATGTAACACAAAGTACAGGCTATCATCAGATCACAAAAATTGGTTAATCTAAAGTTTTAGAAATTTCGAACGCGATCTAATACACGTTGGCATATATACGCGATTGTTTTGAGGCTTGACAAAACAATTGCGCACCTGAAGGTAAAACGCAAAGAGAAATGTCAAAATGAACGTCGAGATTGTTGAGGTAGAGAGAAACCATCTACCAAGTTATTGGAAGATGGCGGAGAACACAGCTAGAGATCGTACGAATTTGACGAAGGTGCGAGGAAGTAAGTAAGTAATTGAAGACCCTATCGGGAAAAGTACCTACATCGCATCAACGCAATTGGAGAAATAAGATATGGATATTTTTAAAACACACAAAATCAGATATAGCAAGATATGACATTTATATATAACATTATTTTTTATTTATTTATTACACATGCCAAGCATTCTACATGCCTGATTTTTTTTTACTTAGTGTTAATCATATAATAATAAAATTATTACGCAATGCACTTAAGTCGGCTTACCTTAAATCGGCTTAACTACCTTAAATATGCGTATCTGCCTATATAAATAAATCAAAGTTCCATTTCGCCTGCATACACAGTACCTTTAGCATCTGGGAAGTGTTGTGAACAGTTATAAGGTTTACTGAACATTGTCAACATCATCAGCTGTTTCACCGTCCGTTGTGAACAGTTATTAAGTTTATTTAAAATTGTCAACATCATCAGCTGTTTCACCATCCGTTGTGAACAATCACATGTCATCTCAAACAATCGATTAGGACTTGAGTACTTTCTCATTTGGTAGCCGGGATTTGGGAATACTGTTCGCATAGTAATAACAAGGATCAGAATAGTTACTATGACACAACATGACTTAGAAATATCTCTCATGGTCAATGTGTAGGGCCTATCAATGGAATTATGACTCATAGTAATACATACTGGTATGCCTACCTCGGTTTGACCCGAAACTTGACTAAGGTACTTTTCCCCCTAGGGTCTTCTATTTTAAATTTTATTCAAATATAAATGCTTGTAAATGTCAATCGTTTATGCCACTTTAATTGATGATCAACGCGAGGTAGTGGTGACGTACGATGAGTGACGTCACTGATGGGAGTGTGATTGTTAGGCCAAAGGAGACTTAAACTAAGCATCTGACGACATTCGACGTATTCACCATTTGGCGAGTAAGCACGTGCTATTTCAGGTAGGGTCTATTGTCCTTCCAGCCATTAATATATTAGTGTATGCGGATATGCTGTCGGGTGACGTCATAGATGCACTGTTCCAAGACGTAAATTCTGCCCACGTGGAATGACATGCTGCGGGAGATGCTTTGTGCAAAACAGTGGTGGCGATTCAAATTAGAAAACTAATTGCACGGATTTGTTCCTAGAGAATATTGACGGCGCTGTTGGTCGCAGAATATTCTGCTCTTTGTTTAAAGTCGTTGACTTTAAGAAGACATTTGACCACATCTGGTACGAAGGCTTATGGCAAGTCATGAGAAAGAACAACTTCGACGAAGAACTGATACAATGACATATGGCACGTCTAACATTGGTGAATTTCTAAATAACCAACTAGGAGAACTTTTTCAGGTTTTGTGTATTTCTTTGTAATTATTGTTTCTAAGTTTTCAATTTGTAAATAGATCATCAATAATAAGGTACAACTGCCTGCATTTTACGAACAACACTACACACACGGGAACACATCACAACAAAAAGTTGCATATATAAATATTGTTATATACAAATATCGTAATTTTAATTGTTTATTTACTTAACTTATCGTAATTGTTTGTATTTAACGACATTTAACAATATTGTCATGCAATACAATAGGTTCCAGATGATATGTGGACAATGGGGCCGTTGGTAAAACATTTAAGCAGTCAGCAGGTAATGAATTCAATGCCAAGTATTTACATAGACTTCAGCTACCTTGTTCATTTGCAAGAATTTTCACAGTAAGCAGGTAATACAGTGAACATTTCTCAGGATAGTTCGTTTGTATGTTGAAATTGTTATTCTGACAGATCCAGTTTGCTTTCACCTTTATAGAAAGTTTCGTCGTCTTATCAAGGCGACTTCATCAGTATTAATGACGTTGGATGACGTCAGAGACGAGGGCAATTACAAACTTCCTCACGTGTACTGGATGACGTCATCTAACCATTAGTAGTGATGAAGTCGCCTTGATAAGATGACGAAGATTTCTATGAAGGTAAAAACAAGTTTGAATATGCAAAAATAACCATTTCAACATGAGTAATCAGGTAAGTTTAACAAAACTGCCATCCAAAGCAAAAACACGATGGCTAATGGACACGGAAGCTATTGACTTATCAAGAGTCCAATAATTTGTCATCTATGAGTAACCTGCCCTCCCTTAATTACATTCACGCTGCTAGCATTTACACAATCTGTAGATAATTGGTTCCATTCATCCATTGTCCTCTGCGAGAACGAGTAGTTGTTTCCCTGCAAGCATTTATACAGTAATAGCTAGTTTGGTTCATCGATGTTTCCTCCCCCGTGAGAATGAGTACGTTCTCATGGGGATTCTAAATGATGTCATCATCAGATTAACGTGACGGAATGATCACTGACAAAGTAGGGCCTATCGTGTCAATAAAAAAGCGAAATAGTTGTTGCAGTACGTATAAGAGAAATATTTTTATTCTATCTATTTCCCGCTCCTACCATATATGATGCGTGTGTGTGTGTGTGTGTGTGTGTGTGTGTGTGTGTGTGCGTGCGTGCGTGCGTGCGTGCGTGCGTGCGTGCGTGCGTGCGTGCGTGCGTGCGTATTTGTGTGCAACGGATGCCTTCGTACGGGTCAGTCAGCGTTACTATGTATCACACATGTACTCATCAGCAATCATCCTCGTTCCGTCTCCTTCTTCCAGAGCCGAGTATTGGAAGACGCAGCATGCTGGTGAGGAAGTCGTGCGGTCGCAGTAGGACCTTCTGCCAGAAACTGTCACCGGCTGCCCGATACGTCGTCCGTACCAAGGAGGCGGCCACCTACACGCGCCAGTGCGCGAGCGCAGTGAACAGCAGGATCATCTGCAACGTGTCTTGGTACGACAGTAATGGGCGTAACCGCATTATCTGGAACAAACTGTAACCGGCTTCCCGACGATTCTAAGATGGAGAAATGGACATAGCGAAGGAGGTATAAAAATTTAATTGTAGACGTCTACAAGTTGGACGGTGGCGTTGTGGTTAGAACAATAGACTCTCAATCGACAGGATCCGGGTTCGAATCCTGTTGCTGCCGTTTGGAGACCTGGACAATATCGTTCACTCCACGTTGTTCACTCAGATGTGTAAACGAGTACCTAGCTATAGACAGTGGTGAATATGTGTGAACGATTAGTCTTCGTGTAGTAATTGCAGCGAGGCTGAATGCTTCCATAGGAAGTCGAGCTGGCGTTGGAATGAACATTTCTGCCAGGAGGTGACGTGTAATGCGTTTTGAACAGTCCCAAGGACTCGATACCGCGCTATATAAAAACGTACATTCATCACATCCGTCCATTATTCTAAAAACAACAACAATATATCTTTTGGCGGCAGTTATGTCGCTTAATTAGGTAAGAGCTTATTGAATATGTTTTGTTAAAACGGTACGCATACGTAACAATGCTATGCAAGAGGACATGTATTAAGTATTCACATATTGTATGCATTACGTACAGAACATTGTATGCAACGACCATTCAAGGTAGACTTACGAGATATTGTAAACTATTTCAGGGAACTCCGCCTAAAAATAATCACTTTGGTCCTGAGCAATTTGATTATGTTAAGCAACTGATTATCTTAAGCGGCGCACTTTAATGCCGTGGGAATAGGAATAATTCCGTCCCAGCCACTATGTTTGATTTTACTAAACGGTTGATGCTGTTATATGTGATTCTGTTAAGTGGAGTCTACTGTGTACATAATAAGCAGTGGCGTATTTAGGTTATCGGAGGGGGGGGGCAAGTTGAGTTACCTATTAGTTTGCTGGGCTACCATGTAGTGGCGCAACATGTTGTTCTCGAAACAAAATATTACCCAAAGCCATGGGGCACGGCCCATTCACTCCTAAATACGCCACTAATTATACGTATATAATTAAATAATTAACTTGAGATTGAAAGGGAGAGAGAAAGATGTTAGTTTCGTATCTTGTTTCGAATTTCCGCTAACATAACCTTATATAACCTTTCTCTGTGACTCATTCGTAGAATACAGTGTGATCTGCAGTTATGTTAGCAGAAATATGAAACATGGTTTCATATTTCCGCTAACATAACTGAAACTAACATAAGTTAGTCGGTTATTATTTAACTTAATTAGCAATTACTGATTTGTTTATGTATTACGAAAGTTTGCTGCGTTGTTAACAATTTGTCTAATCTTCATTTCTACGATAACCCGTCATTCCGATTTCGAAGCACAAGACATCAGATTAACTACCGCTAGATGGCAGCACTCAGTCTGGTGACGACAGCTGAAAGAATTGAGACATGGTGACATTATTTCAGTTAACATTTACTATTAGGAATTATTAATACTATATTTAAACCCCCTTTTTATTCGCGGATTTATGTTTTCTATTTCACACAATGTTATTTATAGTATTTATGTTCGATGTATGTTATTGAACTTGGTACAAATAAAACGCTTCAGTAGTGTTGAATATTGGTTGTGGGGGCTTCAGGATTCAGCGGGCGCTTTGCAGATTTATATTACGTGAACATCGATCATATCACCCTTAGCGCAACTTACATTTGATGCGCAGATTTTGTACATTTTTATTTAATTTGCCAAACTTCCAAAGTTACCAATCGTTTATGCCACTTAGCCATCCGTCCATTTTTTATTTATTATCAAGCTTTGGCTCCTGTTGGGGATTATGACCAGGTGGGTTATATCTGTATAACCCGTGACGTCGATGGTGCCATTTTAATATAACACTAATATAGCTGCGAATGTCGTGAAATAGTCGACGGATATACGACCACTAATTAAACACCACATGTACTTTAGTACTTTAAGAAAGAGTCAGAACAATCATGTATCCCCAACAACGAAACGAAAGCAACTATGTTCAGCCAAGAATACCTCGTACCAACAGTCGACATAGTGTTGCCCGACAAATCGAACGCGACGTCGAAACAAGAAATGATGCGTCCGACAATCGGACAATTGATCGATCCATCACGTGACTTTTGCCTAGCAACCTAAGTAGACTCCGTCAAGCTTTTAACAAACATGGCCGCAAATGTAAAGTTGCCAGACACTAAGTCGTGTTTTTGTTGAATTTGTGGTTTTATTTATGCGCAGTTGCGATCGAAAGTAAACGGAAAACTGCTGACAAATATATTCCGCCCAAGTACATAGGTTGACATAACATTCCTTGATACAAAACATAGGTGTGTTCAATTATTATGACATGGGGCGGCCACCTAACCGTATCCATTTCAAACATTTATGTCGATTGCCGAACGTTTTCGGGAACGACAGAAAGCTCATTCCATTTATCAGGCTCTCGTGTTATTTGTTGTCCGAATCGCCTCAATAGACATATCTTCGTCATGTTCAAACTCTACCACTGCGTCTCTCAATATATAAACATGTTTGCTAAGGCGAAGCTAGATTCAGACAGGGACATCACAATAATTATGGATCCATCAATTGTCAGATCCATTACGTCAATGTTTACGTAGCAACCAGGTCCGACTAGCTAACAAACATGGCTGCCGCAAATGTAATCTGTCGGATGCCGTAGTTTTCTTCAATGAATGTTTGGCCCAAACAGTTGAGGCGGCTTACCGGACCTGTTTGCCCGGCAAAAAGTCACGAAATGGTTCTGACAATTAATCGCTATTACAGATATGTAACAAAAAGTACAGGCTATCATCAGATCACAAAAATTGGTTAATCTAAAGTTTTAGAAATTTCGAACGCGATCTAGTACACGTTGGCATATATATATATATATATATATATATATATATATATATATATATATATATATATATATATATATATATATATATATACGATTGTTTTGAGGCTTGACAAAGAATGTGGAATTGTTTAGGTCTAACACACTTAGGAGAGATGTCTTTAGAGTGTCTAACACACTTAGGAGAGATAGGAATAACAACGCAAAACTAGCTTTAACCTGCGCACCTGAAGGTAAAACGCAAAGAGAAATGTCAAAATGAACGTCGAGATTGTTGAGGTAGAGAGAAACCATCTACCAAGTTCTTGGAAGATGGCGGGAAACACAGCTAGAGATCGTACGAATTTGAGGAAGGTGCGAGGAAGTAAGTAAGTAAGTAAGCAATTGAAAACCCTATCGGAAAAAGTACCTACATCACATCAACTCAATTTGAGAAATAAGATATGGATATTTTAAAACACCAAAAAATCAGATATGACAAAATATAATGTTCGTATGTAAAATTATTTATTACACATGACAAGCATACTACATGCCTTATTTTTAATATATAGTGTTAATATTGTAATAATAATAATATAAAATTATTACGCAATGTACTTAAATAGGCTTACTTTATAAATCTGTGTATCTGCCTATCTAATTCAATCAAAGTTTCATTTCGCCTGTATACACAGTACCTTTAGCATATGGGAAGTGTTGTAAACAGTTATAAGGTTTACTGAACATTGTCAACATCATCAGCTGTTTCACCATCCGTTGTGAACAGTTATAAAGTTTACTTAAAATTGTCAACATCATCAGCTATTTCTCCATCCGTTGTGAACAATCACATGTCATCTCAAACGATCGATTAGGTCTTTGAGTACTTTCTCATTTGGTAGCCGGGATTTTAGAATATTGTCCGCATTGTAATAATAAGGATCAGAATAGTTACTATGACATAACATGACTTAAGCATATCTCTCATGGTCAATGTGTAGGGCCTATATCAATGGAATTATGATTAATAGTAAGATATGCTGGTATGCCTAACTCAGTTTGAGACGAAACTTGACTAAGGTACTTTTTTCACTAGGGTCTTCAATTGCTGATTTTATTCAAATATAGATGTTTGTAAATTTCAATCGTTTATGCCACTTTAATTGATGATCAGCAGGTAGTGGTAACTAAAGGGGACTTAAACCCATTTGATGAGTAAACACATATTTCAGGTAGAGTATATTGTCCTTCCTGCCATTAATATATTGGTGTATGCGGACATGCTGTCGGGTGACGTCATAGATGCACTGTTTCCATGACGTCAATTCTGCCCACGTGGAATAACGGCCTGCGGGAGATGCTTTGTGCAAGACTGTGGTGGCGATTCAAATTAGAAAACTAATTGCACGGTATTTGTTCACACACACACACGCACGCACGCAACCACGCACGCACGCACGCACGCACGCACACACACACACAGACACACACACACAGACACACACACACATACACACACACACACACACACACACACACACACAAACCCGTGTAACTCATAATTAACCACTTTATTTTGTATGTGATCTTTTTCATTTGTTCTTGTACATTTTACCCGCACCACTTCTCGTTCTGTTAAAAACATTATCCAACCAATTACCTTCTCTACTGATCTCTGCATGTTCTTTCGTCTGATTATGTGACTAAACCACTGCAGCGACCTCTTTCAATAGTCTTTCCATTGTAGCTTCCCATAATCTCAGTAATTGGTTTGTTCGTTGTGTTGGTGGTATAATGGACTTGCCGTAATCTACTAATGCAGTTAATTTCAAAGGCATTAATGCAGTTTTCAATTTCTGCCAACATAGTTTCGCCATCACAAATGCAAGAGAATTGATATTACCTTTACAATGTCTAGCTTGTTGGCTCACGAAAATTCATGTTGTATGTCTCATCATATCTGTGTCACTACATTACAACAATTACATGCCAACATGTGGTATGTATATACATGCTAGCAGCGTGAATATGTTTAAAAACAATTGACAAATATCTCAGAAGAGCGGGTTACACACAGTTAAAAAATGGTTGGTCTCTCGATGGCTTCCTTGTCGACATGCCAACTGGGTATTTTGTCTTGGATGGCAATCTTGTTAAATGTTGTTAAATTTGTTACGCTGTTAAGAAGTTTGAGCACTTGATTCAATGACAATGATATCCTCAAGGAGGCACTACTGTCATCATGGCCTCAGAAACATCTACAAGAGATTACTACTCTCGATACTGTAAAAACAATGGTGTCAAACCGAAACAAAAGCCATGGTTTTGGGGCTATACACATAATAGAGTTAATAAAAACTAACCATTTGAAAAACTACAATCATGCCAGCGATTTATTCTGAAGTTTACTTAAAAGTTGGAGACTCTGGTCAAATCTCAGTTCTCATGGTGGCTGACATGTTGACCAAGGCGACAAATAAACAGGGACGGATCCAGGGAGTGTCCTACAGGTGCCCGGTTTCCCCTTTATTTTGGTCGGAGATTCTTCATCAAGTCAGAATTAATTATCAAGATACCGCGAGGTGATGCACACCCGCATTTGTTACTCAGATGAGGACATTTATAATAATTATACAAACGTGGGACATTGCCACAAATACTTGTATACGTAAGTTAGCAGATGTCAATGGAGTTATTGTCACACGAGTTAACAATATTCAGCCAACGTTTCGAATGTCGGATCTTTGGCAATTACATGTTGCAGTATGATGTGTGTGAACAAGCATCGTTCTCTTAATTATGTACTTTATAATATTATGTACTTTATATGTACTTTATATGTACTTTATATGTACTTTATATGTACTTTATATGCATTATAAAAATAACGTTTCATTCCTGCCATCATCACTTTACACCGATGCGTTATTTATTGATGTGTTTTTCTTAAATTGCACCAGTTTCTTTGTATAAACAATATTAATGTCGTCATAATGTAAAGGTAATGTCGGGTTATTAGTGATGACTGATGTTTGGTTGCTTAAACGCAAGCATTAAACCGACAAATTGCGACTAATTGTGCACAGCTAAAATAATTTCAACGACATGACGCACTGTCTTAGATCAGCCGGCATCATTGTTAAATGTCAGACAGAAAGTTTATGGCTAACAAAATATCGTAACTCCTCAAACGTTTTCAGGACGATCTATCATTCATTGTTGTGTGATGGATAGAGGCAACATTTTTGTCATGCTTTGCATGACATTATCTCTATTACGTTGCATTGGTGCCTAGTGTTTGCATTTCTTTTTAGAGCGACGTGTTAGTTTAGCTCCGGTAACTTTATGTGGATCCGTTGACAACGTTAAAACAGCGCTATTTTAAAAGAAAATATTATGATCAACTTTCGCAAAGCCCACTTGTTAATGGTTTGCGTGCACATGGTTCTCTGTGAATATTATGCTTTAATCGTTGCGTGGGCCGTTTTACAATGCTTTTGGTATGCTTTATGCAATCATTGGTGTTTGTGAATGAGATGGTGTTAAGTTGTAACAATTTATCGGCTAAATCGTGACATTGCCGCACCAAGCGAATCATGTCACTCGGAGAAACAACGTGTTGGGCAAGGGCCACTCATTGTGAATCGCACGGCAGTTAATAAATGCTTTTTACTTAAAGTGATACTCTTCATCAATAAATTGGGGATCTACCAATATCTCTTTAGATAATTATTTCGAGGTAGCAACTATTTAGTCTTATAAGCTAGTCACGCACCCTATGTATGAAATTGTATTAACACATTTTAAAGCCATTAATTTATTATATTGATATGTTGAATTTGGCCCATTGGTAAAACATTACATGTTGCAATTTACCCCGTGCGTGCGTGTGTGCGTGCGTGCGTGCGTGCGTGCGTGCGTGCGTGCGTGCGTGCTAGCGAGCGTATCCTGTAGAAATGTAGATAATCAGAAATCCAACCACCTGGTATCTTTTCTAGGAAACTGGGCCCCCTTTTCTGCGTCTGGATCCGTCCGTGAATAACGGCCTAGCAGGTCTAGGAAACTGGGCCCCCTTTTCTGGGTCTGGATCCGTTCGTGAATAACGGCCTAGCAGGTCTAGGAAACTGGACCCCCTTTTCTGGGTCTGGATCCGTCCGTGAATAACTGCCTAGCAGGTCTAGGAAACCGGGCCCCCTTTTCTGGGTCTGGATCCGTCAGTGAATAACTACCTAGCAGGTCTAGGAAACCGGGCCCCCTTTTCTGGGTCTGGATCCGTCCGTGAATAACTGCCTAGCAGGTCTAGGAAACTGGGCCCCCTTTTCTGGTTCTGGATCCGTCCGTGAATAACGGCCTAGCAGGTCTAGGAAACTGGGCCCCCTTTTCTGGGTCTGGATCCGTCCGTGAATAACGGCCTAGCAGGTCTAGGAAACTGGGCCCCCTTCTCTGGGTCTGGATCCATCCGTGAATAACGGCCTAGCAGGTCTAGGAAACTGGGCCCCCTTCTCTGGGTCTGGATCCGTCCGTGAATAACTGCCTAGCAGGTCTAGGAAACTGGGCCCCCTTTTCTGGGTCTGGATCCGTTCGTGAATAACTGCCTAGCAGGTCTAGGAAACTGGGCCCCCTTTTCTGGATCTGGATCCGTTCGTGAATAACTGCCTAGCAGGTCTAGGAAACTGGGCCTCCTTTTCTGGGTCTGGATCTGGATTAAAAATAGAAATTGTTGGTCCTCACCCCCTGTACTTTCTAGAGAATGTCGTTGTATGTTTCCATGGTTAAAATCTCCCATTGTGATACATTCCCCTTTACTAACTTCCTTTATAGCATTTTGTATTTTTGTGTTATCCTCTTGGTTTATATTTGGACTTCGGTAAACTAATCTAATATTTAATTTTGAATATCCTGAAAATATTTTGCACCAAACAGTTTCATCGTTATCTGCTTCCCTTTCAAATTTTATTTCATAAGCCTGAATAGATTCGTTAACATATAAGATAACTCCCCCTCCCCTTCTTCCTATTCGATCTCTCCTAAACATTACGTATCCTGTCAATCCTAATTCAGCATCTGTTATGTCTCTGTTGGCCCATGATTCGGTAATACAAGTTATGTGAGGGTCAATATCTTCTACCATAATGTTTAATTTGTTTTTCTTATTTACTATACTCCTAGCATTTAAACACACGCATCTATGACCTGCTTCAGACATGTTTTTCGGACATTTTGTTATTGGTTTATCTGCACTAGTGACCTTTTGTTCTGCTTGAGGCATCTCTAAGTAATCCACCTGCGCTTCTAGTTTAAATAGTGTTTACTACCAAAAATATTTGATATGCTACCCATGCCACTGTCTACTGCTGCTGTGAGTCCATCCGCAACTACTGCTGCCCCCTTTCCACTTAGATGAAGCCCGTCCTTCATGTACATATCCACCCTTCCAACAAAACTTCCCCACAAATCCACAAAACCAACTTCCTCTTTCCTACATAGCTTCTCGACTAGCATGTTAATTGCCATTCCCCTGCAATTTCGATATCTATGATCCCTCCTTCCTATTACTGGTAAAATACCTGACCGTATTACCTGCTCAACCCGCGTCTGCTTTAGTGTTCTGACCAAATTCCTGTATTTCCTAACTATGGCAGTTGTACCCTCCCTCTCCACGTTATTTGTCCCTACGTGTACTAAAACAGATCCAACCTTGCCCGAAAGCACGATGTTTTCTACCCTATCAGTTATCGCCTCTATTTTGGCCCCAGGGAAGCAAACTACCACGTCATCTCCCTTGTTTAAGACTCTGTCGGTCTTCCTAACTATTGAGTCCCCCACAAATACCCTCGCTCTCTTTCTCACCCCCTCTATCACTGCCTCGGAATAGCTCTTCCGATGGATCCCGTCCATCACAGTCTGTCCTGCAGCCTTGTCACTTGGTGGCAGACTGTTATCAGGCTCTCTCTCACTCATCAACCTGTCACCTTTCCCTCCCGTCGCCTGGCTAACTTGCGCTCCTGTCGCCTTCCCTCCTGAAACCTTCCCTCCCGTCTCCCTCACTCCCATCGCCTTAACTATCGTCCACCGACTCCTTCGCTACTGTCTCCGCCACTCCCCTTTCATTCGATCCATTTGTCTTCCCTCCCATTTATTTCCTTCTCATCTCGTTTCGTCCTGTCTCCCTACGACCTGTCACCTTACATCCTCTCAGCCTCCTCCCAGGCTGAGGTGAGCTCTCCCTAGCATCTCTCTCGTCGTCTTCCCCCACTTTATCATCTACTGTCCCCCACCAGAACCACTGGCACAACCCACCTGCTCCCTTTCCACCACTGCCACAACGAGCAGCCTCAGCTGTTCTAACTCCACCTCAAGTTCCTTCATCCTCGTACATCCCCTACACTAAAAACTAAAACTATCCGCCTGAACCTCAGCCCAGGACTTCTCACACCCGGACTTGACGAAGTCCACCCAGTTTCTACAACTGCTGCATATTAAATGCCTGGTGGCCTTTACCTGCCGTTTGCACGGCGCCATCAAAAAATTTAGACTTAATCTGATTGCTACGTTAGCCTTGAATAAGGCTGTTTTTGTGTTCAAAAGAACACTTTAGGCTAATATACTTGCTAACTATGTCTTTTCTACTAAGTTCGCACGAGCAAAGAAAAAGCCTGCCACCTAGCGAATACGGAGAACACTGTGTAAACAAAACAACGAAGTCAGTGTAAACGAACTTACGCTAAAATCCTGTTGTTAATTCCTTTTTGCCGAAATCGTTTACTACAACTATATAATATATTACCTTATGAATGTTATTTATGTAAATGTATCACTTTATCTAATATATATTTAACAATGTATACGATAGTTTGGTTCACCAGTTTAATTCATGACCTGTAAACAAACTCCCCCTTATCGCTCATTGAATTTGAGTCCGGGTAAAATACTGCCTCTGTTAATAAAAACAGTTTCTTGATATATGTCTATAAGAAGTTTGTGTATATAGTATATGTGTAATAGTAATACTTATTCTAACCAATATTCCACTGTTTCTGACTATTCACTATGCTATCTAATTTTTTTATGGTAAACAACCCTATTAAATGACTTCCCTGTCGGAGTCCGAAACTAACTTACTCTAAAATCCTGCCTCTGACTAATAATGAACAAAAACTGTTTTCTAATATATGTCTACGATACGTTTATGTATAATATATATGCAATAGTAATACTTACTCTATTAAATATTCAACTTTTTTCTTAAATTCTCTACACCAATTTCAAGTCGCTGCTTCACCAAGATTCCGGAAGTCTAGTCGGTCAAAACAGTATAATATGGTTAATATTTAGATATTATTTCAAATAATATGGTCGTTTTAGCTATACGAAAAAACCCCAACTAGCTGCGTATTGAGTTAACAAACGGAAATCGCCGTCCTATCTTTAAGATCACATCGAAATTACAACATTTTTACTCTTCTCGTTTTCTAAAAATCGCTGTTCCATTACACCGCATACGTTGTACATTACACCGCTTACGTTGTACGTTACACCGCATACGTTGTACGTTACACCGCATACGTTGTACGTTATACCGCATACGTTGTACGTTACACCGCATACGTTGTACATTACACCGCATACGTTGTACGTTACACCGCATACGTTGTACGTTACACCGCATACGCTGTACGTTACACCGCATACGTTGTACGTTATACAGCAAACGTTGTACGTTACACCGCATACGTTGTACGTTATACCGCATACGTTGTACGTTACACCGCATACGTTGTACATTACACCGCATACGTTGTACATTGCACCGCATACGTTGTACATTACACCGCATACGTTGTACATTACACCGCATACGTTGTACGTTACACCGCATACGTTGTACATTATACCGCATACGTTGTACATTACACCGCATACGTTGTACATTACACCGCATACGTTGTACATTGCACCGCATACGTTGTACATTACACCGCATACGTTGTACACTACACGACGCGTCACCCGTCGACCTCGCAATCACAGTATTTATTAAACAATATCGCATTGGCTACATCTTAGATTACACATAACACAATCGTATATATTACACAGAAACGTACACCGCGTACATCATATGATATATAACACGCATTGTGCGCGATATATGACAACACATACGGTTCAGTAACACAGTTTACGCAGTGTAAACAGTATGTATTAACTGAACTAAACATGTCACATATTATATAACGCCGACACTACGACCAACAATTAGTTACCCTGGTTAATACAAATAAATGATCCCTAAGAACTAATTATTTATCCCTGACACGGATAATACGTCACAACAAAAGCTGATCTTATACTAAGCAGCCATACGACAAGACGAACGAGAGCACAACAGTAGTTTTAAGTGTGTCTAAAGAAGTTTTTTAAGTGTGGGCTATCGTCATGTCTAAAGAAGTTACTAGGTCCTATGTTATATATGTAATGAAGACGTTTCAACATTCGTATTAATATGACAGCGCGCACCAAACGTTTCAGTTTTTATGCTCCACAACCATACTTACGCTGGCCGGCACGAACACACAGGAACGAACACACCAACGAACGAACACACGTGCCGTGCTTAAGTACTATTTTATTCGGATTCTCCAATGAGATAAAAATTTGTGGAGCTTTGTTAGTTTTACAAATAATCTTGCAACAATAAAAACGGTAGTGTTTTCGGACGGAACCTCTAAGAACGTTAGAGAATCGTTACTTCTGCAGAATAACGTTAAGGCTGGTCATAGGATGTCTGATTAACCTCTTTCAGCACTTTGTGCCATGCAACTTCTCCAAAACCAACCAACTTATCGAGAATCTTTTCAACAATTAATTTTATCTGACATTTAATCGTAGAACTGTGACAATTCACTGTGTGTTCTGCGTTACTCAATCTTGACCAATACTCTCCGCATGTGTTGTCACCTAGACATTATATTATTCCAACCTTTCCTGCATTAATTATGCGATTTGTGTAAAACAAGTTTTTCTTCACGAACAATATTGGAATGTTTAAAGCTGCCATTATATGTATTTCCCAATATTACGATAAGTTTATTATAATTATTGTAATACACAAATATGGCTTTCTCATTTATAAATGTAATTTTGGAAATGCCATATCAATTGTCAATGGACACTGCCGCGATATTTCTGCCTTTCACGTAAATAATGTTGATATTATAAACAAATATTCTGGATTATGTTAATGTTTTTAGAGAAATAAATCTGGGAAATGCAACATACATACGACCTTTACATATCATGTGTGATTCATCAGAGTGACCTTGACCTTGACCTATAAACATATTATCACGTATGATTCAGCAGAGTGACCTTGACCTTTAATTGTGTCGCTTAAGTGTATTGATTGATTGATTTGGGGAAAATGTCTGAGTTCAGGATGTGAATTTTGTACCATAATTAGTATGTAAATTCTCACCTGACATTCACATAATTCAATACACACACATCGCACATAACCTTGCGCTTGACCGCTAGTTAGTTCTCGATGCCATGGCAACGGAGCCGTGGGGTGTTATGATTTGGCCCTCTGGTGGTGGTGACGTCGTATTCACAGAGAAGACTATGAATCCGCCCCGATTGTCTTCCGTTCTGATGACGTCATTTGGACTGACGCATGCGCACTGCATCGCATTTACCCGGCGAAAACGTGTTCCTGCCGCATGCCAGTAACACGCACCGTAAAGGTCCCTCTTCAATTCGATTTATTCGCTGGTTTCATTTTAGGCTAATTTCGCGAAAAATCAAACCTACCCAGTATGCACTACGACATGCTAGCTCTAGTATGCACTACGACATGCTAGCTCTAGTATGCACTACGACATGCTAGCTCTAGTATGCACTACGACATGCTAGCTCTAGTATGCACTACGACATGCTAGCTCTAGTATGCACTACGACATGCTAGCTCTAGTATGCACTACGACATGCTAGCTCTAGTATGCACTACGACATGCTAGCTCTAGTATGCACTACGACATGCTAGCTCTAGTATGCACTACGACATGCTAGCTCTAGTATGCACTACGACATGCTAGCTCTAGTATGCACTACGACATGCTAGCTCTAGTATGCACTACGACATGCTAGCTCGTTTGTGCAAATTTGCTATTTAGCTTTGGTGGAATAATCTGACAAACTATGACATTAGTTTTGTTGATGGGGTCGATAATACTTAATATATTCACACACTACAGATCTGAACATCAGTGAACTGATCCGCGATGGGCTCATTCAATTGAGGAGAGAGTATTAAGCGATTTTGCGATGCGCAGCACTATATGATTGTTGAGGCAGGCTTATTCGTTACGTCTAACATGAAGGAAGAAACAAGTAAGAGAGGTAGACACGAAATACATCTTTAGAAGAAAATCAGCGCTCAAAGTTCGGATTCATGACAAGGATCGATCGTCAATTTTCTCGTGTGAATTTAACTTTCGACTTCCACGTAATCTGGAAATTTATCGGATGTCTGACGACACGGCTGATCAACTATACTACAATATACTTGTATGTTAAAAAAAATAAAATTGAAACATGTATATCTACGAAACGACAACATATCTCTATAAGTTTGATTTAACAATTAATATATGCACGATGGAAGCCGAAAATAGGTTCGCAAATAAATTAACGTGTCAACATATTCTGATTGACCAACACGCATTAGACCCATACATAACTAGGTAGTGAGCGTGTAAACGGAATGTACAATTTTTATTGGTTAACTAAACGATATTGCGACATTGATTGTATTAGTATTTTAAGATATCGGTTGGTTAATAATTGTATCCATACAAACGTTAACATCGTGATCTTTTGTCGTCTCCTAATATTCTCTAAAATACACGATTTGGCGATAAAATGAAACTTGCTTGTTTTACGACATATGGGAGACCGCGCTACGGCAATTAAAGACCAATAAATCTTTATTTGGTGGAATATAACGTATTCACCTAGTGACGTAACAAACAGAGTGTTAAATCTGATCCCGTTTTGTAAAATTGGTGGTAAATATATACTGCAGTAACATAGATTGAAACATGAAATATAACACTGTTAGTTTAGATTACCTTGAAGTCTAAAAAAATCAGAGTATTTTGGACTTTTAATTACACGAACCCGCCAAATAGGTTCGAATCAGTTAGCCATTGAAAATCGTTGTGCATTCCTTTTCAGCTCACTACGCATCAACCATGACTGGTTTCATACCTATACAATTAACATTCATATTTGTGAATTTATGCATTTTGTAGACATTCGTAGTATGTTTTTGTATTTCTTAATTCATGTTACATTTCTTGTCGAATAAACAATTCCTGATTCCTGATTCCTGATGAGCCGTTGAGCTCCAGATAGAGACAGCAGCAACTACTAGACCACGACTATCTATAATAAGGAATGGGGGGGTATTGGCGTACGTGTTAGACGTGCGTCTTGAGGTAGTCAATCATGACATTGACGGCGTTACTGGCATATTGCACGGACAGGTTATCGACGAGCGCGTGCAGCGCCTGGTAGTGCGCATGCTTGACCTTTACCCCGGCAGCGCGCAGGCGCGCCACGTACATGAAGGCCTCGTCTCGCAACACGTCCTGTTCGCAGGAGAACATGTAAGTGGGCGGCAGGCCGGCCATGCTCTTGGCGAGGAGCGGCGAGAAATACGGGTCTGTGACGATCTGCTTGAGTGTGTTCCACAGCGTGGCGTTGCCGTTGACGACGACGCTGGACGAGTCGTACTGCGCCTGTACGGCGGCAGACAGCAGGGACCTGTCTACGTACTTGTCATATGTGCGTTTGGCAGCCGCCGTCGTGTGCGCGTTCGAACTGAGCAGCGGCTGCAAGCAACGACGTGGATCAGTGCCTCAGTGCACTAATTACTAATGCACTAATTCCTGGGGAGGGGGTGGACGCATCATTGAACAACCTATACTCTCGATAGAGCGCAACAGGGACCGATTCTCTTTTATGTACTTATCTTATGTATCCTTCCATCCATCCATGCATCCATCCATGCATCCATCCATGCATCCATCCATCCATCCATATATCCATACATCCATCCATGCTTCCATGCATCCATGCATCCATCCATGCTTCCATGCATCCATCCATACACCCATACATACATCCATACATGCTTCCATCCTTGCATCAATCCATCCATACATCCATCCATCCATCCATTCTTCCATCCATCCATCCATCCATCCATTCTTCCATCCATTCTTCCATCCATCCATCCATCCATCCATTCTTCCATCCATCCATCCATCCATCCATCCATCCATCCATCCATCCATCCATCCATCCATCCATCCATCCATCCATGCATCCATGCATCCATGCATCCATCCATCCATCCATCCATCCATACATCCATCCATCCATCCATCCATCCATCCATTCTTCCATCCATCCATACATCCATCCATGCATCCATCCATACATCCATCCATCCATCCATCCATCCATCCATCCATCCATTCTTCCATTCATCCAACCATCCACCCACCCGTCCGTCCGTCCGTCCGTCCGTCCGTCCGTCCGTCCGTCCGTCCGTCCGTCCGTCCGTCCATGCATGCATGCATGCATACATGCATGTATACACACGCTCGCACGCACGCACGCACGCACGCACGCACACACGCACGCATACATGTTGTACAGTGAGATAACTCCAGGCATGCACCAGTTAAGTTAACTAAACAGTTACATAAAATTATTCGAAGTAAATCACGTCTGCTGGACAGCTGAGCTCACCACTACATAAAATGGAATATCCAGTATTATCAGGTTTATATTAGTCCTTGTTTAATAATTTGGTGGATTTGTTCACTTAAACTTAATCAACGTCTTCCCTTAAAATGAGTTCAAGAAATTAAACTACATTGTCCTTTCTGTAAAAAATATTCGTTAAATACATTAACTTCATTAAGTTAATTCAATGAACAAACTGAAATTAACCCATTCTTAGTTAATTCCATTGCTACGTCTTGTTCCTTACCAGTAGAGAGGTGGGCATGTTTCCGTTGGCGTACCACATCCAGAACGAGATCATCCAGCTGCGGTCGAGATAGGGATCACACGCGTTCTTCTGGTACGACGGCGTGTTGAAATCGAAAGCCTGCAGCACTGGGTAGATGAGAGCCTGCATCTTCAGTTTTGGTTTCGTTTTGTCGTTGCGCAGCCTCAACGCTACAGCGGCTGCCAGGTTGCCTCCAGAACTGTCCCCTGCATGAGGGACAGTGAGGAAGAAGTGGGAGCGGCTCGGAAAGCAGCGGGTGAATAAAAAAAATTATATCTCAAAGTTTACCTGTATTGACTTTCGCCACCCTTGCCAAGACAGCTTCTCCAGTACTAGCGACGATGACGTCCTGGTAAGATGACGTCATCGCAGACGTGTAGAAGTTCGTAGTTCCACTCATCTCGTTTGATCCTTATCCATATCGTTGACTTCACGTGTCTTCTCCTTTTGTGGGATTCCCTGTCTTCTCCTTCTGTGGGACTCCCTGTCTTCTCCTGTGGGACTCCCTGTCTTCTCCTTCTGTGGGACTCCCTGTCTTCCCCTTCTGTGGTACTCCCTGTCTACCACCTTTATTCCTTCCCAATCTAGTAGTTGATTCTCGGTGGTTGTGTGGTGTGTGTGATCATAGTTGATTCTCGGTGGTTGTGTGGTGTGTGTGATCATAGTTGATTCTCGGTGGTTGTGTGGTGTGTGTGATCATAGTTGATTCTCGGTGGTTGTGTGGTGTGTGTGATCATAGTCACTAGTACCGTCGAAGCCATCTTGACCAAGAGTACCGAAAGTCTATTATTATTTTATGAACATGAAAATTAACTATCCTGAGAAATATTCAATAAACTGTAAATCCAGGTTTAGACGAGGAGATATATTTGCCGGAACCAGGCCAGTGATACGTCGTTAGAAAAGGTCAAGGCCATCGCACGCGATGTCCCTTCAAAATAGGACCAGTTCTTATATAAAATAGTTAATTTGCGAATTGCACAGTAGAACCTCGTTTAGCCGCACACTTTGTTTCCCATGGGTTTCATGGGCGGATGCAAACCCTGAAAAAAAGGGGTGCCCAGTTTCCCCCAAAATACACCTGCGGCCATACAGAACTGGTAGTCGTCCTAATGTCTACAGCACGCACGCACGCACGCACGCACGCACGCACGCACGCACGCACGCACGCACGCACGCACGCATGCACGCACGCATGCACGCACGCAATAGTCATCTTCATATAAGGCTACACATCTGCACAGTTGCAACAACCTCATAAGATGGGCGGCCTCTCGTAAAAGGGATTGACCGTGGGATAGCCTTGTTTATTGATGGTTAGGTGACCTCTGCTGAGAGGATGGCCTTCTATGACAGGGATCTTATCACACCCGCTGCTGCCCATTGGAAATTCCCCACTGACAACAAGAAATGTGTTGCGTTTAGTAACGTACACTATGATGATAACACAGTATGGAAACCACTTCAACGTGAGGGCTGAGCTTGTCTGGTCAAAACCAGTGACTCTATTCTGGGAACAGTTTTGGATATAGAGACACGGAGGTCATCCTCCGTGCGCAGTCGGGCACAATTTTTTTTTGTCATGTAGAACTTCGCCGAGAATCCTTGCTCGCAGAAATAGGTAGATGGAAACATCAACAATGAAACATCAACAATCAAACATCAACAATCAAACATCAACAATCAAACATCAACAATCAAACATCAACAATCAAACATCAACAATCAAACATCAACAATCAAACATCAACAATCAAACATCAACAATCAAACATCAACAATCAAACATCAGCAATGCCGTCACAGGCAATTAAGTCACACATGGATATGAATCGCTCAAGTTGTACAAAAACTTTGTCAGGGGACGAGCTTCACATGCACCAAATACAGTGGAGTACTTCGCTAACTCCAACATGTCTTCCTTCCTGCCGTCTCAATGAGGTCGCCGTCTCAGTGAGGTCGCCGTCTCAGTGAGGTCGCCGTCTCAGTGAGGTCACCGTCTCAGTGAGGTCGCCGTCTCAGTGAGGTCGCAGCTCCCACTCAACGGATGAAATTCGAATCCAGCGCACTCAGATCAGAGAAGTATGTATGAAACTCCTTTTGCATGGAAGGCAGGCACGCCTGCATAAGTTACTTTATGATTTCATGTCCCGTTTCTTCATCCTGAAACGCCGCGCTTAGGTGTTAAAAAACATGTTGAAGCTTCATTCCTTGATTTTGCCGCCCACCAGCTTCACGATGAACGCTTGTGCGTTGTGCACAAAATCAGTCGCCGTAGTGAACTGTCTTTGGAGTGACTTGTTAAGCAAGTTAATGCGGAAGAAGATGTCGTTCAAGTAGGTCAGCTGCAAGAGTCACCTTTGTCCAACAGTTTATTGACGAACTTTCGAGACTGCTCCTTGGCGATGCGGTCAAAGAATTCGGGGTTTCCCCTTTCTACGACACCGCGTTCCCCGCGAGAGCCAACGAACCTCGGCGTGGAAGAGCAGCGCCTCTTGGTCCGCATCGAACGCTTGGCATTGTGGTCGCTGGACTTGACGGTGTTTACAAGTTTGCCACTAACTGTAGCAACGAAGCGACATCGTTGTGACTTTGTGGGCGCTGGACTTGACGGTGTTTACAAGTTTGCCACTAACTGTAGCAACGAAGCGACATCGTTGTGACTTTGTGGGCGCTGGACTTGACGGTGTTTACAAGTTTGCCACTAACTGTAGCAACGAAGCGACATCGTTGTGACTTTGTGGGCGCTGGACTTGATGGTGTTTACAAGTTTGCCACTAACTGTAGCAACGAAGCGACATCGTTGTGACTTTGTAGGCGCTGGACTTGACGGTGTTTACAAGTTTGCCACTAACTGTAGCAACGAAGCGACATCGTTGTGACTTCGTGGGCGCTGTGCTTGATGGTGTTTACAAGTTTGCCACTAACTGTAGCAACGAAGCGACATCGTTGTGATTTTGTGGGCGCTGGACTTGATGGTGTTTACAAGTTTGCCACAAACTGTAGCAACGAAGCGAAATCGTTGTGACTTTGTGGGCGCTGGATTTGATGGTGTTTACAAGTTTGCCACTAACTGTAGCAACGAAGCGAAATCGCTGTGACTTACCATAATTTACGAAGTATTTTAACTGGGAAAACTGTAGGTCATCCTAGAACAGCAATTTATGGATGTGGGTGGCGACTTTTTCTAATAATTAATGTTTGCATGAAAAGAACATGCTGTATGTGAATTTGATAGCTCTACAGAAACACAATCATGTTCTCCTTCGAGGACCACACAAAGTGACAACATTATTGCACCGTTGCACGTAACCTTACAACAACCCGCGTACCCCTGGAAAACCTCGGGCGTGGAAATAAAAAAAAAAATGCAATGACAATAAGACTCCATTTGCGTGTAGCAATTGGTACAAAATTATCAAGGGGGTGCCCGGGTACGTTATAGACACCCCCTGGATCTGCCCATGTGGTTTTGGCTGAATTATTGAAGCGTGCGTATTGGTGAATCGCGGAATAATGAAGCAAATTACAGTGTACAGAGATTCAGCACAAACAGCGGGCGGAATACTGAATAAATTGAATTATTGCATAAAGGGGTTATCAAAGAACGGACGAACGAGGTTTCACTGTATCTGATACACGAGAGCGTTACTCCAAACTCCCCACCAGTGGCGCTACTCACCATTCTGCAAATCTTCATATCATTTTGTAAACTCGTAATTGTTTTCAAGGAATCTCCCGATTTCAATTGCATACAATTGGGAATAGCGTTTACATTGAAAATGTGACTAGAAGCACAACAACGTTCGTTTTTGCTTGAAATTATGTTACGTTATCCCAGTGCACAGTTCCAATGACGCAAACACAATCGAGTTGTCCAGCCAACCAGTCGTTTATACCACTCCACAACTGTCCATTTTGAATTAATAATCAATTTGTGGCACAAACTCCCCAACAGTGGCGCCACCCAGCATAACACCACTACCACAACTTGATTATAAATTCAAAATGAACAGTTGCGGAGTGGCATAAAGAAATGGTTGCAACTGGCACTTAAGCAGCGTAACAAACTGCCAAATAAAAACAAACATTATTGTGTTTCTAGACACATTTTCAATGCAAACACTATCCACAATTGTGTGCATTTGAAACTGATATATTTCTTTTGACAAAAATTAGGAGTTTACCAAATGAGATATAAAGATGCAGAATCTACACATCAAATGAAAGTTATGGCGGTGGTAAAAAATTGTGAGTGGCGCCCCTGGTGTGCAGTGTGGCGTAACCCCGGTCCATGAAGGGACGTCGACGTACCTGAGACAGCGACCCGGGTCTTGTCGACACCGAGGCTAGCGGCGTTCCTGAGGAAGTGTTTGATGGCATTCACGCAGTCGTCGAGGCCTTTCGGGAATAGGTGTTCCGGTGCCAGGCGGTAACTACAGACACAAGAGAGACTGGTATAACGTCGACGTATGGCAAACTCCCAGGGGGGGTACTCCCTATACTGAGGTATACATGTATGTGCCGCGCAAATGCCCCTGGTTTTGATCATTTCTCTCTCTCTGTCCGTAGAAAAAAATTAAATGTTCTCTCTTTGTGCCCCAATTAAACCTGATAATTCTCTCTTTCATCGAAGAGGAAATTTCCCAATGAAAACGTTCCGCCCGGGCTTACCTTACATTTATAGATATTACCTTACACTTATAGATATTAGATACATTGTTCAATAATTCTCTCTTGGTGACCCTAAATTTCTTTATTTCACTCTCTCTCTCTCTCTCTCTCTCTCTCTCTCTCCATGTGCTCCATGGGGCTCTGGTGTCACACCCCCACCGTTTTGGCATGGCAGTCCCCCCCGGGGGGGGGGCACAAACTACATGTTACACAGTCATAATAATCACCATCACAATAGGCAACAACAAAACCATTCAAAGACCTATTCTCTTCTTTTGCCGTGAATATTGGACCTTGACATAGATTTGACAAAGTAAAATCACTGCAGCAGACATGAAAGCCATACGAATGATACAAGGTATCACCAAATGATACAGGGTGACACCACATGATACAGGGTGACACCACATGATGCGGGGTGTCACCAAGTGGGACAAATCTCTACAGGGAGAGCTAGATCGCTCCTATTGTAGAAGTGATCAAGATGAATACATTGAGATGGTGTGGTCATGTGATGAGAAGAGAAATGATTGTGTTATAAACGTGACCATAGGCATCATCATGACGGAAAAGAGACCGAGAGGAAGGATATCGAAGGAACGGTAAAAGAACCGTACAGTATGGAGGAAGTCGATTTCTTGCCACACTGACAGGAGTTATACTGTCACTTGAATTCCTAACTGGAATAAGGTAAGCAGTGGAACATAGCAGTCATCATCATTGTTTTGATCGTTGTAAGTGACGGAAGATAACGGTAAACAGTTAACGGTAAACAGTTAACGTTAAAATATATTATCCACGTTCCCACCACCCGTTCATTCCCACGTGTTCCCTCCTTCGTATTTCCCCTGCGTTTTTGTTTTGGGTGGTAATCTTGCTAAATCATCCTTTTTCATTCTTGGCGTTCCTTTCTTTATAGTTCCTTCTCCATACACCTCTCTTCAAACTATGTTTTCCTTATTCCCTTATTCGCGTTTCCCATTCCACCTCAACGCACTTTCCACCAGTCCAACGGCTCCACATCCAACTACGTCATACAATGACTAGCAGTGCGATACTCATTACAATACGTTCCCGTGAAACAGATGTCAGACATTTTGAAGGGTGTGTCGTGTATTATTTCACATACATATGTTCTTCAATTAACAGAAAACCAGACCATACAAGCTAATATTAGTCAAAGAAAAACGTTGATTGGATTTCACACAATACTCACAGAGGTCGATACGCGAATTGAACAAATGATCTACAACGTGTGAAACTGTCGTCAGTATCAATATCAATGTTTAAAGATGTGACAGGTATTGCCCACATTAAGTCAACATTCTTAATTCTCCATAAGCCAAAGATTTATTTGTTACTTTGCTAAGAATTAGTTGGTTAAAATGTTGACTATGAAGGAACACGAACAACTGGAAGTGAAATAGCTGTCATAATCTGCGTGAATTCATGTTTACTCTGTCAATCAGAATGGCATTCAAGTTGGCTCGGGCAGCAAACGACATTGGACGTTCGTCGTTGGGAATGTCCGATTACAGCTGAGCCAGTAACGAACGTTGACGGTAGTTTGTTTCACGTCACACACAAAACATACAGTGTAGAACCACAAGATTTCCAGGCTTCGTGTGAAATAATGGTAGTGCATATGCGTACTGCAATAAATACACAGCGTAGCATCATCTCTCGCAGTGGACTGCTACAAACAATTGTGACAATTTCTCGCACAAGAACTGAACAGGCAGCTCGACGGCAGTTACATTAGATTGCTCTGGAAATATCTAAATGCGCACTGGAGCAATAGGCTGACATACAAATAACTTTGTGGGATATAAACAATCTGTCAAACAAGGTTCAAATGAAACACCCTCCAACTAATTATCTGGTCACTGCCATCGCCACATTAAAAACCCAGTGTCCCCTAATATTGTGGACACCCACTCGTGGCCAAAAAAAAAATACTAGGAAATTAAAAAAACATACACCAAATTAAACTCTGAAAATCCGGATGTCGAAGTGGCCGACCTTTAATCCCTAATGAACAAACGACTTTTGTTGGAACGGCTGTCAACCCCCGGCCCCGGCAGACCAGTGTTGACGATGATGAATACATAGCTTCTTCAGTTCTTCGGCTTCCACAAGAGAGCGCCACTGATGTCGGTCTGTATCCTGCTTGGTGATGGTGTCCAGCGCCAGACTGCGTGCTAACATCTCTCGTGCTCGTCTCCGCGTTTACTTGGGGAGACTCCGAGTCCTTCTACCGTCCGCTGTCCAGCGTACAACTGTCTTGTACATCTCCGTCTTGCTATCTGTGTTGCTAGCGATGTTACATCTGTTTTGCGAAGGGGCTTTTCATTGGTGATCGCGCTTGACCAAAACATCCTCCAGCTCTAATGATAAATGTCACTGATCTATATATGCCGTCAACTCCGGATTCTACTTGTCATTCTCCGAAAAACGAAGGCCGCCAGCAGTATAATGATCGGCATGGCCGAACAGTTGGATGTCATGACGTGTCCCCAAAGAACTAGAATGCGATTGAAAATAAATATGCGCAATGTAGATGTCCGCCTCAGTACCATGCGAGTGGTCGGGTGTGTTCGCCTTATGATGCTGCAAGGTAACACATTCCTGTGTCCATGTTCTGACGTCACTGAGCTGATCAAACGAGTGGTCAGATGTGTCCGCCTTATGATGATGCAAGGTAACACACTCCTGTGTCCATGTTCTGACGTCACTGAGCTGATCAAACGAGTGGTCAGATGTGTTCGCCTTATGATGCTGTATGGCAACACACACATGTGTCCATGTTCTGACGTCACTGAGCTGATCAAACGAGTGGTCAGATGTGTTCGCCTTATGATGCTGCAAGGCAACACACACCTGTGTCCATGTTCTGACGTCACTGAGCTGATCAAACGAGTGGTCAGATGTGTTCGCCTTATGATGCTGTAAGGTAACACACACCTGTGTCCATGTTCTGACGTCACTGAGCTGATCAAACGAGTGGTCAGATGTGTTCGCCTTATGATGCTGTATGGTAACACACACCTGTGTCCATGTTCTGACGTCACTGAGCTGATCAAACGCTGTCTTGTGATGTATACAAATGATCTGTGTCATCATTGAACCTTCAAGAAATAGGGTATGTTTTGAAATCGAAGTCGTAAACTTTGCATTAAAATACGCAAATCAGCAATGGTTATTTAATGACAGGGACTTAACGTACTCGACTCAAGTGCTTTGTTTTTTCCTTACCACGAACTATTTGTATTGTTTAGCGAATGCGGCGGCGTCAGGTGTCGTGGTCAATGTGATTAGGATAAATCAAGAAGGTTACCACAGTTAAGTGTGTGTTCAGTACTCGTGAGTGCAGAAGTCTGCATGTCCATCGGTTCAGGTCGTCTCCCTGTATCGCCGTTACTGTACGCCTCTCTTGACAGAGCATACGTACAACAGTCGTGCATCGGTCACGCACGCTGGTGTACATACACGCACGCATGCATGCATACACGTACGCACGTACGTAGCATATACATGCATACGAACGCACGCACCCACCCACCCACTCAACCGCCACCCTGCCCCCAAACACACACAATGTTTTGTAATATGTTATTTCCTTACGTAACGCGGAACTCTGTCGTTACGACCGCCCAAGGCGCCGTACATTTCACCTTCTGACTTCTCATTTAACACCAATTCAACTTCTTTTGACAACACCTCAATGAATCGCCGTCAGGTCAGAGAGGGAAAGATTGATTACTTTTGTCGACACCAGTTAAGTGAACCACTCGTTTTTTGTTGGTGAGTGTTTCGAGTTCCGACTCGTAGTGACATCTATATTGCTAGCGATAGCTGAATGATGAGACACCACTGGGCGCTGACGCGTACTAATTTGTAATTTGCATAGTTACGTCGCCGTACAAATAGATTAATATATATTCATACAAATGCACTCGAATATACATGCAAAGCTAACGCATCAAATATGCAGGTACGCACGCACGCATGCATACATAAATTAAGACAATGGGTTATACCTGGAATTAAATCACGGAGATGACACAAAAAGGACATATTTGTGAACTTCTGTTGATGGCTTATTCTCCTAGCGAACAAACGGACCCAAATAGGCTATTCCGAAAAAAAAACGGTGTGTTTAACTATTTTTATTCCCTGTAGCATGCCTTATATAAGGTACAAAATTAAAACTAATACGTATTTACGTATTATAATAAATGACAACATTCATGTAAATGGTTTTGTCTAGCGTGTCGCTATACTAAGCCGAAACAGTTATTAAATTTACTTTGATGTGACGTACTACACCACGTTATATATGGGCTTAGTGTCTCCTTTGTTCATTAAGGCTCATGTCAATGGTATCACTGTCACGTTTTGTGATCAATCCACTATGTTATCTATCATACTTTAAAGGTCTGGGTGAGTATAAAGGAAGTTCATTCACTACGAAGAATCAAAACGTCGCGTTGCCCGTTTTCGTACGGTTATATATGAACGATAATTGGGTCGAAAAAGGCCGTTTAAAATCTGCCCCGCCTCCTCGAATTACATTGTTGACATTGTACTTAGTACACCCTGACATTGTACTTAAAACATCCTGACATTGTACTTAGTACACCCTGACATTGTACTTAGTACACCCTGACATTGTACTTAGTACACCCTGACATTGTACTTAGTACACCCTGACATTGTACTTAGTACACCCTGACATTGTACTTAGTACACCCTGACATTGTACTTAGTACACCCTGACACCGACGAGGCCTACCACCTGCTGTTTAGTTGATTTACTGCCAACATTTAAGAAAGTCTCATCAAGCGAAATTTCAATGGATTGAAATTAGGAATTGGTTCAGTTAGATGCCGGTGACTGTACGCAACAATGACGTCATGCAGACGTCGCGTCTTTAGTGGAATCAAGTATCTACATTTAACACAGATCTAAGAAGGGAACCATTCGATACACGCGTCAGATGTGGACAAGGAATTCATTGGCAATTTATGCATCTGACGCCACAATAGACATCGACCAGTACTTGAATATAATAGACCACATTCCTATGTGCAGCATGACATCTGACGCCACTATAGACATCGACCAATACTTGAATATAATAGACGACATTCCTATGTGCTGCATGACATCTGACGCCACTATAGACATCGACCAATACTTGAATATAATAGACCACATTCCTATGTGCTGCATGACATCTGACGCCACTATAGACATCGACCAATACTTGAATATAATAGATCACATTCCTATGTGCTGCATGTCATCTGACGCCACTATAGACATCGACTAATACTTGAATATAATAGACCACATTCATATGTGCTGCATGTCATCTGACGCCACTATAGACATCGACCAATACTTGAATATAATAGACCACATTCATATGTGCTGCATGTCATCTGACGCCACTATAGACATCGACCAATACTTGAATATAATAGACCACATTCCTATGTGCTGCATGTCATCTGACGCCACTATAGTCATCGACTAATACTTGAATATAATAGACCACATTCATATGTGCTGCATGTGATCTGACGCCACTATAGACATCGACCAATACTTGAATATAATAGACCACATTCCTATGTGCTGCATGTCATCTGACGCCACTATAGTCATCGACTAATACTTGAATATAATAGACCACATTCATATGTGCTGCATGTGATCTGACGCCACTATAGACATCGACCAATACTTGAATATAATAGACCACATTCCTATGCGCCGCATGACATCTGACGCCACTATAGACATCGACCAATACTTGAATATAATAGACCACATTCCTATGTGCCGCATGACATCTGACGCCACTATAGACATCGACCAATACTTGAATATAATAGACCATATTCCTCTGTGCCGCATGACATGTGACGCCACTATAGACATCGACCAATACTTGAATATAATAGACCATATTCCTCTGTGCCGCATGACATCTGACACCACTATACACATCGACCGATACTTGAAAATACAAAGACCACATTCCTATGTGCTGCATGACTTTGGCTATCACAGTTTAACGTGTAAACATTTTGGGTTTTGCATTGATGAAATGTTTTATATTACTGCGGTCATCCAACGGTCCAAAATGTTATTAACCTCTCTACTGACATCACAACTGTTCGGCAATAAAGTAGATTATAATATTAACTAAGAAGATCCACGATAATTATTAGTTGGCCCTTTGTGTCTTCAAGCAACCTTTTATCCAGATCAGTGAAGGTATTTTCTTTGTTTGAGGGGTTTTCAGGTAGAGACCAGAATATATTCATGTTACGCAAGATATTTACCACCATCACCCCCCCCCCGTTTGGGGATTTTAGGTAGAAGAGACTTACCTATTCACGCCTCATCCGACAGACACAGATTTTCAACTTCCGATACATATATGCCTATGCTAGATGAGTCGGCGATTTGCAACATTTTGTGCCGAACGACCATGACTCGAACCCAGTAGGCCGTACCTCGTGGTCGCCATGACGACGCACCAAGCCAACTGATCCGCCGTGCCAGGTACAAGCAAGAACATCCACGTCCTGTTACGACCGACCAACAAATAGCTACGATGATTCGGCTGAAGCCGTCGTTAACTGTTCCAATTAGACACGCTGCTTCACTCGACGACATTTTGGGCGGTGTCCGTGATGGTGTTTAGTTTCCAAAACCACATCATTAACACAGCGTTGTACGAGTCGAATCGGCCGCATCTTTGGCTGTTGGTGTTGTGCATGAATCCGTACTGCCCCACCTTCAACTATCGAACACTGGGACACTATGCGAGACTTTGAAACCTGTGCTTGCGATACGCGTGTGTCCACTGTGGTTCTGGTTTTGGTAATAGTATATTTTCCATGTTGCTGCTTTAGTGCTCGAAACAGATACAGACATATAGGATAAGTTTGTCCAACTAAGTTCAAAATACACCTCGCGGCTTTACATATTTCACAATGTTTACATTGATAAAATCTTTCTTGGTTGGCCGATTAGTTGGATGACGTGCTTGATTGTTGATTGGTTGGTTGGTTGGTTGGTTGGTTGGTAGGTTGCTTGGTTGGTTGGTTGGTTGGTTCGTTCGTTCGTTCGTTCGTTCGTTAACTTTCACTCGCTATATTGGAATTGGTCTAATAGGCTGTATCTTTGAATAGTTGGCCCATTTGTACAGAAATTTCCGCCCTAATGGACACACAGCCCATCTGACATCAATTACATAAATTTATTATATTAATAGTCATATAAAAAAAAACTGTAAACATGTCAAACTTGAGACATTATCTCACAGGCGACATATCTTTGATTAACAATGAATGGTAGACCCACGTCACAACAATAACATTGCATCAAACGATAACATGCGTGATTCGTGTACATAAACTTACTACATATGACCAAACGTTGCATAGCCAGGTATGTTCTACATCTACGTTATTCAAAGTGACTGGTGTGTTGACAAATTTGCAGGCAGATGCAGACGCTATGTAATAGCGTGGAGGTTGTACCACAATACAAATATCTCGTTCCCGTGAACACTACCGCAAACGCGACAACATTCCTTAGACTGTCAGATCCCTCATTCCACGTGTAATAATAGTGAATGGTTAAGTTAAGAGGATATTGATAGGAATATGTTCTTAAGACTTAAAGAAAACACTAAACCCAGAGGACGCAAAGTGGCAGTAGTTAAGGAGTTAAGGAAAGTAGTTTGGGAAGAGTGTAGGTTGGACATGAAAAAGTACACGTTCTCACAGAGGGTGATAAATAAATGGAACGAACTGTCAAATAATTGTGTTAATACTAGTCTGAATGTGTTTAAAATAAAATTGACATATATCCGATAAGGGCGGGTTATACAAAATGATAAAATTATTGGACTCTCGATAAGATAACGGCTTCCGTGTCCATTTGCCATTTGGAACCTGTAGGTTTGGATGGCAATCTTGTTAAATCTCCTTAAATGACCACCTACTCGAGTACTAGTCGACTGTGGAAGTGTCTACACGAATACATTGACAATGTTAATATGCACAGCGTATTTAAGAACAGGATCCATACACTGCGTCCGCGAAAGCTGGTGTAACAGCAACTAAGTCTTTCGGAAGAAACAGTAGACACCGCTGGGCCATTCTACCTGGGGTCTACGCAGGGGAAGTAAAAACCCCACACAAGGGGTAAATGTGTATCCTGTCGTGATCTCTATTTCTGATTCTAGTTCCCGCGGCCGGAGCAGCTTCCCGGTCGGGCGTGTGAGAGGAGCCGAGCTCGCATTGTGGACGGCGGTCTGCCGTAGCTGACTCCCTACAAGAGTCTGACTGGATGGACCCTACTGACCTACCTTTTTGATAGAAGCAGTTTTAGTAGAATGGTATGTAAAGTAACTATGATAATACTTACTTAACTGACGCTACGACAAAGTCGCCTCTTGTTGCCATCCTACGAGTGATGCCGTCCATCTCGTCTGTAGGAAGAAACGGTGGAAAGTAAGGAACAACTGCTAAATTAGAGAAACGGTGAGTGAGTGGGTGGGTGGGTGGGTGGGTGGGTTTTGGTCGGGTGGGTGAGTAAATGAATGGGTGGGTGAGTGAGTGAGTGAGTGAGTGAGTGAGTGAGTGAGTGAGTGAGTGGGTGGGTGGGTGGGTGGGTGAGTGAGTGAGTGAGTGAGTGAGTGAGTGAGTGAGTGAGTGAGTGAGTGAGTGAGTGAGTGAGTGAGTGAGTGAGTGAGTGAAAAAAACATAGATTGAGACGAATGGATGGATGGATGGATGGATGGATGGATGGATGGATGGATGGATGGATGGATGGATGGATGGATGGATGGATGGATGGATGGAGGGGAATGAGTGTCCAAGAAAAACGCTGGAATACAACTCTTGAAATATCAATTCGTGTTAGTCAAAAATCAAACAAAGACGACGTTACTTAATATCCGTGGAAACCACGTCACTTACCAGCACTGCCTAGTGTCCAGCCGCCGCCGTGTATGAAGAAGATGGCCGGACGTAGGCCTTTATGTTGGGCCTTGGGCTGGTACAACTTCACTGGGATGCTGTTGAACTTAGTTTCTGTCACCTGGAGATAAGATGGTCCGTGTTAAGCAAATCAGCATTGTTAAATGAAGAAGGTCGTGAGCTGTCAATCACACTGCACAGTGATGAGTCTATGAGGCGTGATACTAACTGATAGTATTGTGATAATGTAGGTGAACACAACGCTTGTGCAACAACGCAGTAGGAACAATGACGAGCATGATGATGGCGATGATGGCGATGATGATGATGATTATGAGTATGATGATGATGCTGATGATGATGATGACGATGGTGATGGCGACGACGATGGTGATGACGATGATGATGATGACGATGGTGATGACGATGATGATGATGACGATGGTGATGATGACGATTACGATGACGATGGTGACGATGACGGCCATTACGCCCATGACGACGACGACGATGATGATGAGGGCGGTGGTGATGATGATGATGATGTGTGATAAGTAATGAGGAGTGCAGGAGACTCATACGTTCTTCCGCTGAGGCCAAACGGAACAAATGTCACTTTACAACAATCATTATTAGCCTGACAACCCCAGATACTATCAGGTGCTTGTTTATAATGTCCTACAGTAACCAGACCAACGTGACTAAAAATACAATGCATATAGCACATTTTGCACAGCAGAGAACAATGTGTTCGCATATACTGAAAGTATCACGTTTAGGTACACAAAAGTCATATTCAGTTATCATGAAGTTTGCTACTTTAAGGTTTAAGGCAGCACTAAAACTATATTAACTGCTTTTATTAATTTCGCTACGCACTGAATAGCTCGGCCGGAAATAAACAACTCGTATTCCTCGATAATCTGCACTGTTTTTGGCACACATTTTGTAGTAAAACTATGATTAATTTGTTTACAATATCGAAGCCGTCACTGGCGTTCGTCGGCCGCCACTACACGACTCCATGCAATACCCGATCACCGATGACCTATCCTCGGACGTTGTATTTTCAACACTTGCTGACAGGTGGCAGCGCTTAATCGCCCGCTTTGCCGCTGCTGTTAATATGATTAAGATGAACACAAATACGCAGATGTTGACGGAATCGTCGACGCGTTCCTGATTGTGAGGGTTTATTTACGTCGTATGAGTAGTTGCATATCGTTAGCTTAGGAATTAGCTGCGATCACCCATTTTGCTTTGTTCTGTCGGCTGCGCAAGTGTGTGCGTGTGTGTGTATGTGGGGAGACGGAGAGAGGAGAGCGAGGGAGAGGGGAAGATGGAGGAGAGAGAGAGAGAGGCGAGGGGGAGAGGGGGAGGGAGATAGAGAGAGAGAGGGGTAGAGGGGGAGAGAGAGAGAGAAAGAGGAGAGAGAGGGGAGATAGAGACGGGAGAGAGAAAAAAGAGAGGGGGGATAGAGAGGGGATACAGAGATAGAGGGAGAGAGAGAAAATGAGAGAGAGAGAGAGAGAGAGAGAGAGATAGGGTGAGAGAGAGAGAAAGAGGAGAGTGGGAATTAGAGAAGGGAGAGAGAAAGAGAGAGGGGAGATAGAGAGGGGATATAGAGATAGAGGGGGAGAGAGAAAGAGAGAGAGAGGGGGGGAGAGAGATAGGGTGAGGGAGAGAAAGAGGAGAGTGGGAATTAGAGACGGGAGAGAGAAAGATAGAGGGGAGATAGAGAGGGGATATAGAGATAGAGGGGGAGAGAGAGAGAGAGAGGGGAGAGAGGGGAGATAGAGATAGAGAGGGGAGAGAGAGAGAGGGGGGGGGAGAGAGGAGAGAGAGAAGGAGAAGGGAGGAAGAGAGTCGCTACTGCGACATTTTATTGTCCAGAGTTTTGCATTGAACCAAAACCAACACGAAAGAAGAAAAAACTGTAAAGAATTTGCTCCGGTCGGAACATAACTGCGTGGATATATTATCAATACGCCTACGCAACAATAATTGTACATAATATGTAGTTAACAACGTTGACATTATTATATTATTATTATTATTACTATTATTATTATTATTGTTATTGCTAATGTCATTGCTATTATCATTATTATTATTGTTATTATTATAATTATATAACAATTATAATTACTATGAAGTGACGAGATATACCAAATCGCAATATATAAATGGCATGAACACAGGCGTTGTCTACTCCGTATGGCATGAACACAGGCGTTGTCTACTCCGTATGGCATGAACACAGGCGTTGTCTACTCCGTATGGCATGAACACAGGCATTGTCTACTCCGTATGGCATGAACACAGGCATTGTCTACTCCGTATGGCATGAACACAGGCATCGTCTACTCCGTATGACATGAACACAGGCGTTGTCTACTCCGTATGGTAGACACAACCGTGGTTAGCGACTGCTCACACGCACCGAGCGTAATAGTGTGGGCGATCTGTTAACCGGACTAACTCCAGATCCAACGTTGTCGGACTAGCCTCGGTACTCGTCGTGGCTTCAATTTTGCGTCGACATGTTTCATGCACACACTATGGGAATCGGAATCGGAAGGGTTTATTTGACCCACAGATTAAACAGTACTGTTGTCAATACAGTGAAAATCTACCTCTCAATTAGCATGTGTTAATAAATAACTAGTAATGCGTGAATTGTAAACTAAAATTAATAAAACTGAAGTATAATGACATTATAATAGCCTAGACATGGACTATCAGTTTGCTGTAGATAAACTTTAAAAGGGTGTCAGGGAGACTGCCACTAAGACCATTGTTGGTCGCTCTCGTGACAGCCACACAGAGTATTATAATTTTCAACAAAGTTCATTTAGTTTACTTAAGCACTTTAAAAAATAATAATAACACAATAATAATAACACAATAATAATAACACGCATAACTTCCAAAATAGGTTTGACAAATATTTTAGTTATTTTATCATTAAATGATAACAACATCTCAAAGGGTAAATGAATTGACTTCATTTTTAAACTGGCAAATATATACGTTTACATCTGACAAACACGGCTACATTTTAATTAACACAAGAAAACTACACCAAAAACATAAGCTTTGAGAACAGTGAAGATTCATGACGATTGGCAACCAAATTATCTTTTTAAAGACACAAACGTGAGAAGATTAATTTACTGGCCACAAACTGGGACAGAGACCGTGTCATCGCGTGTATGACAGCGGCGATTCCAGATAGGTTTGGGGTTTCCTTTGCGTGCTTACATTGAACGTAGCGTTGGCTATTTCAGGGCACCATAAAAACTACATCTGACACCTGTTGTGCTTGTCATGCTTTGTCGGCTGGTGAGAATATTTCATTGGTTGCACATCAATGTTATAAACGTTGAATACGACATGGTTACGACTGTGTGGGTGGGTTTACAATGAATGCTGAGTTATTTATGTTCAATTCACGGTTTCGCTGCAGTGTAATTCCATGCTACGACTCCCTTTTTGTCACAACACATTCAGTGCGTGCGTGCGTGCGTGCGTGCGTGCGTGCGTGCGTGCGTGTGTGCGTGCGTGCGTGTGTGGGCTACGCGTACGCTTCATGTGCGTAATCGTGCGCGTGTGTGTGTGCGTGAGTGAACACACACACTACGTACATGCGTGCGTTTCATACAATGTTCACACCGATTTGGGCCGGAATATGTGTTTCAGTAAACGCTATGCCTATGGCGTGAATATTAAATCAAAGCTTACTTAACTAATGAATAAGTCTGAATTAAGAAGGCATTTGCAATCGGTATGAACGGTTAGTGTGTATGTGGATAACACCGAACGCACGAACGCACGAACGCACGAACGCACGAACGCACGAACGCACGAACGCACGAACGCACGAACGCACGCACGCACGCACGCACGCACGCACACACACACACACACACACACACGTACACACACACATATACCCGGTAAATCTTCCGTGGTTACAATAGTTTGATTACTATTATTATTATTATTTTATTTGAATATCACATTTCTACAACATTCTGGAACATCGATAGAGAAGAACAAGGCTACATAACGTTCTGCTCCCATGGCTTCCCAAATGTTCTCAAAAGTGTTTTTCCAGCAGTCGCTGTATCAAACATTTTGCAAGTGCCTGTAGCACCTGTCTGTCCGAATGTTTTCTAAACGATCAATGTCAGCCGTCTCACGTTTCACGATGGCAATTATTGTCCGCGGCCATAAATCGCCGGGTCTAAAGAATTTATTGCGCACCAGTTACACCGGAAATGACGTGCGACTGGTGGTCTATTTTGCCAGCGGCGACATTACAAAGTGCCAATTTGTGCGCGCTGACATCAACCGCAACCGTTTTAGGATGCATCAACATTCATCATGACTTTGTTACCGAAACGAAGTGTCTGTCGTCCGATCATATACTTCATTGTACATTACAGACGGCTAACGCTAACCGAATCGTGAACTGTGAAACTGAAAGGTAATCACCGGTCATTATATCTGGTCGAGTTATACCACCAATCACCCAATGGTGACGGTGCGCTTTATCCAACCGGTTAATGTGTGGTCATAACCGATAACGTGTCACACGCTGGTGACGATTCAGCTATTTTTGTTCTGTGTTTTTGTTTAAAGGAATGTAACAGATTTGCATTAGGTGATTTATTGTGCGTGTCAATAATCGCAATCATCATTTTATGTCGAAAACTGGAATCGTTTATTTGAAATAGCATTTGTGAAAATATCAAGAGATTACATGGCACGTGTTGTATGGATACTGTTTTGACCCGATATGTTATAAACATTAATAAATACAGTGTCTCAATGTCCTGTAAATAGTCGACGCTGAATCTATGACATTTAACATAGCATATTTTATTGTTGTTGTTTTTATATTATTATTATCACTATTAGTGTAATTATAACTATAATCCATACTCATAATCCTAGTAATTAGTTGCTGCTGCTGTTGTTGTTGGAGGTACATCAGGCAGCAGCTGTTGTTGTTGTCATGAGCAGTAACTACGGAATTGCTATCAGTAACATTTAAATTCCCCTCACGACAGCTGTGATATTAGCATAATTATTTCTACGTTAGCCGTATCGGTGACACGAATCTAACGCCACAGCGACCAAAAACAAGTGATTGTTATTCAAGCAGCTAAAATCATTTGCAGCTGTGTTCTTTAAAATGTCATTAGTATAAATTATACTGTGCGTGCCCTTCAGTTATTCCTATATATTTGCCCCAGCGTATGTCCCCTGTGAGGGAGCGCTGGTTCGTCTTCTGTGGGGGCATTTTCGTTCTTTTTTGCCGACCCACCCTATTTGTTCACTATTCCAACATTAAAATATGTGCGTGCGTGCGTGCGTGCGTGCGTGTGTGCGTGCGCGCCCGTGCGTGCGACATACTATGTGTGTGTCGTGTGTTTGTGGGGGTTTGTTTCGCGTGTGTTTGTGTTTAATTTCCTACACAGTTTACACAGTTAAATAGGGATAATTTCAACACACCGAAGTATGGCACTACACGAACATATTTACGGTGGGAGGGGGTAACCAGCTGTTATATTTAGCCTATCACATTTCACAAAGGAGCTGACTTTGATCCATGAGAGTGGGGGAAGATGACTATTTGTTTTCCATAGTAGACCATGCTAATAGCGATTAGTATTCTAATTCATAGCCATTGGCACACGTTGTTGCATGTCACGTTACTGAAATGCTGTAGAGTTTTTGTCAAATCCTGTAATGTTTGTTTGAGAAAGACAACATAGCCATGCTCCCAGTCAGATGTCGCCAACAACAAGACGATTTTGTCTACATACGCAGGGTTCCTTCCATCACTGACCGGCCCATATTTTGTCTACATACGCAGGGTTCCTTCCATCACTGACCGGTCCATATTTTGTCTACATACGCAGGGATCCTTCCATCACTGACCGGCCCATATTTTGTCTACATACGCAGGGATCCTTCCATCACTGACCGGCCCATATTTTGTCTACATACGCAGGGTTCCTTCCATCACTGACCGGTCCATATTTTGTCTACATGCGCAGGGACCCTTCCATCACTGACCGGTCCATATTTTGTCTACATGCGCAGGGATCCTTCCATCACTGACCGGTCCATATTTTGTCTACATGCGCAGGGACCCTTCCATCACTGACCGGTCCATATTTTGTCTACATACGCAGGGATCCTTCCATCACTGACCGGTCCATATTTTGTCTACATACGCAGGGACCCTTCCATCACTGACCGGTCCATATTTTGTCTACATACGCAGGGATCCTTCCATCACTGACCGGTCCATATTTTGTCTACATACGCAGGGATCCTTCCATCACTGACCGGTCCAAATTTTGTCTACATACGCAGGGACCCTTCCATCACTGACCGGTCCATATTTTGTCTACATACGCAGGGATCCTTCCATCACTGACCGGTCCAAATTTGTTCTACATACGCAGGGATCCTTCCATCACTGACCGGTCCATATTCTGGTAATCGGAAATTAGAAACTTAATTCAGTGCGCAACAGAAGTGTCGTAGTCTACAAATGTGCCATTTTCCATGTTAAAATTTTTTTTTTTCAAGGAGCCAAGTATCCTTGAAGGGGTATCCGATACCGTCTCGAAATCACTGGAACTTCATTCGTATGCCATGGGCCCAGTGAAACAGTTATCTATTCTCAGGCAAATTTGCGTTACGTCTGTAATGTGACGGTTGTAGCATGGAGGACGACGACATTGTCACGGGTAGCCACGGGTATCCACGGGTCGCGCTATTAAATCGTATGGCGGAGGGGGGGGGGGTAAACGAAACTGGCTTCGTGCAGCGTGATACATCCATGTTTTGAGATTATCCCTTAGCAGCCACATGTTTAAGACTTACCAGTACGTCTGGGTCTGATCCTGGCTTTTCGAAAGAGCCGAAGAAATACCCAAACATTTCTCTCAGCAGTGGAACGCGGTGTCCGTAGCCCATGCAGGAACCGAGCAGACTCTGGACAACACAACAGAATAACGAACGGTGAAAGTCCGTAGAAAGGATTTCCAAACGGGGCCGTATTTATGAACATTTACTTTTATGCACAGGGGTTTATCCCTCATAGAACGAGTAGCATTTCAGTTCACGTTTGCTAACACAAATATTGCCTTCCGAGATTACTGAAACTTCGGGGACTATCTTTAGGGGAACGACTTCCGATGCATTAATAGCGTAGCTTACTGTTCACGAAATAGTATTGCGAATTTGCGCCTTACGATATATTGTGCATAGTATTGTCGGTTAATCTGTATCCAAATGAGTTTTCTTAATGGAATGCATTGTAGTCGGGTTTGATATGACGAGGGAATAAACGATGATTGCAATGTTAATGGAATTCAACGTAAAACATAGTCCACAAACATATACGTCTACTCGGGTCTTATTCTACATAGCAATACATAGGCAAGATAACTCATGGTTCACGAATGCGTATTTATTTATTTGGCGTATTTATGATCTCGCAAGGGAAGCCACGCATACTTACCCACTACTTTACCCTGCTACTATGTAGTGGCGCGTCAGGTTACATACGACAAATAATAAGTGTAAACCAGGGGCTCACCCCCTAAATACGCCACTGGCTTACATATGCTTACATATACTTACATATACTTACATATGCTTATATATGCTTACATATACTTACATATACTTGTTTCAACATGACATGACATTCAACACAATTCATGGTCCATGCATACAATATCATACATATAATTTTATCTCCCTCTACTTAGCAAGGAATGAAAGAAGACATATGATCTACGATAACTTACAGCAATATGGCAAGAAATTTAACAAAAGGTCTATATTTTGGTCTTCTTCAACACGGCTAGACATCAGCACAACTCATGGTTCATGGATATTTACGTATATTTTGGCCTTCTTCAATATGGCGAGGAATGCCTTGTAGTCACGCTTCTGGTTGTCGGGGAACAGAGCCGGCATCTTGCTGTCTGAGAGGTAGGCGTCAAAGCGGCTGTGGTTCCACGGGAAGTTAGTGAGGGGAAGGCCGCACGGCCACACCTCCTCCTGCAGGGAGACGTACAGCAGAACATGAAGGAAACACCATTACTTGAAATGTTTTGCGAAATGTGTGAAATAAAAGCAGTTTTATTGTTGACACATACTGCCTGCCTTCCTGCCCCTCCCGCCCCCGCCAGCCCGCCCCTCCCCGTTCGTAAGTAGAACGACACAGGTGTGGTCCCTCCCCTCCCCCGTTCGTAAGTAGAACGACACAGGTGTGGTCCCTCCACTCCCCCGTTCGTAAGTAGAACGACACAGGTGTGTTCCCCCCGTTTGTAAGTAGAACCACATGACTACGACTGACTGAGACCCCCCCCGGCCAACAAGCCTAGATCCTTCTCTGCATCAGTACATAAAACACTGCAGGACAGAATAGTGTATACTCGGAACAGGGATTTCAGAGTTGTTCCTTTTAGGCGGAGGTTCCTCCCAATCGGATTCATCTTAGCCGCTCAATATTGCGAGAAACCACTGTTTGTGACATCGATAATCCTTGAATAATGAAAAGAAAAAAAATGAAAAAATCCATCTGCGTTGAACATCTATTTTAACTATTAAACCTAGCTTCCTCACAGTGTATTTGAAGTATGTTTTCTGAATAATGATATGAAGAAGTTTTATAGTTTAAAGCCAAATATTCTTGCTGACGCAGTATTTCTCTTCATGGATGTCGAATTAAATCGTTCTAACCTTGAAACATTTCTTGGCAGCAGGAGTAATATCGCGATTGCTTATGTAGTCTTCGATGCCCGTCACCAATGTCACGTGATACAACACGCACGTGACAAGGAACATTCGAGCAATGGCCGTCGTAATTGTAGCCATGGCGATGACGTGGCACGTAACGGGAGCGTTCACTGAAAACACGAAATATGGATCAGTATAAACTTACCAGTCGTACACATGTTCGCTTTTATGCGTACTGCATTATTATTGCACAGCGTTTTACCATAATTTAATATCTTGCCATTACACAGCTATCTTACTCGTCAGACGATTTATTCAATAGCACTATAATTATGTTAGATCAGCAGACATTAACATTGAGTACATGCAATTAAACAAACGTGTTCTGCCAAATAGCGCGGTGCCCGGTCATTGGGACTACTCAAAACGCATTTAATTTCACTCTCTGTGAGACATGGTCTGAACTCCGGTTACGCTGAAGTCACCGTGTGAAAGCTGTTCGGTCTGCTATTTCGACAGCGAAGTACATAACTATACAGTTGAGTTAATATCTGCACACAGCGGAATATAGTGTAAAAAGTTGGGAGGCCGGTGCTATAGTTGTATACCAGGACACGTTGTTACAGAGTTGCTTTACGAAAACATAACGCACATATGGAGTTACCTTCGACTCGACATAATTGCTTGGAAGTCCACCAACGGACACACTGTCCACACATCGGGAGTCAAGAACACAAAATTAAAGAGGCAAGGAAAACACTGACTTTTCAACAGCATAACACTTTAACAAAATTTAACAAGATTTGCCATCCAAGCCAAAGGCCCAGATGGCAAGTGGACAAGGAAGCCATTGGCTTATCGAGAGTCCAACAATGTTCATTTACTTATAACCCGCCCTCCTGAGATATGTGCCAACCTTGTTTTTAAACATATTCACGCTGCTAGCAGTTACACAATCTGTAGACAATTTGTTCCATTCATTTATTGTCCTCTGTGAGAACGAGTGCTTCCTGATGTCCAATCTACATTGATCCTTTACTAATGTTACCTCATGTCCTCTAGTTCTGCTATCCTTCTTGAGTGAGAAAAACATATTTCTATCAATACTTTCATACCCATTCAATATCTTAAAAACTTCAATCTGATCTCTTCTTAACCTCCTTGTCTCTAGATTTGTTTAACCACATTCGTTCAGGCGTTCTTCATAACTAAGGTCTCTCAGTTCTAGAATCATGTTAGTTGCTCTCCTTTGTATGCGTACAAGCGTATATATATCCTTCTTACGATATGGTCTCCATGCTTGTATACAGTATTCTAAATGAGGTCTAACTATTGCTTTATAAAGAGGTATAATTAACTTTTTTCCCTTGTATGTTATGTTTCTTCTAATCAATCCAAGAATTAGATTACCCTTTGAAGCTGCAATACCACACTGCTCTGAAACTTTCATATCAGCGCTTATTGTAACTCCTAAGTCCTTTTCTTTTACAGTAGTACCCAGAACAGTATCTCCCATTTTATAGTGTACATCCAAGTTCCCATGTCCTGTATGTAGGCATTTACATTTCCCAAAATTGAACAACATCTGCCATTTCTCAGACCATTTCACTCATCTGTCTAGATCGTTTTGTAAATGTTGTTTATCACCATCAGTATTAACCTTTCTAAACAGTTTTGTGTCATCCGCAAATTTCAGTACGTTACTTGTTATACTGTCGTCCAAGTCATTGATATATATTAAGAATAATGTAGGTCCTAATACTGATCCTTGAGGTACCCCACTCAAAACCGATGAAACTTCTCCATCTACTACAACTCGTTGTCTTCTGTCAGTCAGCCATTGTTCTATCCAATCAGTTATGCTATCCCCGATACCATGGGCTTTTAATTTAAGTAGGAATCTTTGATGTGGCACTTTGTCAAAAGCTTTCTGAAAATCTAAGTAGATAATATCTACTGGCGATCCCACGTCTATCCACTTCGCTTTAAGGAATCCATGTTGAGATGAATTTAATAATTTATGCTTCACGAGGAAGTCCACCATATGGTCTTTAATTAACCTTTCTAATAATTTACAAATCACTGACGTTAAACTCACTGGTCTGTAATTTTCTGACTTATTTCTCGAACACTTTTTAAATAATGGTATGATGTTGGCTTCTTTCCATTCAAACGGAACAACTCCCTCTTTTAATGACATGTTGAATACTGTTGCAAGTGGTATACTGATTTGTTCTACTGTTTCCATTAGTAATTTTGGAGGAATCCCATCCACTCCCAGTGATTTATTATCCTTCATTGCCTTTATTTTCTTAGGTACCATTTCTGGAGTTACAACTAACAATCCTAAATAGTAAATTAATATTAAAAACCCCTGTGATATTATATTTCCAGTACTGTCTTCTAGAGGTCCAACCTTGTCTTGTACGTTTTGTTTACTCCTGACATATGCATAAAAACTCTTGCTGTCATTTTTTATGTTACATGCTAGTTTTTGCTCATAGCTCCTTATAGATTGTCTGATTTCAGTTGTAGCTGCATTAAGTTCCTCTTTGTAATTTGCATAGTATTCTTCCTTTCTGGTACGCCTATAAACCCTCCACATAGTTTGTTTTAACACTATTTTTCTAATAGCCTCTTTTGACAAGTGTTTCTACATCGTTTTCCTTGTTTTGGAAGGGAACAAATTTATCGATGATACTCTCAATTTCATATTTTAGAATATTCCAACATTCAATTGCGGTCTTATTCATCAGCATGTTATTCCAATCTAACTTTGCTAAGTATTTTCTCATATCTTTGTAGTTACCTTTGTGGAAGTTTCTCTTGTACGTTTTCTTATTTTTACTTTCTGATTTTACATTGATGTCAAAATGTATTTGATTATGGTCACTGTTACCCAATGGTTCAAGTATTTCTACATTGTCCACTAATTCTTTTTGCTATGACAAAACTATATCTAATACATTTTCTCCCCTGGTTGGTTCTAGCACGTGCTGAGTAAGAAAGCTATCCTGGACTAAAAATAGAAATTGTTGGCCTCACTCCTTGTGCTCTCTAGATAATTCCATTGTATGTGTCCATGGTTAAAATCTCCCATTATGATACATCCCCCTTTACTAACTTCCTTTATAGCGTTTTTTATTTTTGGGTTGTCCTCTTCGTTTATGTTTGAATTTCGGTAAACTAATCCAATAGTTAATTTTGAATTTCCTGAAACAATTTTGCACCAAACAGCTTCATCGCAATCTGCTTCCCTTTCTAGTTTTATTTCATAAGCCTGAATAGATTCTTTAACATATAAAATAACTCCCCCTCCCTTTCTTCCTATTCGATCTTTCCTAAACATTACACATCCTGTCAGTCCTAATTCAGCATCTGTTATGTCTTTGTTGGCCCACTTCTTTAGCTATGCCCACATAATATAATCTCACGCAACCAATTATGACGTTTCGCGAATGAAACTAGGACTATGATTTTATAGAATACGATGCCATGCCGTGCGTGCGTGCGTGCGTGCGTGCGTGTGCGTACCATTCAATAAAACAGGCATCGCGTTACACATACATTGCCAGGCACTATTTTATATTCCATTCAATAATTCATATTCCATTGACAATTGCTTGTTGCGAAATAGTCCGGGGATGTGTTCCCGGTGGTAGCTAAACATTAAAAGCATATAAAGTTGTGAACACGTGTGCCAGTATGAGAGACATTTGTATCGCGATTCATACGTTCTTTGCTGTAGCAACATGAATTATAATACGGAATATCATTGTCGTAGTAAAATATACTAATACGAATGATGAATTACATTGCAATAAATGATGCACCAGACGTACTTTTAAAAAGTCACCTTAACTGTGCATTGTAGCAACTAGCCCCGGTCTACAATTGTAGCAACTAGCCCCGGTCTACAATTGTAGCAACTAGCCCCGGTCTACAATTGTAGCAACTAGCCCCGGTCTACAATTGTAGCAACTAGCCCCGGTCTACAATTGTAGCAACTAGCCCCGGTCTACAATTGTAGCAACTAGCCCCGGTCTACAATTGTAGCAACTAGCCCCGGTCTACAATTGTAGCAACAGCCCCGGTCTACTAGTGTCGACAGTTGTGATTATTGTTTCTACACGTCTGGTTGAAAACGCTTCACGCATACACGCACGCCTAAGCACATGAAGCATGCGCGTCGCCCACGCACGCACGCACGCACGCACGCACGCACACACACACAAACACACACACAAACATACATTAACTACAGCCACTTAGATATGCTTACTATGCTTAATAACAATAAATATTTGCCAATACATAAAACAAACACGTGGATAACTGATATTCAGTCAAGAGAAGAACAGCAGCGGGAATAAAACCATTGCACGCACATAGATAACTACTATCGCCGACCTATCTACGCTGCCTTTTCTGCACGTTACTGTTATCACACACGAGTTGTTTGGCCTTTGTGAAATAGTAAAAGAACAGACAGAACAGTAGCGACGACACTTCAACGACAACAACGCTCATTGAAGACTTACTTAGTCGTGACACTGTCCCAGTTTACACACCATACACATCATGATGCTGTTTAGAAGTAATTATCATATCAAGTGCCGCGGTGTCCTACGCGACAAATGTACGTCGAGTCGTAGGTCAAACGGGTGCAGTAAGTGAGGGCAAACGCCGCCTGGCGGCTGTCTCCGGGTGATTCACTGGGGAGACGCGGCAGTTTCACGTTCTCGTCGTCCATTTAAGTGCCTGTTACTGTTTTTTCTTAAATCTTTGCTAATATTCCTAGTAAGAAATAAATATAAAACTAATTCATGTGCTAATTTTTAGTGAATTAGACACGAAAATAGTTACATCTTAGAAAAGTTTGCAATTATCGCCAGGAAACGTTAGTTTTCTTTGGAGTGAAAGGAGGGTTTGGAAGTAGGTACGTACAATTGTTCGTAACCCTTTGCCTTTTTTTCTACAATTGTTCCTAATTACCTAATTACGTAGTATTCGTCAAATGTCCGCATAAGCTCATTCGAACTGCAAGAATGCTTCGAGGAAGAGCGCCTCTTGAGATCGCTGCGATATATATATATATATATATATATATATATATATATATATATATATATATATATATATATATATATATATATATATATATATATATATATATGTGTGTGTGTGTGTGTGCCATATTCGTCGTACATTGCCTTCAATACAAAAATGATGCAACTCACAAGCGAACCTATTATTTTATTATGTAATGTGAAATTGTGTTTCAGATGGAGTAAAAACACACGAGGTCCCCACGCGGTGGAACACATGTGACTACTGACGTCACAGAGAAACGTCACAGAGAACTTCAAAGCTGAAACGACGGATTTTAATCGCCGGCGAACTCAAGCTACACATTGATTTAAGCAATGAGATAGCATTGCGAGGATATTCATTAGTTGGACTCTAATGAATGGTGGTATTTAATTATCTTTGTTATTTATATTTTGAATCACATATCCAGTTTCACATAGGACGATACATTACGTGAACTAATTATCTCGTAATTTTGTGAAGCGTGATTATGTTTAAAAATAACATTGACATATATCTGATAAGGACGGCTATACATAGATAAACAATTGTTGGACTTTCGATAAGTTAACGGCTTCCTTGTCCACTTGTTATCTGGAACCTAAGGCTATGCACTGCAACCTTATTAAATCATAAAATATAAATATAGCGAAAGTGATTATGAACGCACGAACCTCCTCCTACGCTCGCCCTAATTTACACTGGAAGCATTTCGACGGACAAAGGGATAGCGTAGATGGTCCATAACGTCATATGCTATCGGACAAATGGCGTTTAACAGCAGACGATTTCACTTTGTTGTGAGATGATATGTCTACGCAAATAGGCAATGGACGTCAATCGTGCATCAAACCATTGTGATATTTGCGAAGACATTATAAACATTTACGAGGACGATGTCCGATTATATTTTAGTTGGTCGGCGAATGATTTTCGAGCTGACTTTCATCGATGTAACGGTGCTCCAATCTGGCGCTTGTGATAACTCCGTTGTATCCTATGTTCATTCACCGACTCAGTATCGCCTTGTCTGCATAATTCACGAGCAGCGAAGCCTCGGAAATAAAACCATATGCGAGGCATATTAATAGTAGTCGTAATTATGATGGATTATTCATTATAGTTGATATGTCGTACGATCAAGTAAAATTATTATATAGCACCGTATTCAGTCCTTAGAACCACCTTAATCGCTTTATGCTTCACCACGTGATACACCTTCCAACACCCACTCAACTACTCTTGGAAGCAAGAAGCCACGATGCAAACAGTGCGCGAAAGTTATTAGTTCGCATTACCTCAGCACTGTCTGTAGCTAAGCACTCGTCTATATGGGCCAATCTTCATCTTGGCGCTACATGATTCGAACCATGCTCATGTGGATTGACAGGCCGACGTTCTTAATCTCGTGTTACTACGACCACTAATAGCTAGGGAATGCAAAAAAATAGTTTTATTGGTTAACTGATGCGCAGCTAATTAGGGGTTTCACATAATAACATTTCCCCAATTCTTTGATGTGTTTTGCTTATTTCAAGATACACCTAAATTAACAACGTTATGCTTCATGTTTATCATTTACTGGTGTAGTATATTTACCGTCAGACATTGAATGAAACAGGACTTTAACAGAACATTACATCAGTTGGTGAAAAATGTTCTACTTCACCTTCAAAAACGAAGAGTTATTGTCTGTTTTTAACGCACTCGTACGGTCAATCACGTGTCGTAAAACTATAATACTTAATATTAGTCAGACATTGAATAAAACAGGACTTTAACAGAACATTACATCAGTTGCTGAAAAACGTTCTACTTCACCTTCAAAAGCGAAGAGTTATTGGCTGTTTTTAACGCAGTCGAACGGTCTCTAAACGTGTCGTAAAACTATAATACTTAATACTAGTCGCCAAATCGTGTGTTTTCGACAATATTAAGACGCAAAAGATCACGAAAACATGATACGCTTTGTACGGACACTATTTTTAATAACGCGATATGTACTAATACATTCATTGTGGAATTATCCAGTAAAACAGTCGTTCAGGTAATCAATCCAAATCGTTATACATTTCTTTTAATATTAGCAATGATGGACTGTCGCCAATGTTCGACTTTAACTTTGTCAGCCACGACTTCGGTTATCTGATACATCCGGAACGACTTATATACGCCATATTGTCTATAAGTATCACCACGCGTTAGCGTAGACGTGATCTATAGCAACACGTTCTCGCGGGAAGGTATGGACGTCAATGATGTTTAGTTGGTCGTTATACTAGAAGAATTAACTATTACTGTATGTGTCTTGATACAGGCAAAGCGTCGAACAGTGACCTCTGTAAGACAAACTATCTACTCCTCCAGGGGAGTGGCAGGTTTTCGACAGTCCATCAACGAAAGAAATACAACAACGGTGTGCAATATGATTTCGATGTCCGCCACAAAATGAAAAATATGCAATACTAATAAAACAATCTTATGCAAGTAGAGTTGAGTTATTAAGCCATCGGCAACCCACACAAGCACACGGTAAAATGTGCATGATTTTTCATCGTCATTCTGTCAGCATCTATCTCGTATTCGCGATGCCGTTTTCTCGCAACAAACGTATCCGTACGACCGTGTAGCAGCAAATTAATAATTCCGATTGGCGAAAACAGCAGAACTCTGTCGAGTTTCTATTTCCGGATTGAATCGGGCGCTCTTTTATCATAAAGCCTGGATCGCTAAATTCGCGGTTCTGACTAAATATAATTAAAATGAGGAAGAGCATCAATCCGTTACATGTAGGAGGACCATTCACCAATTATCGCCACTTGTGGCTAGTGGCGAAGGTAATGGACAACACCGTTTTACAAGCTACCTACTTGCCTAGTTAATTACCGTCAAGACAACACATTAGACAAACATTGTCGGGTGCCTGATATATTTGTGTAGGCTTACACTGTGATTTTCTACATTGAATCAACAACAAATATCAATCAATTTGTGCGGCTGACAGCAGGCCCAGAACAGTGATATGTGATATCATAACGTGCTATTGTGGCATACCAAATTAAATGAGGACTATGTATGATTTGTAGATGAACAGGCAAATGGTAACGATAGAATAAATGTACTGTTGAGTTCGCGTGTGCTTAAATAACGGCTTATACACATATAGCTGCTTTGGTGTATACTGTATCAACGTTGGCAATAGCCGTTTAGTCCACGTCTACATAATTTACGACATAGCAGGGTAATACACCGTTGAACAACACACATGCACGTACATACACACCGCGGGGATGTATGCATATAATCCTGGATCGATAGTAGTGCAACAATATAATGCAAAACATATATAGCGTCGAAAACCTCGGGAATTGGAGCACATTAGCACGCCAGCACCAACGGTTATATAGGCATTGTCTCTAATTGGTTTACAATGTCAAGTCTTCAACATTAGGATGAGTACAGTAATTTGCCAAGGGGGACATATCATGGTTTACAATGTCAAGTCTTCAACATTATGAAGAGTATAGTGGTTTGCCAAGGGGGACATATCATGTGACGTTGGCATGTTATTAAATTTCATGCTGACTTTTAAAACTCTAATAGAAAGTATAGAGTCCTTTCAGTATATATTATCTAAGTACAATGGATGATCTACAGTTCATTATCTTAGATACATTCGGTGTTTTGACAGTGTTGATGTACCTACTCTCTGAAAAATGTGTAGCCATTTTAGCGGAAGTTCCTATCGTGGGGTACGAGGCCCACCCGCGGGGTAAGAGGCCCACCCGCGGAGTAAGAGGCCCACCCGCGGGGCAAGAGGCCCACCCGCGGGGTAAGAGGCCCACCCGCGGGGCAAGACGTCTTCTGCGCATTTGCAGTATTATAATTTCTTTATTTGAATATTTTGTTCTCGTATATCGCCCACAATCGATACATTTATACCATTTATATTTACTTTTCGTCTTAGTTTCCCGTGGCTACTATTCATAGTTCCACTTTGGTAAAGACGATATGTACAGTTATGAAGCTCCAATTTTAATGTCAATAACTTAGTGTGTTTTTCATCTGCAGCAACCGTACTGCAGCTAAATGGACATGATGATATGCGGATCCAACTTTTGCCACACCTTACCCTAGTTTATCTTTGAAATCTGGTTTACTGGACACTTCCACACAGTTAGCACGTAATTCCGTGTAACGGACACATCTGCATTAAGACATGCACGCATCTACTGTTATATATATATATATATATATCATGTTGTTTTGTAACGATTCCCAGAAATAGGCCAAGGGCGTTCGGCGAACCGGAAACTACGCCACGCCCAGAACGAAACGTATGTTTAATGAAGCGGAACTGGGTCGTTAAACACACTGAACGCGTCTAGCGTGACAGTTATGGTGAAACATTGTGGGATTAATTCATAGAATAGTCCAATTATTTTTCTAGCTTTCTCTTTATTGGGTGTAAAGAGATTTGTAGACTGTGACCTGATATGGCTGTTCGATCGTTGCTTTGTTTACATGTATTTCCAGGACATTTATAGTCGACTACGATGTTATGACGTATCTTGACGTCATACTATATGAGTCATTACATTTTTGAGGGTATTTATTATAGGAACACGCTGCGGTAATTTTGCCATCTCCCCAAGGAGCTGTCTACATTGCCCTGCAGCAAATGTGGAAGCATAAATTCTACACTCTACGCATGCACGCACCCACGCACGCACACACACACGCACGCACACACACAGAGACATGATTTTTAGCTGCGCGATGTCAGTCTGTAATCGGTCCACACCTCGACAACATACCTAGGCCAAACGATGTTACGGTAATCTGGAACTTTATGGTTGCAAAATTGGTCCGTCGTGTGACAAGTTTTTCAACACAGATGTCATTTTTCGCTTAGATATCACGGTAGTGTCGATTCAAATAAATATTCTGTATTGGGCTTTGATCCTACAGTACATTTCAAAAATACGCATTTATTTGTATAGTGTTAATTTGAATATGTGATTCTAATCTAGTATTGTGCGAGCTGCGCTTGTTTCCGCAATTACAAACTATTTAAGGAAATGCCGTAAATAACGAATGATCGGCGGCGTTTCTGACCGTTTAATCACCGGCCATAGTTTGTTTCGCCGCGTGCACGAATACGTGTTTAGTTTTAATTAGTGTTTGTTCAATAGATGGTAGTGTATAATATACATTCTAGAGTGTGTTATTCTTAGACTCGTTTATGCATCAACATTCAAAGATGTATCGTTACGCTTGCCGAAATACAAACATTGGCTACGGCTAGGCTACCCGTCCACCCGTAGGAAGGCTAGGCACGGCGGTCTACACTGGTCAACCTAACGACTTCCGACGGGACATTGTATAACTAAATTGATTAGTATTTATAACAAACGTCAAATCAATCTTGATCTTTCACCAATAAATTTTTCAATAATATACCATTTGGCAAATTAAAATATGCTCGCTTTTGTTATAAATATAAATATATATATATATATATATATATATATATATATATATATATATATATATACACACACATACATACATACATACATACACACGTGCCTGTGCGTGTGCGTATGTGTATATGATAGTCGTCGTACATTGCCTTCAATCAAAAATGATGCAACTCACGAGCGAACATATTATTTTATTATGTAGTGTGAAATTGTGTTTCAGATGGAGTAAAAACACACGTGTTCCACCGCGTGGGGACCTCGTGTGTTTTTACTGACGTCACAGAGAAACGTCACAGAGAACTTCAAAGCTGAAACGACGGATTTTAATCGCCGGCGAGCTCAAGCTACACATTGATTTAAGCAATGAGATAGCATTGCGAGGATATTCATTAGTTGGACTCTAATGAATGGTGGTATTTAATTATCTTTGTTATTGATATTTTGAATCAAATATCCTGTTTCGCAGAGGACGATACACTACTGGAACTAATTATCTAGTAATTTTGTTTGTGCTACAAGTGTGAATATATTTTAAAAAATAACATTGACATATATCTGATAAGGGCGGCTATACATAGATAAACAATTGTTGGATTTTCGATAAGTTAACGGCTTCCTTGTCCACTTGTAATCTGGGACCTATGGCTGTCTACGGTAACCATGTTAAATCCTTGCTTAGTAAATCTTTATTTGTCATTATGCACAAATTTCACTACTAACTGTTTTACACCGATTATCGCTCCACTAATCAAACGGAATACACATCAATCCCCGTGGTATCGTGCACTGGCATCACGTAATGTCGCTCAGTTATTGGGGCGACGTGAACTGGTTGTTAAATAAGATCAAAGCTTAGCTGTGGATTTTACGCAATGTTTTTATTTGGTATATAAATATTTTAAGCGAAAATTTATCTGACGTAGCTATTTATAACAGTTTTAGTAGTACCATAACCGATTCATGAGAGCTAAGATGTGCCTCGACCAATGACATGTTTGTCCTCTTCTAGTCTTTCATGTGTATTTATGTGTCTCCGATTTATGTTGTCATAATTATAATTTGCACACGGAGATCGTTAAGACGAAGTCGCTCTTGTTCAACCTTTCAGTCTTTTCACTAAGAGTACTTAATTGCAAAATGCACAGCAGAGTAGCATCGATGCACTTTCATTCGTAGGGTAATTTAACACCGACTTTGAAGAAGGGACCTTAATGCAATTATCCCATAAAACACTTAGAATTGTGAACCATAAAAGACCAAGAGACTAGAGACCAAGAGACTAAGAGGAGACGAAATAGAAGTGTTTAAAATAGTGAACGGTTATGATGATGTTGATAGGAATATTGTTCTTCAAACGTAAAGAAGGCAGTAGAACCGGAGGACACAAAGCAGCATTAGTTAAGGAGCAGTGTAGGTTGGAAAGTATTCATTCTCACAGAAGGTGATAAATGAATGGAACAAACTGCCAAATGATTGTGCTAATGCTAGTAGTGTGAATATGTTTATAAACGTAGAATTGACGATGAAGGCGGGCTATACATAGATGATAAAATTGTTGGACTCTCGATAAACCAATGGCTTCCTTGTCCACTTGCCATCTGGAACTTGTTAAATCTAGATGATACCGTGATTGAATGCTTCCGGGTCACTTGAAGCTGTGCCGCACAAGAGCCACACACACAACTGTTTACTTGTATTACTGTTGTAGGTATTTTAACCACAAAATCATGTTTATTTTGCATGCGTAGGAGAACGTAATGGTACTCGTTTTGTTGATATGGCCATCACGTTTAACGCCTGACTGCGGTGACCTTTGTCCCCAGTTATTGGAGGTTGTCGACAACAGTTGGCGAAACATATAACGGTCAAATTATATTTATCAAATGAGGTTCATTTCAACATCTATGGCCGGTCAAGATGATTTAATAGAGACAGTCTATACAGCACAGGGTAAATATATATATATATATATATATATATATATATATATATAAAGCGTGTACGATATAAATGATAACCTCCGCGTTACATCGTTGTTCCAACGGAAGCCAACAAGGAGCTAAGCTACAGTTGCAACAGTTGCGCACGGGCTGGTTGGAAACCCACGCAATATGCAAGACTTTGTTCGGCAAATTTTTAAGAGTCGTTTTTTGAAGTTGATATATTTTCATCAACTAATGGGTCAAGATCCGTCAAAACGTCGGCGACGGAGAACATTAAAGCCTGAAACGGTAGCGACAATCTTCCAGCATGCACCTTAGCCGAAGGCTTCGACACAACACAAACACTCGATCAAGAGAACTGTCAAATCTGAACACGAGGAGGTTAGTAAACAATGAATGAATGGACTTTCTTGCCAAATAAGTTGATAAGCACATCCAAACTTACTGGCAAGAATGTGATTATAATCGTCTACGATCAGACGTTTATAGTTGGATATGTGAGAAACCTAGTCAGCACTCTTGACGTAGGATTCTCAACAAATATGGCGTTGTTCGTGCAAAAAAGATTTTCGGTGTTCAACGAGGTATATTTAGTTAATCACTTGCGTGATATTCTTGATCATAGTTGCAAATGGTTAGTTTTCAAGTACTCTTAAATGTGCAAATGGCCCCAAAGTGCCTTTGGTTTCACTTTAAGCAGCGTTACATCTTTGTTAAATGTCTGCAGTGAAAAACACCCGACTGCACATTCGACGGTAATTAATACGGTGACTCGATATGTGGCTGTCACAACTGTCGTCGTTATATCTTCATTATGGTCATTGCTGGTGGCATCTCGCCTTCTTTCTCGTTGCCACTATTCATGGCACTTACTTCTACTTCGTAGATGAGTTTTTATAATTCAAAACACTTAAATAATTCAGTTACAACATATGTATTTTGATGCTTTTGGTCAACAATCATACACAATACAATATATATATATATATATATATATATATATATATATATATATATATGGTTATGCTTCGAATAGTATATTGTATCACAACATACTGGAAAGGTTGTTGGGTGGTTGTATGAAGTAAGGTGTTGCAACATCCTGAAAATGTTGTAGGATTGTTATGCCACTACGTGATATGTCAAAGTTGTAGCAACGTTTGTAGGAGTCTATCTCCAAATGTACGTAGACACAACGTCATTCTACAACGTTGTCACGACCACATTGCAAAGTGGTGACAACGTTGATAATTTAGCTGGGTTATTACTACCACGGGCAAAGGGCGTTTGTAGTCAACAATAAAACTGATTTTACATGTATAATCAAGTGTAGTAATAGCGGGTTTTATGTGCGACTATGAATAGGAAAGACTTTATGTGTAACTACGGCCCAAGCCAGGTGGACGGGTAATTACAGGCATTATTGTAAAGGCATTGTGCCACAACTAGGACAAGCCGAGCGCTGACAACTCAGAACATGGGTTAAAACTGGTTAACCCTCGTTAAGCGTGGGAAACTTGTCCTCACATTATGGCCAGTTGCAAAGCTACAACATCCATGGAAGTCCTCGGTGTATTCCCGAAAGTTAAACTCTACAGGAACACCGTCTTCTCCGTGGTCCTCTACGGCTCGGCGTGCTCGCAGGATGCAGCAAGATACCAACATATTTACCAGGTTCAACCTGCTGCTTAAGGTAGCTGGGGTGGCTGTTTTTAAGATAAACAAACAATGTAGTCATAAGTTGCAGTTGAAGTATTACATAATACTCCAGATTAATAAAACTTAGAGTTTTTCATTCGTTAGATGATGTTTCGTGATTTAAACACATTTTTGTTACTATAAAAAATGCCCACACAATGCCATTTTAAATATTTTTTAGAAAACCTCCAAACAAATAAATTAGATAAATAAGCTACATGACCAGGGAGATTTTAGCAGAAATTTTAATGACAGCCAAAAGTCATACAAACATTTTTAGACAACCCCTCTACCATTCGTTCCATGTTATCGTGTGATTTTGCTCACGATACGTTCATTTCATATGCCGCATTTCAGCGTCATAAATGTTGTGGTTTTTTTTATAAAACAAAATGAATTGGGTGACGTTTCCTGGTTGCTAGTGATAAAAAAATGTCAATATCATGCGTATCTTGCTTAAAATGTGACGTTTTTTCACTGGCTTTTTACGTATTGGTGACACAACATAACGGCCATTTCTAATGTTGACATGTCCCCTTAATTTGCTGCCACAATGGCCCTTGAATCTGTATTTGTACTGTGTTGTTGTTTACAATATCTGGTTACGCCAGCCATCTGACAAACACGTGGCAGGGTGTTAACCGTTATTTTTATTGGTCCGTTATGTGGCGGGGTCACCAGGTCACATCTAATCGCCGTTTCCGTTATTGCTTCAAAGGCACAATAAACTACGCCACGGCTGATATTTGCAGGTTTAAGAACATGATTTAGTTAGGTAGATATAATGCTGATGTGTACTGGAATCACAGTAACCAGACGATATTTAACAAGATTTGCCATCCAAGCCAAAGGCCCAGATGGCAAGTGGACCAGGAAGACATTGGCTTATCGAGAGTCCAACAATGTTCATTTACTTATAACCCGACCTCCTGAGATATGTGTCAACCTTGTTTTAAACATATACACGCTGCTAGCAGTTACACAATCTGTATACAATGTGTTCCATTCATTTATTGTCCTCTGTGAGAACGAGTGCTTCCTGGTGTCCAGTCTACATATGTTCCGCATTCACAGTGAATGGGTTTACGCTGGTTCGAAGATCGAAGCACCGACGATCGTTACTATTGAAAGATCATCAGCGTTTCCAAGAAGTCAGGGTGATTTCCAAAAGGACTGTTTTTTAAGGATAGATTGGCGAAATACGACGTTAATATCAGTTGATTAGTTGTGGTGTCGACGCTCAGTTCAATATTTCCTAGCATGTTATGAGGAAAAAAATCAACCGACACGTTAGCCTCCCCTGCTATGTTAAAGGGGTTGCTGCTGGTGTTCTAGCCTGAGACCATCTCCGTAACTAGAGTCTACCAAACAATAAAACGTGAGAACAATTGCATCATCCTGAACAGGACAATATAGAAATGGCTCTGTCATCAGAATGACGAATGACCAACCAGCGAAAACAGTGTTGACTTGTTATAATACAGTGTTGCAGCCATGGTTGCTGAATAGTACAGGCGTACAGGGTTTCTTTAGTTGGGCTCACACGGGCAGTGCAACAGTTCACACGGCCACGGGCAAACATGTTGTTTTTACTTTTATCAGACGCATTACCGCGCACACATACACAACACAATGAAGTTATGTTTCAATCCAAGTTAACGCGGATTTATTTACTTTACTTTTGAATTTCAGACGGGCATGGGGGGTTTTCACACGGGCAGATTGCCCGTGTGAAAGGCCTTAAAAACCTGCATGCGTACACAGTAAATAAAAAGTATTAAAAGTAAAAACAAGTTAATAAATATAATACATTACTAGATAATTACATTGCACATCAATAAATATACATACATATTAAGGTAACAATATTATAAATATATAAGTAAATAAAATTAGGCATTCTCTTAATTGTAAGTAAAATGTAGAAGATTTAAAAATAAGTTTATGGTTAGGCCCACTGCCAGTGGTGAAATCCATTTAGCGTAAGACTTCGTAAACCTTGCAGTTCTGCATCGGGGCACATTGTACATCGGGGCACATGGTACATCGGGGCACATTGTACTTGCAGTTACTGTGGGATGTATATGTAACAAAATAATGGGTGATTAAGCTTGACCCCCTGGCTTGCCCGTTTGCGAAATCCTACATTCGCCACTGGTTAGTAGTGGACCGAGTTGGTAACAGGCAGAGTTTGTAGTATAACGAACTGGCAGAGGGTCGTGTGACCAGCTGCCGCCATAAACTACTCGGTGGCTATCTGGTCGAGCCGCTGTGTTCTTCTCGTTTAAAAGGTTCATGAACATCCACGTCATCCTATCGAACATCGGGTCATTCCATTGTACCCGTTGAACTCAGTACAGTATATAATACACACGGTAGATAATATAAGGCTTATTTCAATAATAGCATGGTGGATAATAATTATACAATCGAGAGCGAAGATAATTTGATGTCTTCTACTGGAAACCTACACCACTGACATATTTGTATCGAGTCATAAACAGACGCTTCACCTGCGCCACGGTTGGCTGTGTAATTGTTTTACGGCTACGACAAGGACGTACTGATGCAGTCAGAAGCCGCCCATTACTTGTTATATTAGCCAGAACAGAGCGGGCCGCAGTATTTAACAAGATAAGTATTTCATTACAAACTTCCTCTCCAAAGACTATCAGGTCAGCACTGTTATTGAGCTATGTAGCTAGTCAACGGCACTGCTGTCGTACACACTACTCGCTCGCCGCCTCGTGCGCGCCCAACCGGGATTCAGCTATGGTCTTCTGCCATCAGATAGGAAAGAGGGAGCAATAGCCTTTGTGTTAGAGATAGAGGCCACTATGTGTGTCCACGACAGGCTACACATTTACATACTATGTGGGATATTTTACTTCCCCTGACATTGACACCAGATAGAAGGGACCAACAGCTCTTAGTGTCTCTTCTGAAAGAAATAGTCATAGACCAAATGATGTGACCGAGATTGCTCAAGCTTCGAAACGGTGTCGGGAAGACTGTGTAGTATATACGGTTGGTGGCGTCCACGCGACAAAGGACTATTAACGCAATAACAGTTCAAAAAGATATTTCAAGTTACCGTTCCTCGATATCGTTACATTCAGCGAGCGTGCAGCGTCTGAAGTATACCGGCATCTCGTGCTACTGACGGATGCGTCATATTCTTCCAAGACTGAAATAGGTTGAGGTCCTTTTCATATCAAATTGACGTATCAAGTGTTAGAAAAAAATAATGGTTGTCCTTTCGAGAATCAACTTTCCTATTATTGATCGCCGTTGCCGTCCATAGAGCGCGCAAAGATGTATGGTAAATTTACGTTGCAAGGACTTTTTTTGTGGACCGCGCGTAGTTATGCACTTCCGGTGACGCTGAAGTATCGGTTAAGTTAGTGCATATGCCGATAACATACCGACAAATTACATGCAGTGTGGCGGGCAAGAACATGTGGTATCCACAATGTATACCGATAAGTGGATGTCCGCAAAATAAAATATATCAACAGATTATGATAATAATAATAATATAACAATGACGAGTTAAGTTACTATTAAGAAGCGAAATGACAGAAAACATGTCTGTAATTAATTAATGTATCTAGCTAATTAATCCACTAATTAAGTTGACATATCAACAGGGCCACATATTATTTTTGATAATTACTTCCGTTACTTACTATTAAACATTGCACTAGAAACAAGTATTAAACTATTGTTAGCGGTGAGTCTTACGGCAATGCCAATAATAGTGCTAAAAAGTCAACAATTCCTATGTTCACTTGAATAGTATATGGTACTATTCTTCGTGTGCATTGTGCTATTATTTTCACTCTGAAATGTAACATGTGCGAACTCTGCTACATCAGTCCATATATTATAAATGAACAATTTGTTTTTTGTCAAACACCAACTTATTAATTATTATAATTTTTTATAACGAACAATAAAATCCACAGATGCATGTGTTTGTTTACATCAAGCGTTTCATAGTAACATCATATAGCGCAGTGAATCGTTTCATAGTGACATCACATAGCGCAGTGAATCGTTTCATAGTGACATCACATAGCGCAGTGATTCGTTTCATAGTGACATCACATAGCGCAGTGAATCGTTTCATAGTGACATCACATAGCGCAGTGAATCGTTTCATAGTGACATCACATAGCGCAGTGGTTCGTTTCATAGTGACATCATATAGCGCAGTGAATCGTTTCATAGCGACATCACATAGCGCAGTGAATCGATTCATAGTGACATCACATAGCGCAGTGAATCGTTTCATAGTGACATCACATAGCGCAGTGAATCGTTTCATAGTGACATCACATAGCGCAGTGAATCGTTTCATAGTGACATCATATAGCGCAGTGAATCGTTTCATAGTGACATCACATAGCGCAGTGAATCGTTTCATAGTGACATCACATAGCGCAGTGAATCGTTTCATAGTGACATCATATAGCGCAGTGAATCGTTTCATAGTGACATCACATAGCGCAGTGAATCGTTTCCTAGTGACATCACATAGCGCAGTGAATCGTTTCATAGTGACATCACATAGCGCAGTGAATCGTTTCATAGTGACATCATATAGCGCAGTAAAGCGATTCAGAATAGCAAACATGCAATAATTATTAAATTACCTAGGCGACCGAAATAACACAAAACCGCATTGCTCTAACCGCTAGACCACCTCACGACCACCTCACGACCACCTCAAGACCACCTCAAGACCACCTCACGACCACCTCACGACCACCTCAAGACCACCTCAAGACCACCGTTAGATCACACGCACCTACTTACAGTAGAACATTGACGCCGGTCGCTCAAGACCACCGTTAGATCACACGCACCTGCTTACAGTAGAACATTGACGCCGGTCGCTCAAGACCACCGTTAGATCACACGCACCTGCTTACAGTAGAACATTGACGCCGGTCGCTCAAGACCACCGTTAGATCACACGCACCTGCTTACAGTAGAACATTGACGCCGGTCGCTCAAACCACGCCGCTTATCTCGTTACAGGGGACACCCCCTTCGAATCCAAACTCAATTAATACAAATTGGGTAAAACCATAGATGCCAACACTAATGGTTAACCCGTAAATGTCAAGGTATGTTCTCAAATGTGAGGCGTTCCTTGCGGCGTTGCGCGTTTTGATCGAGTCTTGTTGGCATTAAGGTACATTAAGGTACATTAAGGTACATTATGGTAAATTAAGGCACACGGTCCACGTTTCATAAATGGCGACTCTCGCGAATGTTTAGCCTCGCGAGAGTCAATATATTATCCCAGTTTGCACTGCGAGATCTTTCTGATTATGCGCTGTAAACCAGCGAACATTTATAATAAGGGTATATCTCGAGTTCGTTTGCAAACGTACGGAGTTCTGTTAATAGTATTATTAGTTTGTTCCACGCACGGTTGCACCTACGGCAAAAATTATTAGCTTACATATGTCATCTCACTTGGCATGATATCACATGCGTGGAACACCTTATTTGGCGACAGGCTGTGATCCATTTGATTAGATGTCTCGTGCTGAGATATGCATGAATGAAGTGCTGGTCAATTAATGAGATGAATTTGTTAAAATGTGACAGATGAGAACGTCTCACGGCACGTCACCTTGTAGGGAACCTACCACTATCCCAGGTATAGTCGTGTATCTAACCGCGAGCCACCTGCAGAGAAATTTCACATTAGCAACAAAGTGAGAAATACTGTGCTGCCAGTCCTGAGACAGATAATACACATCGCTGTCATCTGTCTGTGTGGCTCACGGTGAAGAAAGAAGCCGATTCTCACGAGTTCAGACTAAGCGTTTTGTTATTGTAATAAGCACGTATCCATGCTGACCCGTTGGCATACCCCGTGGCATGATATAATGACCCCCGCCTCGAAGGAGGGGTTAAGGAGTGAAATCCCCTAATGCGACCGACCCAATGGTTGAAGCAACATATGTCAACTATTATTCGTAGCTCATGATTTATATTTATATCACGTCTTCTTCCATATGTGTGAACATATGAAATGTGTACATATATTATGGTTAGCCGATATTACGGTCTAAAGGTGGCCACACCCGACTCAATTATTGCAACAATAGACGTAAATCTACCAAATTGCAGCACTTGTCATATTGATGGTAGAGAAATGTGCATCATGTTGGATGATACACTGGATTTTGGTATTTTTTAACATCGTGTCTAAGCCAGGGAGATATAAACGATGCAGGTAAATGTGTAACATATGGTTACGAATCCGGCGTGATGATTAAATGTAAACTTTAAAAGTACTCACCCACACGTATCTGGTACATTTTAAATAAGAGCGTTTGCGTGGAAGAACGAATTTGCTGCATGGCAACTAGTTGGTTTACCATAACACACGATTGTATGTAACACGTATAGGGTATGTGCGGGTAAGAGAGTTACACACCAGTTAGCGCCATCAATGTACCATTACTTTGCGTGACAATGTTTACATCCCACGGACCAAAAATTCGAACAGCGGGCAGATAATTTGGGGATTGTAAGAAATATGCGATTTTTTTCGACAAGTTTGCTATAATTTTTTTACACGTGAAGTTAGCTATTCACGCTAATATGCTTTAGGGGATACCATATCAGACCATGTAAGCTCGTTGCTTATTTGTAGGCTAGGCAATTTGCATAAAAATGGAAATCCAATCTGTTCTTGCGAAATGTTGTTGTCAAGTTTATGACGCTGGTATATGTAGAACAAGAGCGCACATGGCTCAAACGGCCAAGAATGTTTATGACGCTGGTATATGTAGAACAAGAGCGCACATGGCTCAACCGGCCAAGAATGTTTATGACGATGGGATATGTAGAACAAGGGCACACATGGCTCAACCGGCCAAGAATGTTTATGACGCTGGTATATGTAGAACAAGGGCGCACATGGTTCAACCGGCCAAGAATGTTTATGACGCTGGTATATGTAGAACAAGAGCGCACATGGCTCAACCGGCCAAGAATGTTTACGACGCTGGTATATGTAGAACAAGAGCGCACATGGCTCAACCGGCCAAGTATGTTTACGACGCTGGTATATGTAGAACAAGAGCGCACATGGCTCAACCGGCCAAGAATGTTTACGACGCTGGTATATGTAGAACAAGAGCGCACATGGCTCAACCGGCCAAGAATGTTTATGACGCTGGTATATGTAGAACAAGGGCGCACATGGCTCAACCGGCCAAGAATGTTTATGACGCTGGTATATGTAGAACAAGAGCGCACATGGCTCAACCGGTCAAGAATGTTTATGACGCTGGTATATGTAGAACAAGAGCGCACATGGCTCAACCGGCCAAGAATGCGCTCATAGTTGAATCGCATTCGTACGCAATAATTGATCATTTAATTTCCCTAGCCTTCCATATTGGCAATTTATGTTTTCATTTCAGGATTAGACGAGCGATCATGCCGGACACGTTTATTTTAATTTACCATTTTAATAATTTAGTTCTTTGTGCTTCCGAATTATACACGTGGACCGCACGTTTAACAATTCTCAGTTTGCAGCAATACAACACTTTGTGCCATGTTTTGTGGACCGTATAAAATGTGCTTGCTCTTAGCCTGGCTCGTGCGTGCTCTTAGCCTGGCTCGTGCGTGCTCTTAGACTGGCTCGTGCGTGCTCTTACCCTGGCTCGTGCGTGCTCTTAGACTGGCTCGTGCGTGCTCTTAGCCTGGCTCGTGCGTGCTCTTAGACTGGCTCGTGCGTGCTCTTAGCCTGGCTCGTGCGTGCTCTTAGACTGGCTCGTGCGTGCTCTTAGCCTGGCTCGTGCGTGCTCTTAGACTGGCTCGTGCGTGCTCTTAGACTGGCTCGTGCGTGCTCTTAGACTGGCTCGTGCGTGCTCTTAGACTGGCTCGTGCGTGCTCTTAGCCTGGCTATAACGCGCTATCTTGTCATTATTACCACTCAAATCATATTAAGTCCTTGTTTTGAAATCCCTGTCCTCCAAACTCAGAGTCCGGCGTTCTGATAATTACGTCATTATACCCACTATTACGTCATTATACCCACTATTACGCAGCTTGAACGTGGCTTGCATCCATCTAAGCGCATCAACGCGGGGCGCCTCACCCTTCCGACCGGGTAAATCCATCGTCATTTACGATAAAAAACGAACAGTTTTGAAAATGGGCATTGTAGATATAGGTAAATGTCCACAGTAGCGTTTATATAACTGCATATATAATTATAATCTGTATAGTTTTTATACCTGGTCGCGTGTTACTTGTAATCATGCTGTTGTGCCAAAACAACCCCTAGATGAGCAAGTATTATAGCATGCATATATAATATTATATTATATATGCATATATATATATATATATATATATATATACACACACACACACACACACACACACACACACACACACACACACACACACACACACACACACACACACACACACACACACACACACACACACACACACACACACACACATATGCAGATATTTATATATTTTAACTTTACATTTGCTTATCTGATATTTACTTAATTTTGGACGGCGTTTCACGAAATTGTCACAACTGAAAATATCAAATGACACGCGACCGACAACTAGGAAAGGTCGAGAGGGCACAGTCGTAGTCTGCAGAGAACACAGCCTTTCGAAGCATGAAACACGAAAAGCCAAGATGGCTGGTATGTTATACTATATATATAATCACATAGCATGCATCGCACACATATGTTTGAAAAGAGAAATAAAAGTCGTTCCTCAACGACCGAGAAGAACGACACTATACCATGTCATACCTCTATAATTATGCATTTCTATTACTCCAAAATCTTCGGGAATCCGAGCTGAGAGACGCATTAAAACCAAAGAATTAGGCATTGTTATCAATCTTAAGTTGTCAACATATGGAAAAATACGTTGAGTCTCTAAGATGGATAAGAAAGGTGAAAATAGATAGGTATTCTGGCGACGGCGAAAAGTTATTATTTTTCCAGCTCACCTTTACGCTAACACGGAATGAGTTCCAAAAGTTGGTGCGGCAACCGATAAATCCCTAATTCAAATGTTTCTTTCAGCACCGAGAAGACGATAATTATATAACAATATGATTGAAGCTGTCTAGGTTTTCTTGTAACAGCGAGTAGCGAATGTAAATATGCCGGTTGTTTAGACGAAAAAACCTGCTAGATAACAATACAGATACAACATAATAACGATACTGTATAGTAGATAGATTTTTTTATACACTACATGTCGTACTGAAAATGTTCACATAATTAGGGTGGAACGTTGCAGATAATTCTAGCAAATATACTCGGGTAGGACAACTATATTGACGAGCAGGTAGCGTAACACAAATCACAGTGGCGACGCGTGCGACTCTCCTGATTTGTGGTTAAATCGTCGACCTAAGGCGGCTGCATGCAGCGCCTGCACTCGATCAAATGCCCTGCGGTCGACCGCGAAATAGATACGGCATTAACGCCATCATCAACTCACCTGGATACGACGTGTTCGTGATTCCGTTTTCCCGTACGTTCTCGCGTCAGGCCTCGTCTGATCGTCCCCCGGCCGAACCCAGCTCAAGTAGCGGTGACGGCGTTCCCGCCTCCAGGACGCCGCGTCCAATCAGCGCCGCCGGCGGTTGGCGCCAGCGCGCGCCGACGCGGACGCCGCAGACGACATTTCGCGATGATTTACGTCTTGCATAAAGCGGTGCGGCGACGCTGGGCGAACGGCGGCGAAGTGACGTCAATTAACAACAATGCTTGCCCAACAAGCGGTGTTGTCAAGTACGTAGTTGTGAACTAGCATTCAGGATGATGTAAAAAAGACGGTTTGCTATACGACCCTTGCAGCTCTTTGGGATGCAACTAAAAACGTGTTTGTCAAGCAGTAGTTAGTAGTTATGTTTACCAGTATGTTATGCCTGGTCACGTGTTGCTTGCATTCATGTTGCTGTGCAAGGCGTGCCTTGACGCCGGTTAAACCAGCAATTCGATTGTTCGTTCGTCCCGTTTCAGACTTATCTCGTAAAACAATCGAGTGTATAACATAGACTACGACATGTTAGATCATTTGTGCAAATGTATTATCTATATATACCATACCATATACATGTTCACATTCAAAAGTTATACGATCTAACGATAAAAAGTAAATTATTTGTAATATTTTGACAAACGTAGGAACTATTTTATTAAACCGGATGCATTCACACCGTACATATTTTAACTTCAATAAAACTGATTAATTATATGAATTGTGGATGTTAAATTAATGGTGTAGCTGTAACATTATTCCTACAACCGGCCTACGTGAGTGAGGTTGAACAAATTTGCTTCTAGAGAGAAGCACCGATAGGGAAAACGCTTCACTGAAATATGCCATCTTTATGGAGATAAATACAAATTAAATCGTATTTGATTTCACATTTTTGTCTTATTGTTGTCATGTTTTTCTTGATTAAGTTTGTTTAAATACTCCTACTGACTCCCTCCCTGTGCCTTCAGACAAACAAGACAGATAGCAATCGACGCCATCCTTCTCTATCTTCGGTCATTCTTTCAAGTTTGGTGCCTTTTTTCATTATTTACTTACGACTTTACAATATGGGTTAGTTAGTTATAGATGAAGATAAACTTAACTAAGCCAAAAACCTGAAAATCGCTTTACTTACAAATGTGCATTGTCTTGCAGGCGGGTCGGGTGTAAAAAAACAGACCAGAGCTCGTGAATAATTCTGGTCAAATAAGTTCGGTACGTGGCTTCAAAAATATTCGTTAAAACTCCTTGAAAAACCTCCAGCCCTGAAATATCACGTTCGGAAGATTTTCCTCCACCCCGCCCCACCCTCGACATACACATAACCCCTCCCACAACCCACCCACCCTTCCGACATACATATTCACGGGAACGCCAATCTCTGCATTAACAAATGATTCACACGGTAGCCTAAGCGACAATGTTATTTATTAATATCACTCCATCAAAATATTTACCTAGTTGCTACCATTTAAAGTAGGCATTTCAATATCGGCTGTGATTAATGGAATCCTTCAAAGGTTATTTCTAATTAATAACAAGAAAACACTTGACTTTCCTGAACCAATTCAACCACTTTACACTAAAACCCACGGAACGCGCGTATTCCCAGTAAACGCTTGACATTTTTATTTACTTTTTTGATGACATTACCACTTAGTCAATATTTGTGATAATGATGATGCACATCTGTTGTTATCTACGAGTAGAAATTTAAAAAAAATATTTATCATACTAAATGCGATCGCGTGTTCACTAATTTCAACGCTATCGAAATAAATACAAGCAACATTTAAAGGTGATGATCCAGCCGTAAAGGTGATGATCCAGCCGTAAAGGTGATGATCCAGACGTAAAGGTGATGATCCATCCGTAAAGGTGATGATCCAACCGTAAAGGTGATGATCCAGCCGTAAAGGTGATGATCCAAATTAAATATAAAACGGTCAGATTATGTTAAACAAATATGGTCCGTTAAAACACGCGGTCAATATACTATGATCTATGAGGTATCAGTCATATAAGATGACAGTACAAGACGACCAGACTTTGAACCTTTAACGAACCAGGCATAATAATTACGTCATCACAGATCATTTTACACGTAGGTGCGTCCTCAGAGCCGAAACGTGAGGAGGTTCTATTGTGAAACGTGAGGAGGTTATATTGTGAAACGTGAGGTTCTATTGTGAAACGTGAGGAGGTTCTATTATAAAACGTGAGGAGGTTCTATTGTGAAACGTGAGGAGGTTCTATTGTGAAATGTGAGGAGGTTCTAGTGTGAAACGTGAGGAGGTTCTATTGTGAAACGTCCTAGAATGTTATCTGACTGGATTCCAATAATAATAATTATTATTTATTTTCACAATATGGAAACTGATAGGACACCAATCCTCGGCTTCTTCGTCTACTTTGTCTTTAGCGAGCAATGGGTAACACATTAATTGTGATTTGTCGACAACGGGGCATTTTAGGGAATTTTCAGGGGTGGTAAAATTTTCCAAAAGGTCAACAAGGGCACAATATAAAACACCACCATTTTGAAGAGAAAATGGCATCAGCTGGCATTTTAAAATGTGATAACATTAACGTATCCCGTAAACCTTTCTGAACTATCACGTCCCGTCCTTCCTTGCTGATCCCGGGGTTGTTCTTGTACACGCTGCGTGCTTCAAGAGGGAACAAACCCCAGCCCATTTCTATATTGAACAGATTGAACACGATTAAACAAGATTGATAACCAAAACAAAACCCAGATAAGTGGTTGACAAGGAAGCCATTGGTTTGTCGAGAGTCCTACGACTATTCATAATATTTGTAAATATTTGTATATATTTTAAATATATTCACGTTGTTTGAATCATCAAAACATTAGTTCCATTCAGTTATCGTCCTCTGTGAGAACGAGTACTTTCCAATATACAATATCCACTGTTCCTTCACTAATGTTGCTTCCTGTCCCGTAATTGTGTTTTCTTCCTTCATTGATAAAATAGTTATATCAATATTTACTTTCATTATCTTAATCCGTATACTGGATCTCCTCTTAACTTTCAAAGCCAGATGACACCTTGCTATTGTTCATAGTTCTTCTGCTTCCCCTCAATCCTTGCGAGGTAGGAACCACATATGTTCAGCCTTTGTGGATTCAACACGTAGCATACGAAACTGTTGACAACTCTACCACGAAACTCGTGGGGCTGAAGGCAAACATACTTCTTTATTGGTGTTCGGACCGACAGTCTGGAACGTTTTGCCGGAATATATAAGACAATCAGATTCGTTGTCTAAACTTAGGAACATAGTAAAAAGCTGTATATTCAGATGTGCTCAATTCCACTGAGGAATGCCTGTGAATTAGGACACCATTCTTTACATGTATTTTATTTATTTATTATAATTATTTATTATATTTACTTATTAATCTTAATATAATACTCTATTTGGTTTTTAATACTATTTTAAACTTCTTATTTTTTTATGTTTTGTACGCGCCTATGAATGGGCTAGTCCCAGTTATATGGCGGTTTATAAATGTTAGTAATAATTAAATAATAATAACTTCTTTATATAATATATATATATATATATATATATATATATATATATATATATATATATAATATATATATAATATATATATATATATATATATATATATATATATATATATATATATATATATATATATATATATATATATGTATCAATTTCTGAAACTGTGGTACTCTTTCTGGGTCAAATTCAGACGCACGCCTAGGTTCATATTATGTCTTTTTCCGTTGTTCCCCTTTAAACTGGCCACACACATGGGTTTTGCTGGACAGTAACGGAGTTACCGTGTAACAACGTTACACAAATAACCTATACACAGTGAGTATGGGTTACATTTGACTCGTGATTCGCCTCAATTCACGACGTTGGTGGCATTTGGAAATTTTCATCTGACCAGGTCAACAGTGGGTGGACAGTTTCTCATTACACCATCAAACCCACTCATGTCCATGATCCGCCAGTTTCCAGCAAGACATACCGACCTATAGTTGCATCGTTCATTATGGATGGATGTATTAAGTAGCAGCTTTTCACAATTTAATGGAGTCTTCATTTACACCAACGCTGGGAACTAGGCAATAAGTCAATTGCCCTGACAAGACAAATGACCCTCTTTTGACCATTCAAAGTGCCCTTTCACGACGTTGCCCCCAGTGCGACTGTCTTTCAGTGAACTTGTTGTCCTTTTGACCATTGGATGCGCCCTTTCTGAACCAAGCACCGAGTATTTAGCACTGTGTGATATATTATGCCGTTTTAATAACTGAACATATCCTCTCGGGACATTGTTTCCAGTGGAAATTAACCAACAAAAACAAAAATCCTAGTAACTTGGGTAAATGGCAGGAGGGGGAATTAAAAGAACCAGGGGCGGGCTATGAAAGGGGTGGCATGGAATTGACTCCAGTTTGTATGATAACAACGCCTTAGTCTCCAGCAACATTTACGGGACCAGGTGGGTCATTCATTTACGGTAATTTCGCTTCGAACATTTTGCCGCCATTCGGATAGTTTCGTCCACTCCGCGTTGCCTCAGTTCACTCCGCGGTATAAATAAGTATCTGGATATAAACAGTGACTGTTTGAATGAACATGTCTGCCTGGAGTGCAGCGTAATACGCTATGAGCGATCCTACGGACTAGATACCGCACTATGTAAGAACGTACCATTACCTGTTGTACCGTTTTATATGAGAGTGAATACTTTATGATATCTAATCTCCACTATTCCTTTTGTAACTGGTACATATCGAGCATAATAAAGCTGTTTTCCAGGTTCGCTATTCAGCTATTATAACATGCTAGATTGTGAACACAATTGTATGTAATATAGTATTATGTATTATGCATTACATTTTCGTTGCAACAGCCAAAACAACTGGCCTGTTTCATGATATATCATTTGATCAGAGGCCGCTCAAAAAATACGGAAGGCTTTTCTCTCGGAAATTTGACAGTCTTCGCCATCCCAAGTAACGCGCCGTAAAGCTGGTCCGAATCCCCCCCGAAATTACGTAGCACTCAAAAATAACACCCCTCTCACGATCAATGGACTGTTCCGCATTGTTTTGTAACAGTATCTGGCGTTATATAATGTTTGAGTGGCCCTTTAGAAAGTGAAGAAAACAGCTGAAAAGCTGAGCAAATATATTTCTATATGGATCGTTTCAGTGAGATACTTGGCTGATCCACATTCGTCGCAATACATTTGTAAGATACACTCACAACAATGTTGGCACAGCTGGTAGATAGGACGGCATATGCACGTGATATCTATATGAATGCACAGGAGAACTGTGTATGGCGACGCAAGAAATGGATCCTTGGCTTTATTATGGATGCATGTACTAAGTAGCAGCTTTTCACAATTTAATGGGGTCTTCATTTACACCAACGCTGGAAGATAAGCGATAAGTTAATTGTCCTGACAAGACAAATGACCCTCTTTTGACCATTCAAAGTGCCCTTTCACGACATTGCCCCCAATTGGACTGCCTTTCAGTGAAAATGTTGTCCTTTTGGCCATTGACTTTCTGAATCATGCACCGAGCACTTACCACTGTGTGATATATAATGCCGGATGGATAATTGGCTTAATTAAGATATGACAATTTGGGTTCTTTGACCTGGTTCGACGATCGTTGTTTTTATTTTGTAACGCGATCTAACGCACATATCATTGACGTCAAGTGTTATATAATTGCCGCTAGTCAAGTGTTTGCTCGTGATCCAACTGGCTGCTCGGTGCATCAGACATAGTACAACGACCTAATGAAACGTGGATTTGTATTGTTCTAACTGCTGTCTTAGCACGTCTCAGCAACTACAAAATTACTTTCACTACTGATTTTGCTAAGTGAATACACACATGTTGACGGTAATAGCATTTATAAAATAAATGTTAGTTATATGGTAAATTATTTTGAGAAAATCACAAAGCATTTATTTTCGAAAATATTAAGAGGTTTAAGACCAAGTCTTGTTACTATCTACTTGTTTCCTATGTTGCCATCTTAATCACTGGTCGACCAGGGCTTCCACCGCCTGCAGGCGATGGCAATGTTGGTTGGTCGGTGTGACGTAATTCTGACCAAACCAGGTCAGACAGAATGCTTTCGACTTACGCTGGTCTCGACTAGACTGACCACTGGCCAGCGTTTCTCGCTATATCGAACTCGACGCAGGCGGAACATTGTGTGCGGATAGCGAACACCGACCAACCTCTCTCCGTACGACTCTCTGGTCAAAGTTCTCGACGCCATCATCCTGGAGTGATACGGCCACATACGACCGTTAGAATCCGTCCGACATTACCTATAGGGAATCATAAGGAGAAAATGAGGACTACGTGTGATGTGTGATGTGTTTTCTGAACGACTGCATCATATCTTTCGTTTGATTGCAATGAAAAGACAACGACCACTCCCGTGTCACTACACTGGCTCCGGGCTGGGTCGAAATTGAGGTATATCTGCTTTGGGTGCGTTTGTCCGAAAAACGAAATACGCAATTTTCACGAGTTTCGCACTCGAGGTCTGTTAAAGGCCATTTAACGTGCAATGAAAATTTTAGAAAATCAGTGGGCAAATTTTCCACTTAGCGCAATAAACGCTATTATGTTGGTCAAATGTGGTCTCACTCCAAGAAATCTATAACCATAGTGTTAAGTGCCCGTATGTAAACCAATGCTCTGGACTCTCAGAATAATATGTTTTATCATTGGTCTTTACATACATATATTTTATAATGTTTGTTCTGACGTTGTATTGACAGTAGCTACTATATATATATATATATATATATATATATATATATATATATATATATATATATATATATATATATATATATATATATATATATATATATATATGAACATTGGTTGGTTTCTACTTCTTGATATATTTTATAATGTTTGTTCTGACGTTGTATTGACAGTAGCTACTATCTATCTATGAATATTGGTTGGTTTCTACTTCTTGATAGTCCGCCAGTTTCGATGATGACTGTGCATGTCATGCAATTGAAGTTGATGAACTCTGGTGTGGCTCTGCAAACCAAACCTTGAGGCGCAAAGCCAGTGAGGACTGGGTAACTCAGTTGTTGTTGTGATGACATCAGTAGCCTTGTTACGACGTTCACTGGAAACTTCCAAACGGATGCGTCAGTTGTTCTCATATTGTTAGCAGGTTACTCGTGTGAATTGTCTCTAAGTTACGTCTGTTTGTAACCACTCACCCGGACGTAAAGCTTGGTGTTAAGGTTAGGCAAAAAGTTTTATTATTCCTATTAATAAACATGATACCAAAATCAGTGGAAAATGTCTTCTAAAAAGGAAAGGGGAAGAGAGAGAAGAAGGAGGGAGGGAGGGAGGGAGGGAGGGAGGGAGGGACGGAGGGAGGGAGGGAGGGAGGGAGGGAGGGAGGGAGGGAGGGAGGGAGGGAGGGAGGGAGGGAGGGGGAGGGAGGGAGGAAGGGATAGAGGGACGGAGGGATAGAGGAGGAAAGAAGGGAGGGACGAAGGGAGAGAGAGAGGGATAGATGGAGGACAGAGGGAGGGAGGGTGGAAGGGAGGGAGGGAGGGACGGAGGAAGGGATGGAGGGATAGAGGGAGGAAGGGCGGGAAGGAGGGAAGGATAGAGTGAGGGAAGGAGGGATAGCGGTAGGAAGGGAGCGATAGAAGAAGGGAGGGAGAGAGGGAGGGAAGAAGGGATGGATAGAGGGAAGGAGGAATGGAGGGAGGGGGGAATGGAGAGAGGAAGGGAGGGAGGGAGGAAGAGAGCAAGGAAGGGAGGGAGAGATAGAGGGAGGGAGGGAAGGACAGAGGGAAGGAGGAAGGGATGGCGGGAGGGAAGAAGGGAGGGAGGTTAGGAGGGGTAGAGGGAAGGAGGGATGGAGTGAGGGAGGGGGGAGGAAGGTAGGGAGGGAGGGAGGAAGGGAGGGAGGGAGGGATAGAGGGAGGGAAGAAGGGAGGGAGGAAGGGAGGGAGGGATAGAGGGAGGGAGGGAGGGATAGAGGGAGGAAGGGATGGATAGAGGGAGGGAGGAAGGGAGAGAGCGAGGGGAGGAAGGGAGGGAGGAAGGATGGGAGAGAGGAAGGAAGGGGAGGGATAGAGGGAGGGAGGAAGGAGGGAGGGAAGAAGGGAGAGAGGAAGGGAGGGGGAGGTGGGGATAGAGGGAGGGAGGGGTAGAGGGAGGGATGGAGGTAGGGAGGGAGGGAAGGAGGGAGGGATGGAGGGAAGGAGGAAGGAAGGAAGGGAGGAATGAGAGAGGAAGGGAGGGATAGAGGGAGGTAGGGAGGGATAGAGGGAGGGAGGGAGGCAGGCATAGAGGGAGGGAGGGAGGGATAGAGGGAGGAAGGGACGGAGGAAGGAAGAGAGGAGGGGAGGGAGGGAGGGAGGAAGAGAGAGAGATGTGTATACTAAGACACACATCCCCGGTGTGTATACTTAGACACATATACCCGGTGTGTATACTTAGACACACATCCCGGTGTGTATACTTAGACACACATCCCCGGTATGTATACTTAGACACACATCCTCCAGTGTGCATACTTAGACACACATCCCCGGTGTGTATACTTAGACACACATCCACGGTGTGTATACTTAAACACAGATACCCGGTATGTATACTTAGACACACATCCCCGGTGTGTATACTTAAACACACATCCCCGGTGTGTATACTTAGACACACATCCCCGGTGTGTATACTTAAACACACATCCCCGGTGTGTATACTTAGACACACATCCCCGGTGTGTATACTTAAACACACATCCCCGGTGTGTATACTTAAACACACATCCCCGGTATGTATACTTAGACACACATCCCCGGTGTGTATACTTAAACACACATCCCCGGTGTGTATACTTAAACACACATCCCCGATGTGTATACTTAGACACACATCCCCGGTGTGTATTCTTAGACACACATCCACGGTGTGTGTACTTAGACACACAAACACGTATTATCTGCATCGCTAAATAACAGGTTTTCCTGGAAAACCCCAAGGCGTCTTGACAATAAATTGGTTGTTTCGAAGGTAAAAACGGTACATAACAGGTAAAACGGAAAACATTGGAGAAACGAAAATATAATTTACTGTAGCCGCTACAACGCGGACAAGCATGTTATACATGTTATACATGTTATACATGTTATACGTGTTATACGTGTTATACATGTTATACATGTTATACATGCATTCACCACGTCATCCTGAGTCAGCATGTTAAGTTTAAGTGAAACAGCCGCTAAATATAATCAAATTGCAATGGTCGGAAATGATTGTGTTAAGCGTAGTTCACAGTTTAACACACACCATGGGTAGATGCAGTCCACGGCGTGCATGCGTTGACGCCGACCTCTTTGTGCTGGACATGTAATGGAATAAGCATGCAGCGTGCTAGACATGCAACGTGCTAGACATGCAGCGTGCTAGACATGCAGCGTGCTAGACATGCAGCGTGCTAGACATGCAGCGTTCTAGACATGCAGCGTGCTAGACATGCAGCGTGCTAGACATGCAGCGTGCTAGACATGCAGCGTGCTAGACATGCAGCGTGCTAGACATGCGGCATGTCGCGTGTGCGAGTTCAGGACGGTGAATGGACTTACGTAAGTAGACACAATAAATGGCTTTGTGAAAGTCAACACCAGCAGCACGAGAGACTGGCTGCAGCAGCACGAGAGACTGGCTGCAGCAGGACGAGAGACTGGCTGCAGCAGCACGAGAGGCTGGCTGCAGCAGGACGAGAGGCTGGCTGCAGCAGCACGAGAGGCTGGCTGCAGCAGCACGAGAGGCTGGCTGCAGCAGCACGAGAGGCTGGCTGCAGCAGCACGAGAGGCTGGCTGCAGCAGCACGAGAGGCTGGCTGCAGCAGCACGAGAGGCTGGCTGCAGCAGCACGAGAGACTGGCTGCAGCAGCACGAGAGGCTGGCTGCAGCAGCACGAGAGGTTGGCTGCAGCAGGACGGGAGGCTGGCTGCAGCAGCACGAGAGGCTGGCTGCAGCAGCACGAGAGACTGGCTGCAGCAGCACGAGAGACTGGCTGCAGCAGCACGAGAGGCTGGCTGCAGCAGCACGAGAGGTTGGCTGCAGCAGGACGGGAGGCTGGCTGCAGCAGCACGAGAGACTGGCTGCAGCAGGACGGGAGGCTGGCTGCAGCAGCACGAGAGACTGGCTGCAGCAGCACGAGAGGCTGGCTGCAGCAGCACGAGAGACTGGCTGCAGCAGCACGAGAGGCTGGCTGCAGCAGCACGAGAGACTGGCTGCAGCAGGACGGGAGGCTGGCTGCAGCAGCACGAGCGACTGGCTGCAGCAGCACGAGAGGCTGGCTGCAGCAGGACGAGAGGCTGGCTGCAGCAGGACGAGAGGCTGGCTGCAGCAGCACGAGAGACTGGCTGCATCAGCACGAGAGGCTGGCTGCAGCAGCAAGAGAGGCTGGCTGCAGCAGCGCGAGAGGCTGGCTGCAGCAGCACGAGAGGCTGACTGCAGCAGGACGAGAGGCTGGCTGCAGCAGCACGAGAGACTGACTGCAGCAGCACGAGAGACTGGCTGCAGCAGCACGAGAGACTGGCTGCAACAGCACGAGAGACTGGCTGCAGCAGCAAGAGAGGCTGGCTGCAGCAGCACGAGAGGCTGGCTACAGCAGCACGAGAGACTGACTGCAGCAGCAAGAGAGGCTGACTGCAGCAGCACGAGAGGCTGGCTGCAGCAGCACGAGAGGCTGGCTGCAGCAGCACGAGAGGCTGGCTGCAGCAGGACGAGAAGCTGGCTGCAGCAGCACGAGAGGCTGGCTGCAGCAGCACGAGAGGCTGGCTGCAGCAGCACGAGAGACTGGCTGCAGCAGCACGAGAGACTGGCTGCAGCAGCACGAGAGGCTGGCTGCAGCAGCACGAGAGGCTGGCTGCAGCAGCACGAGAGGCTGGCTGCAGCAGCACGAGAGACTGGTTGCAGCAGCAAGAGAGGCTGGCTGCAGCAGCAAGAGAGGCTGGTTGCAGCAGCACGAGAGACTGGCTGCAGCAGCAAGAGAGGCTGGCTGCAGCAGCAAGAGAGACTGACTGCAGCAGCACGAGAGACTGGCTGCAGCAGCAAGAGAGGCTGGCTGCAGCAGCACGAGAGGCTGGCTGCAGCAGCACGAGAGACTGGCTGCAGCAGCAAGAGAGACTGGCTGCAGCAGCACGAGAGGCTGGCTGCAGCAGCACGAGAGACTGGCTGCAGCAGCACGAGAGACTGGCTGCAGCAGCACGAGAGACTGGCTCCAGAATACAAGCATTAATCTAAAATTTAACAAGACAAAGCCTTGATGCACAGAACACACGATGTACTTTCTCATATATCGCTGTACCCTGTCCTTGATGTTGCTTAAAACGCTTTACACTTTATCCCCTGGCAGACCTCTTCATACTAAGGCCATTTCAACTTTTCTGGGAAGCATTCAGCCACGTTACGTTAGTGCGTGAAGTCTATTCTTTCATATATCCACCTCTATATGTAGCGAGAAAATAAATGTGTATCTCGCTACAGACAGAGAGGGCTATCGGAACGAATAGTCTTCGCTTATAATTGCAGAATGGCTTAATGCTTCCCAGAGAAGTCGAAATGACGTTAGCATGAACAGGTCTGCCAGGGAGTGAAGTATATAGCGCCTTGAACAGTCCCAATGACTGGTTACCGCGCTATATACGAAAGTAACTTTTTTAAATCGAACGACAGGAATTTTGAAAAAATAGCATGACAAGTTAAAACGCAATGTGTCATCAACGCCACTGTATCAGCCTCCGCATCAGCAATTTTTTTTAATCAGCTCCTTACACTGTTTACTTTTAAAATAATCCATATCCAATCGTCCATGTAGGCCTTAAGCTCGGTGTTACCCTGAAAGCCAGTCCGCAAGCCAGGCCTCTGTTGGTTAACTCAGCTACTTACAATAATGTTGCAAGGCAAGAACATCAGTCAGGATTCTGTCTAGAAATCCAGTCAGGCTTTCTGGAAGCCGTTGCGCCAGGCTTTCATCCAAGCTTTCGATTAGGCCTTCACGCCAGGCTTTCATCCAAGCCTTCAGTTAGGCCTTCACTCAGATCGCCTTCAGTGGGGCCATTTTCTAAGGTTGTCAGCCGGGTTCCTATGAAGAGCGATAGCAGAATATAAAACGTGGTACAGCTAGGACTGCGTCGGTCAATACCAATTTTGTTTTTTATTTCCCACATGACGATTTTAGAAATCAATCCGACTGTCTACGCAACTGTTCTCCACTCGTTAGTCGGTTTATCAGCCTGGCTTCGTTCTTTCATTTATTCACATCATCCATCATTCAGCCACTACATCACTGACTACATCACTGACTACATCACTGACTACATCACTGACTACATCACTGACTAGCTCAAGCGCGCGGCAGCACTATCGCTCTGCGTGTGCGTGTGTGTGAGTTGTGCAGCAGCACAACAGCATCAACGGCAGTAGTAGCATCAGAAGCAGCAGAAACAACATTAGCAGTGTTTCTTCGTCGTGTAAATCGGTGACCTGCGCTAGGTACGCGAATATATATATATATATATATATATATATATATATATATATATATATGCGCTATAGAAGGAACAAAGAAACAATTTAAAACAAAATAACCGCCCAACATAGTTTCTTGTCTTCCGCCTCTCTTCGAGATCTACACCGTTTGTATGTGACAAAGACATTGTTCGCCGCACGCAGTTCACTAACCAAAGAAGCTAAACACGCTTATTCATTCCGCCTCGAGTCGCACCTGCTCAGCCAACGAGCTTTCTCGTTTAGCCGCCTCCGCCGTCGCCGCCTTTTCCCCCCGCCTTTCGTAGGCGATAAAACAAGAATCTGGCCGTGGCTAACGTCGCATTCAGCAGCACTCCGCCCACACTAATGACAATCTGCACCTTCAGCTCTACGCCTTTCGTCTCGCACTCTGGACCCGTGTATCTGGCCGTATATAAGCACCTGGTCGTCTTTGTCGCCTCGTTGTACTCGCACGTTCCGCCATTTCTGCACATCACCACATGCGAGGCCGCGCAATGTGTCGTCGGACGTACGCGCCGATGATTCTGGGTCGGCGCCGCCTACTCGCGAGTGCCGCTATTCTTGCACGTGTTATTGCACGTGTTATTGCACGTGTTATTGCACGTTCTGGTGGAATCCGTCGGCCGCAACATCAGGACTGATCCTTTCAGCGACATTTTCACTTTGAAGTCGTACATAAACATACAATACAATAATACTTTATTCGTCCGACCAGGAAATTACAGTGCATATCGACACAACACGGTAGAAACAAAACCTTGAACATTAGGTCCAGAGTGTGAGGGGTGTGAGGTGTGTGAGGTGTGTGAGGGGTGTCAGGGGTGTCAGGGGTGTGAGAGGTGTGAGAGGTGTGAGGGGTGTGAGGGATGTGAGGTGTGTAAGAGGTGTGAGGTGTGTCAGGGATGTAAGGGGTGTGAGGGTGTGAAGTGTAAAGGGTGTGAGGGGTGTGAGGGTTGTGAGTGGTGTGAGGGGTGTGAAGTGTGTAAGAAGTTTGAGGGGTGTGAGGGGTATGACAGGTGCGAGGGGCGTGAGGTGGGTAAGAGGTATGAGGTGTGTGAGGGGTGTGAGGGGTGTGAGGTGTCTGAGAGGTGTGAGATGTGTGAGAGGTGTGAGGGGTGTGAGGTGTGTGAGGGGTGTGAGGGGTGTGAGGTGTCTGAGAGGTGTGAGATGTGTGAGAGGTGTGAGGGGTGTGAGGTGTATGAGGGGTGTGAGGTGTCTGAGAGGTGTGAGATGTGTGAGGGGTGTGAGGGGTCGTGGAGTAATTGACTAGCTTTATGTAACACTTTCCCTCGATACAGAGACTGGAAGTTGTCTAACTGTCTACTAACAATATGGAACTATACCTAGCAGTAGGCGTCGAATGATAGAATAACAGGTGCACAACTTCTGAACCACCAACCTGCGTCGTGTGTGTTTTAGTTGTATTTCCAGAGTCTTTGTCAATCGTCTTGAATGGTAGGTTTTTATGAACTTGCCAAGTGCTCACTTTAATGTTGACCACATAAGCCGTGCCCCACGTTATTGCGTATTTATCAGATTCTGGACGCATTTAAAAATTGTCACTGTCTATCGAACAAGTTTCGCCATCGAAGGTATATCCTTCAATCCGTAGCGTGCTCTTGGTACTTCCATAACTCTGTAACAGTTGCTAAATGTTTTCGTGGTCCAGTCACAATTCCGTCGTACTGTCACCTTGTCGCCCGAAACCGTTTCGGTAATCAGCCCAATTCCTTGTGAAATTAACGGAACCGTCCAGTCTGCGCAGATATGTCATCCATCCGCCGGCGTTGGTTTCTTGACCATACGACGCCTGCAAACTCGCGAGATTTGGCCTAAACGGATAGCTATGCGGCCCACCCTTCGATGTGGACACCCGGTAGCATTTCATATCGTAGCAATCCTTCGGTTTGCAGATTTTTGGCATTCGTGTTTAAAGATAAAAAAAACTGTTTTAAGCCACCTGCTGTGCAATGGTAGCGAATTGTGCAGGTACGTTTTACGCTACGTCGTTGTCATGGCAACCGGTGACACGCGAATATAGAACCTCCGACGAACATAACGTAATACCGGAGTTCAGCAATTAGTCATCGTCTTCTGCGTATGGTTTGAAGGTTTTTGGCTATATACATGTGAGTATATAAGATACCCTCTAACCAGTTCTTCCAGACCCACTAGATCTCCGGGGCACTTGTACAGCGGACACTCACTGGTGACGTTGTGCGGTCTGTCTTTCAGCGGCTGGTGACCAAATTTTGGTGATGTTCTCGTTGAACCGGCCGTAGCCAGTTCATAAGGCCCGTTTACACAAGCGATGAATTGCCCAATTGGTCGATACTGTGTTGTCCGACCAATTCGGCAAATAATCGCTCATGTAAACACCCTCGCGATATCGATTAGCGAGGCCAACTTGTGGCTATGATGGTGTCGTCCGAATTGTGACTGGGTCTGATCTAGGGTTGTATCGTCCAACAAGCTTAAAGCAGTGGCCAAACAACGACCGAGTGCAGCTGTACCTATAATCAGGATTCAAGTGGCGATGTTCACCAATCAGTAGATCGCATTAACAGTGTCTAGACACATCGTTCGTGCTAACGCACATATAATGTAGCTGCACACGTTGTTGTCTATTGGGCTATTAATCGCTCGTGTAAACGTGCTTCAGTTCGATCGAGGCGCACTAGTGGGCGTCGTCAGAGGTCGTGGATGATTTCACGATTTTATGGTACTGGGAATAAATCCCCGAGCCAATATGGGGTGTTATCCCACTGTCTCTTCCGTGCCTCAGTGACCCGCTGAATGGGTCATTGTGAGGGTGGGTGTGGGTGTGGGTGTGGGTGTGGGGGTGGGGGTGGGGGTGGGGGTGGGGGTGCGGGTGGGGTAGGGTGGGGGTGGGGGCGGGCACGTCGCTTAATTTGTTCCACCTTCTCGACCAATCGTTGCCATGTATCCCAATATTCTGGCATTCTTTCCCATTCTCGACTGTTCACCCCACCCTTTCGACATCACCCCGCCCTTTCGACATCACCCCACCCTTTCGACATCACCCCACCCTTTCGACATCACCCCGCCCTTTCGACATCACTCTTAACCGACTTGCCTGGCTTAAGCCTTTTCATTTCATTCGTGTGAAATGGCTTTGGAATGAACAGGTGGTGAGGAGTAAAGTCCCAACGACTGGTTATCACACTATATAAGAGCGTACTTTTACCATGTCGGAGCATGGGAACTTAACGACTCCTCTCCACCAGACACGGCTTTGGGCTGCGTGTTCATTTATATGTTGCTTTTGCCATCTCCGCTTCCACTTCTCGATGCCAAATGTTTCTCATCTCTCTTTCATCATCTCTCATATCAGCCTCGCCTTTCCTCTTGTCCTGAATGTTAAATGTGATCGCTTCTCTTGGGATCTGCCGTGTCGGTTTCCTGCGAGTATTACCTATTCAACGTCACTTCTTCCTTCTAATGTGTTGTTCGATTGGCGCCTGATTTGGTCTTTACCGTAATGCTTCATTACTAATTTGTTATGGTCACCCTGTCCATTGAAATCTTCTTATACACTAATTGACCTTTTTGAAGGTAGGTGACTACTGTGAAATCAAAGTAATGAAACCTTAACCTTTAAAGGTTGTTTGGAATCTATTAGACCCCAAAAGCCAAACAGGTCCGGGATGTCGTGATAATGTATGAAATATCTGACATAGTAACAGCTGCGTCACCCGCAAAATACTGTATATAATCAGTCGTGCTCATATTATATAAAGCATAATCTGTCAACCACGCATAACAAAAATGGTCAAATTAATGATTTTATGTATTTTATTAAGTCGCAATAAAACCACATTTAGCTAAAATGTTGACAATATCGAATGATATTATTTAACTTGGTCAGTGAGGGCGTCGCGTGTGAACAATCTCTAAGCAATCACTATTTCAGTAGAGTCTTCATGCCTGATATATAGAGTCTTCATGCCTGATATATAGAGTCTTCATTCCTGATATATAGAGTCTTCATGCCTGATATATAGAGTCTTCATTCCTGATATATAGAGTCTTCATGCCTGATATATAGAGTCTTCATGCCTGATATATAGAGTATTCATGCCTGATATATAGAGTCTTCATGCCTGATATATAGTCTTCATGCCTGATATATAGTCTTCATGCCTGATATAGCTCGTGGAGAAAGTATTCTCACTTCGCGGTTGACGCCAATTCATTCACAACGTTCTTCGATGTTGTCTCGATTATACTCAAATGTATGCTATCAATCTCTTGAAGCGATAGCAGCCGTGTGGACTGTATGATTCTGTCACAAATACACTGCCATTTTACTACATAGATACGCTGCCTCTAAACACGCTGAATCGGATTTATTACGATCAAATGTTTCGTATGATTATTATATCTCGTGGATGTGAAATTCCAGGATTCGTGGGAGCCGTATTGAACATTTCCTAGGATTGTTCATTTTCCTGATAGTAACATGCCTTCACACATCCAAACGTTTTCGTTACCTGTAAAGACTTTCGTCATTTTAAAAAGACGGCTTCTTCAGTGCGAATGACATCACGGTAGGATGGCGTCATCCTACGTCATTCGTATTGATGAACCCATCTTGTTTGTGGAATGGCGAAAGTTTGTACAGGAAATTAAACCTTTTGAATATGTGAAAAAGAATAGAATCATCGCTAACTTGATATTCTTCCTCTTCACACTTGGCCCCTTCTGGGGTGGGGACAACATCCCTTAACCGGTTCCGCCATCTCGACGAGTCGTCTGTACTTTTTGCTCTTATGTAATTCAGTCCATTCTCGTCTGTTCCCCTTTTGATATCTCTCTTTTGATATCTCTCTTTTGATATCTCTCTTTTGATATCTCTCTTTTGATATATCTCTTTTGATATCTCTCTTTTGATATCTCTCTTTTGATATCTCTCTTTTGATATCTCTCTTAAGTGACTTACTTGGCCTTTTTGCTGCCTGGCGGAACATAGGTCATTAATGACTCCTTTCCACCGGACACGGCTTTGGGCTCCCAGTGTTCTCTTTTACATCGTTACCTGTAAAGACGTTCGTCTCTTTTACATCGTTACCTGTAAAGACTTTCGTCTCTTTTACATCGTTACCTGTAAAGACTTTCGTCTCTTTTACATCGTTACCTGTAAAGACTTTCGTCTCTTTTACATCGTTACCTGTAAAGACTTTCGTCTCTTTTACATCGTTACCTGTAAAGACTTTCGTCTCTTTTACATCGTTACCTGTAAAGATTTTCTTTTACATCCTGCTATCGCCTTCTACTGTGTTTCTACTTCTCTGCGTCATGTTCTTTTTGCCCTCATTGTTTGAGCGTCTGTCTTGTTATGTGTCGTGTTGGATTCCTGAGAGTATGGTCTATCCAGCTCCACTTACTAAGAGTATGGTCTATACAGCTTCACTTACTGAGAGTATGGTCTACCCAGCTCCACTTACTGAGAGTATGGTCTATCCAGCTCTACTTACTGAGAGTATGGTATATCCAGCTCCACTTACTGAGAGTATGGTCTATCCAGCTCCACTTACTGATAGTATGGTCTATCCAGCTCCACTTACTAAGAGTATGGTCTATACAGCTTCACTTACTGAGAGTATGGTCTATACAGTTTCACTTACTGAGAGTTTGGCCTATCCAGCTCCACTTACTGAGAGTATGGTCTATCCAGCTCCACTTACTAAGAGTATGGTCTATACAGCTTCACTTACTGAGAGTATGGCCTATCCAGCTCCATTTACTGAGAGTATGGTCTATCCAGCTGCACTTACTGAAAGTATGGTCTATCCAGCTCCACTTCCTGAGAGTATGGTCTATCCAGCTCCACTTACTGAGAGTATGGTCTATACATCTTCATTTACTGAGAGTTTGGTCTATCCAGCTCCATTTCCTGAGAGTATGGTCTATCCAGCTCCACTTACTGATAGTATGATCTATCCAGCTCCACTTACTAAGAGTATGGTCTATACAGCTTCACTTACTGAGAGTATGGTCTATACAGTTTCACTTACTGAGAGTTTGGCCTATCCAGCTCCACTTACTGAGAGTATGGTCTATCCAGCTCCACTTACTAAGAGTATGGTCTATACAGCTTCACTTACTGAGAGTATGGCCTATCCAGCTCCATTTACTGAGAGTATGGTCTATCCAGCTCCACTTACTGAGAGTATGGTCTATCCAGCTCCACTTACTGAGAGTATGGTCTATCCAGCTCCACTTCCTGAGAGTATGGTCTATCCAGCTCCACTTACTGAGAGTATGGTCTATACAGCTCCACTTACTGAGAGTTTGGTCTATCCAGCTCCACTTACTGAGAGTATGGTCTATCCAGCTCCACTTACTGAGAGTATGGTCTATACAGCTTCACTTACTGAGAGTATGGCCTATCCAGCTCCACTTACTGAGAGTATGGTCTATCCAGCTCCACTTACTGAGAGTATGGTCTATACAGCTCCACTTACTGAGAGTATGGCCTATCCAGCTCCACTTACTGAGAGTATGGCCTATCCAGCTCCACTTACTGAGAGTATGGTCTATCCAGCTCCACTTACTGAGAGTATGGTCTATACAGCTCCACTTACTGAGAGTATGGCCTATCCAGCTCCACTTACTGAGAGTATGGCCTATCCAGCTCCACTTATTGAGAGTATGGTCTATCCAGCTCCACTTACTGAGAGTATGGTCTATCCAGCTCCACTTCCTGAGAGTATGGTCTATCCAGCTCCACTTCCTGAGAGTATGGTCTATCCAGCTCCACTTACTGAGAGTATGGTCTATACAGCTCCACTTACTGAGAGTATGGTCTATCCAGCTCCAATTCCTGAGAGTATGGTCTATCCAGCTCCACTTACTGATAGTATGGTCTATCCAGCTCAACTTCCTGAGAGTATGGTCTATCCAGCTCCACTTACTGAGAGTATGGTCTATACAGCTCCACTTACTGAGAGTATGGTCTATCCAGCTCCACTTCCTGAGAGTATGGTCTATCCAGCTCCACTTACTGATAGTATGGTCTATCCAGCTCCACTTACTGATAGTATGGTCTATCCAGCTTCACTTACTGAGAGTATTGTCTATCCAGCTCCACTTCCTCTTTCTATACTTTGATATTCAAATAGTTCTTGATTTGGTCTTTCGCGTAGTGCTTCACTGCTAATTGTTTGCGGCTACAATGTCCTTAGACTTCCTCATAAGTACTGATTTATCTCCTAGCACATTCCCTCCATCTTATTGGATATCAACTTGTTTGCCACAACAAATAGAAACTCAGTTCTGTGCATTACTACCTACACAACATTATATGCTAAATAATTAAGTTCAACACACAGACACACACACACACACGCACGCACGCACGCACACACACACACACATACACACACACATAAAAAAACACACACCACACAGTACGGATGTTGCATTTATATGCAAAACATGACAAATGTAATGGACCATGTAGGCTTCGGCTTAATTTAGCAGGATTATGAATGCTATTTTACATTTTAAAAGCACACTTGGGCATGTGAATTGACGCACACGTTCCTATCTGCAATATTATGTAACGCACGTTGCATTAGCAAAGCTAGTTTTGGGTTATCTGCTGCCCAGTATGACAAAAACCATGCACTTCCGCCAGAAGCTGTATCGGAAAGTGATGACTTTTTTGACATATTTGAGCAGTCGCCATATAATAATGCAAAGCACTTGATTGCATTCGTTTTCTACGAAACTCATTTCCTGATAGTGTGTTTTGAACAAACAAAGGAGCAACAAAAAACGTGCAACGATCAGTGTGAATACAAACTAGTTCCTTTATCAATGACGGTTGTCCTTAATGAGTTTATTATGGTGATACACCGCAGATGGTGATGACACATGCGTGCTTTCGAAACATCATTTGTGTTTAACATTTCGAGTAAAATAACAGGAAACACTATTCGTGGCGTGACTTTGATTAGATCAGTAACCCGAATCTGTGTTCAGCTAATATAGTACAACACAATATGTTTGGATAGCAGATGTCATTTACACTGCAATGTGTGAAGCGGTGTTCTAGCGGTTGGAGTGCTCGACTGTCGATAATGGTTCGATTCCACCTGCCGCCTTTTCGAAGCTTGGGCAATTTCGTTCACCTCACTTTGTCTGTGTCAAGAGGCAATAAAACCGTTGGTCCCTTTTTTATCTGGTGCCAGGGATAACATATGTCACACATGGGATAAATGTGTCACCTCTTACGACACACATTGGTGGTCTCTATCTTCCTTAGATGAACACGTAGCTGGTTATTGTGCACGGCACCGGAGCAGCTTCACGGTCGAGCCCGTGAGAGGCGCCGATAGGACAGTAGTGTCGCTGCTGACTCACTGCAGGGATCATGCCCCAGTTAGACTTCTTGGTGTGTTACGAATGTAGGGCACAGTAATTTTAGATATGTGTTATTTAAAAAAAAAATCATATCATCTGACATAACTGCATTTGAGCCAGGCACACTGGCAAGTTTGCTAGTAGAACATGTTGGCAATGTAACTGTGGATTTTTAGATGATTTCAATAGGCGGAAGGATTTTTGGCGATTTTTTCACCACAATGCACGTGTGCGTAGTAATTCATGCAGAAATTGGTAAACATTGATGGGCATGACACGTTCAGCCATTTTCAAAGAGTTAGAACTCCATCAGCATGTCAATGAAATGATGATGACGGCAGGTAAGAAATTTCAGAATTTTTGATGGTCAAGTTTTCTTATAATCATGCAAAACGTTAACATGGCCACCAATGGGAAATGTAACTGAGTGCTGAACCCTACATGGGTTTAACACCGTGTGTGGTGGTGCAGTGCTTCTTTGGATAGAACAGTATGATACGGAAATACGCTTGTCGCATAGCATGAATTACCTGATACACCGGGACATTTGTGATCTATTTTCCGACGTTTTAACAATATTAACAACAACAACAACGAGGACAAAACAAGTATTACAAATTTACTTATATAGGTCGCTTACTATTGTTGCCAGATATGTCCTAATATGTGGTGTGTGAATAGTTTAAGTAATATGTGGTGTGTGAATAGTTTAAGTAACATGTAATGTGTGAATAGTTTAAGTAATATGTAGTGTGTGAATAGTTTAAGTAATATGTAGTGTGTGAATAGTTTAAGTAATATGTGGTGTGTGAATAGTTTAAGTAAAATGGGGTGTGTGAATAGTTTAAGTAAATGTAGTGTGTGAATAGTTTAAGTAATATGTTGTGTGTGAATAGTTTAAGTAATATGTAGTGTGTGAATAGTTTAAGTAATATGTGGTGTGTGAATAGTTTAAGTAATATGTGGTGTGTGAATAGTTTAAGTAATATGTGGTGTGTGAATAGTTTAAGTAATATGTAGTGTGGGAATAGTTTAAGTAATAACCGCAGTCAGTATAATTAAAAAGTGCGTATTTTTGTTCAAAATATCGAAAGAACTGACTTTAGTCGTTAGGTCTGATAAGGCTCAATGTCGTGGATGTCCAAAATAGTAAACACTTTATGGGTTCAATACTGATCATGGGCGTGACTTCCATCCTCTCGCCGATCACGTGACAAAGTTATGAAATTACACAAAGGCTGAAACTCGTGAGTTTTCAGCGTTTTCATTTTCACTTCAATAAATTCTGCAAGCAGAATTAAATATTTTAATAGTATGTCTGATGATATCACACACAAAAACTACATACAAAAGTTGCACTAGCATGCCGTAGTGGATATTAGGTAGGTTTAAAATTTCGCAAAATTAATTTGAAATGTGACGCGCAAAAAATCGAATTGAAGAGGCACCTTTAACATCCCAGAAGTTATGCTTACCATTAATCAAAGATTTACTGACCACTATTATTTACCTATTCCCGCTTGGCGGTCCGTCAACCGTCTAGTTGCGCACGACACGTCGACAATGACGTATGCGCCAAGCAACACCTATGACCGAGTTGACAGATGAATCAACGGTAAATACCGACCGCCCAGAAACCGGACACTCATTCGGCCAAAACCTAATCCAGATTTAGGAAAGGTCACTCAATCGATAACTCATGCTCGATATCTCGCTGTTCGTTTTTATTTCAACGGACCTCGGAGCAACAAGTCTACTTGCTTTGCGTCGGGTCGTAGCGGTCATGCCGAGATTTGCTCTACTGAGATAATAGTTTGTTGAGAAACAATCGACTCCGCGAGAACGTGTCCCATTGCTTAGCACACCGTACAATGTCCTTTTGCAAAGATTTTACCTCAACTAAATATATCAAAACGAATATCGCTGTAGCCACCTCTGCTCTGTCAAGACTAAACATCATCTGGAAAAGCAAATACATCAACTTCCCAATCAAGCTTAAGCTCTACGTGGCACTCTGTCCATCCTCCTCTACGTGGCACTCTGTCCATCCTCCTCTACGTGGCACTATGTCCATCCTCCTCTACGTGACACTATGTACATCCTTCTCTACGTGACACCCCATCCATCCTCATCTACGTGACACCCCATCCATCCTCATCTACGTGATACTTTGTCCATACTCCTCTACGTGACATGCTGTCCATCCTCCTCTACGTGGCACTCCATCCATCCCCCTCTACGTGACACTCTGTCCAACCTCCTCTACGTGGCACTCCATCCGTCCTTCTGTGCGTGGCACTCCGCCCATCCTTCTCTACGTGGCAATCTGTCCTTCCTCCTCTACGTGGCACTCTGTCCATTCTCCTCTACGTGGCACTCCATCCATCCTCCTCTACATGGCACTCTGCCCATCCTCCTCTACGTGGCACCCTGTCCATCCTCTACGTGGCACTCTGTTCATCCTCCTCTACGTGGCACTCCATCCATCCTCCTCTACGTGGCACGCTGTCCATCCTCCTCTATGTGGCACTCTGTCCATCCTCCTTGACGTGGCACTCCATCCATCCTCCTCTACGTGGCACTCTGTCCTTCCTCCTCTACGTGGCACTCCATCCATCCTCCTCTACGTGGCACTCCATTCATCCTCCTCTACTTGGCATTATGTCCATCTTCCTCTACGTGGCACTCCATCCATCCTCCTCAACGTAGCACTCCATCCATCCTCCTCAACGTGGCACTCTGTCCACCTTCCTATATGTGGCACTCCATTCATCCTCCTTTACGTGGCACTCCATCCATCGTCATCTACGTTGCACTCCATCCATACTCCTCTACGTGGCACTCCATCCATCGTCATCTACGTTGCACTCCATCCATACTCCTCTACGTGGCACTCCATCCATCGTCATCTACGTGGCACTCCATCCATCGTCGTCTACGTTGCACTCCATCCATTCTCCTCTACGTGGCACTCCATCCATCCTCCTCTGCGAGGCACTCCATCCATCCTCCTCTACGTGACGCTCCATCTATCCTCCTCTACGTGGCACTCCATCCATCGTCATCTACGTTGCACTCCATCCATACTCCTCTACGGGGCACTCCATCCATACTCCTCTATGTGGCACTCCGTCCATCCTCCTCTACGCGGTATTCCGTCCATCATCCTCTACGCGGTATTCCGTCCATCATCCTCTACGTGGTATTCCGTCCATCATCCTCTACGCGGTATTCCGTCCATCATCCTCTACGTGGTATTCCGTCCATCCTCCTCTACGCGGTATTCCGTCCATCATCCTCTACGCGGTATTCCGTCCATCATCCTCTACGTGGTATTCCGTCCATCATCCTCTGCGTGGTATTCCGTCCATCATCCTCTACGTGGTATTCCGTCCATCATCCTCTACGTGGTATTCCGTCCATCATCCTCTACGTGGTATTCCGTCCATCATCCTCTACGTGGTATTCCGTCCATCATCCTCTGCGTGGTATTCCGTCCATCATCCTCTACGTGGTATTCCGTCCATCATCCTCTACGTGGTATTCCGTCCATCATCCTCTACGTATACGTAAGCTGGAGTTTAGCAGCAGAAGCTGAAATCCGATTACAATCATTTGAAATGAAATATTTCATGAGACTCATCTTCATCGCTTACACCAATGACAAAAGTAACAATTATGTGACACGGCAAGTGGACTCGTTCGCTGGAAACGACGACGCAAGCTCTATTGGATTGGCCACGTCATTCGGCGCAGCTCTGTCTCAAAGACGACGGCGCCAGACGAACACGACAACATAAAGGAATGGACCAATCTAAGCCTGGCGGCCCTTCTACGCACAGCCGAAGACGAACTAGACTGGCTTAACTTAGTCTCTCCGTGGAAATGTCTTCGACGGCACGCCTACGACCATTCCGGTCAAAGGGGGGAATGTAGTGAAGAATGTCCTCTTTTGTAGACGTGTGTTGTGGTCAGTTAGCCAGTTAGCTCAAATGTGGCTGCCTCGGCATGACGTGGGTGCCCGGCATGCCTGCTGGGTGGGCGCCTCGGCATGACGTGGGTGCCCGGCATGCCTGCTGGGTGGGCGCCTCGGCATGACGTGGGTGCCCGGCATGCCTGCTGGGTGGGCGCCTCGGCATGACGTGGGTGCCCGGCATGCCTGCGCGGTGGGCGCCTCAGCATCTTGGATAATTTTGTTCAACCACTTGGTATTTAACCGTTTCCCCAGGCAGCTCATGTGCATGGGGTGTATGCATGCACTCTAGCTATTTGGCTAAACAAAACTGTGCCGCGTGTGTCGGAGTTTATGGAGATTCGCGAGTGTATGTTAACGATTCAACGCATGTTCGTTAGGTTGTGTTTACACAGCAAGCTGTTCAGGTTCCCTGTTCTTAAAGGACAAGAACGGCGGAATAGTTAAGAGCATACGTCATATATTCGTTGTAAAGTCATAAAGCTGAAGAGGTACTCACATTAAAACGGCTCCAACGACGTCTTGCATCGGGGTAATTCTTTGCGTTCGTCTGTCTGTATAAAATAGGCACAATTAATTTGTTGATGGCAGCATTACCATAGCAACGTGTACGTCAGAAGACATATGACGTGGACTTAGCAATGTCTACGTCTGACGTGATATGACGCGGAGGTAATGTGATTACGCACATCGCATCGTTTTTGTTGCTCCTTTCTTCAAAAAAGTCTGCCTTACCTCAGCATGCTGAGGGCACAGGCTGACCGATAGGCGAAAACAAAAATAATGACTTATATAGAGTTCATATTTATTTGCATCTAATGTCTTGGATAATAAAGTGTCTGAATGTACCTCTTAAATGCTTCCAGACTGTAACTCGTTTTCTCCAGTTATGTCAATGCCTAACTGGGTTAGCAGTTAAGAGGAGCACATCACATACACATAACATACTGATTTATTATAAACTTGAATTACCAGTTAACTGACATGGAAATTTCATTTCTTGGTAAACACCTTGGTAAATATAAATATACGTTTAAAATATTAATAGCATTTAAATTGGCCGATAGCGACAGGAAGTTCATCAAGTAAAATAAATCATGCGGATGTATGGGTGTATACCTATTTTCTACCACAGCTGACATGTCTGTGTTAGTCACATATAATGTATGTATCGGGGATGGCATAATCGACTGGATAGAAAAATGGCTGGCTGACAGAAGACAGCGTGCTGTAGTTGTTCAGAGCGTTTTACATGTCACCTCTTGGCAGTAGCCGGGTACTCATTTATACGGCTGAGTGAACTGTGGCAACGTGGGATGACCGAAATTGTCGAAACGGCAGAAAGAGGATTCGAACCTGGGTTCTGTAGACTGAAAGGCCGACTACCGCGCCCCTGGATCACTATTAGGACCTTTATTATTCTTAATATATATATATATATATATATCAATGACTTGGACGATAATATAACAAGCAATGAATTGAAATTTGCGTGTGACACAAAAGTGCGTAGAAAGGTTAACAATGATGACAGACAAAACAATATAGTGAAATTAGTTAAATGGTCTGAAAAATGGCAGATGTCATTCAATTTTGGGAAATGTAAATGCCTACATACAGGACACGGGAACATGGATGTAAACTAAAAAATGGGAGATACTGTTCTGGGTACTATCATAAAAGAAAAGAGCTTGGGAATAACAATACATATTGTCTTCCACCACAGACTAATCATCTGTATCAGTCAAATATAATGTGTCTAGTCATATATAATGTGTATGTTCACATATAATGTGTCTAGTCATATATAATGTGTATGGATTAGTGTCGAGTTAGGTGAATTGGTACAACTTCTCTTGTTAGCAGTAGACTTGACAATTGCAATTCCCCTTTTCACAATATTGTGCATTTTGAAACTGCAACGTGCACAAAATTGCTTGACTAACGTAATTGACTGGTCGTTTATCTCACTCAATTCCACTCCTTAAATCATTGCATTGGCTCCCTGTCCAATGTCGCGTTATTGTTAAGATCTGTACAATTACATATGGAGCACTTTCATTGAAACAACCAGCATATTCACACGCACTGCTCCCTCCTGCAAGACAGCCCAGACAACTTCCATCATCTAGTTCTAATCCACATCCCGTTCCCACTGTTGAAACAAACATCTCCTTTGCTGCGCGAACCCTGTTGAACCCAATCCCTATTAGCGTTAACTATGCTTGACATATACTAACATTTCGCCATCAATTAGAAGTCCACCTGTTTAAAGGTGCTTAATTAATTTGAATATTTTTTAGTCTCATTTCAAATTAATTTTGCCAAAAAAACTAAACCTACCTAGTATCCACTACAACATGCTAGCTCGTTTGTGCAACTTTTATATGTAGTTTTTGTGAAATCATCAGACAAACTATTAAATTACTTAATGCTTGTTAAAGCATTAACAGAAGTGAAAATATAATTGCTGAAAAATCATTATTTTCTTCCTTGATGAAATTTCGTAACTTTGTCATGTGATCGGCGAGAGGATGGAAGTCACGCCCATGATCAGCCTTGACACACACAGTGTTTGCTATTTTGGATATCCGCTATTTTGTCCTTACCAGATCTAACGGCTAAAGTCAATTGTTTCGATGATTTTAACAAAAATAGGCATTTTTTTATTAAATCGACTGCGGATGTTACATTAACTATTCACACACTACATATTTGGACACCAATGAACCGGAATTTCCGATAGGCTAAATCAGTCGAGGAAGCAATTTTAAACTTGTTATCCCCTCAGCGTACCGATCCAACTGTCTACAACTGGCACTGCTAACCGACTAGTAATTACCTAGACCTTCTGTTTTGGTGCGCTGCAGAAATTGTGTTTCCCGAAGAACTTAGCGCAATAAAAGCATATTGATTGCAATTTACTGTACTGTGTTATAATTTTGTTAGATATAGAGGCTACCCCTTTTTGAGACCACAGTAAGGTACACATTTATTCCCTATGTCGGGTATTTCATTTCCACGACAAACCCACTTTGTAGAATGGATTTACGTCGATTAGTGTGTCAACTGAAAGACGTACGTCCGACTTCCTTCCCCATCGCAAGATGCCAGCCAAATCGGCAAGTTAGACCAGCCATTTAATCACCTCGCCAGTAACATGACCCGTTCTACTATCCACCACCCGAATTCACATACATTATGTTATCAGGATATTTACCTGAACAACGTAACGACAAACGGAGAGACACATTCGCTGTCGTTGTGGTGTCATAAAACGCCTACATTTACCGCTAGTCTCGTTGTTTCGCCCACCAATACGTACGGACGCCCGGGCTGATCGAACAGATAAGACGCATTCGCTTCACAAAGTGTTTAATATGTGTTATTGCCGCTCAAGCAGTTATGATTGTGTTGGTAGAGTGACAGCCGATGTGTATACAATGGCATCTCCACTATCAGGCAGTAACGTTATCGCAAATATTCAATTGCTGTGGAAACGTTACACGCCACGGCGCGTGAGCATTGCCGCGGGAAATGTTTATTGCCACGAAACAAGTGAACAATACGTAATGACCATTATGCTTTACGGTCGATTTTGTAATAACTGACAGTTTGTCGTCTTCCTAGGTTTCACGCCTTTAACTTCCTCAACGGTGCTACAAAATACCACAGTTCATACAAATGCATCATTGTTAATTGACAAATATGTGGTTATCCATTATTAAGCCTAACTAAACTATTCGATCTCTCAATGGATAGTTTTTTTCATTAGCGTTAATTACCTATAAACTGTATTACCGTATTTTTAGATGGTTGTACATTTCGCTGAGCATCAAAAAACGCAGCATAAACTGTTGGAACTGAGTGGTTTCGGCAACATATCAAGAGCAAATGTATTCATAATATGAAAATAGTTGACCTTGCGGCGCAACATCCGGCGTCGCGTACGCATTGAATATGTTTATTTATACATCCTCCGGACGTAAGACTGGTGATTTGTGTCACTTTTTATATGACTAAGCGATAGAAAATGTATCGCGCTTGAAAACACAACTGTTTATTGTTCTGAACATCTTTCTGAGAATTTACGTACGCATACGTCGAGCATGCATTACAAGGTAGCAAGACGTGTACTGTATGTTCTTTATTCTTTTCTGTAACAATTGACAATGGTTGACTGTTATATGCGCATCAAACAATCAAATGCAGTCGCATATCCGCATCAGCGACTACCACATACAAACACAGCGACTACCACATACAAACACAGCGACTACCACATACAAACACAGCGACTACCACATACAAACACAGTGACTACCACATACAAACACAGCGACTACCACATACAAACACAGTGACTACCACATACAAACACAATGACTACCACATACAAACACAGCGACTACCACATACAAACACAGTGACTACCACATACAAACACAATGACTACCACATACAAACACAGCGACTACCACATACAAACACAACGACTACCACATACAAACACAGCGACTACCACATACAAACACAGTGACTACCACATACAAACACAGCGACTACCACGTACAAACACAATGACTACCACATACAAACACAAAGACTACCACATACAAACACAGTGACTACCACATACAAACACAGCGACTACCACATACAAACACAGCGACTACAACATACAAACACAACGACTACCACATACAAACACAGCGACTACCACATACAAACACAGCGACTACCACATACAAACACAATGACTACCACATACAAACACAGCGACTACCACATACAAACACAGCGACTACCACATACAAACACAGCGACTACCACATACAAACACAGTGACTACCACATGCAAACACAATGACTACCACATACAAACACAGTGACTACCACATACAAACAGAATGACTACCACACACAAACACAGCGACTATCACATACAAACACAGCAACTAACACATACAAATACAGTGACTACCACATACAAACACAGTGACTACTACATAAAAACACAGCGACTACCACATACAGACACAATGACTACCACATACAAACACAGCGACTACCACATACAAACACAGCGACTACCACATACAAACACAACGACTACCACATACAAACACAGCGACTACCACATACAAACACAGCGACTACCACATACAAACACAGCGAATACCACGTACAAACACAATGACTACCACATACAAACACAAAGACTACCACATACAAACACAGCGACTACCAAATACAAACACAGTGACTACCACATACAAACACAGCGACTACCACATACAAACACAGTGACTACCACATACAAACACAATGACTACCACATACAAACACAGCGACTACCACATACAAACACAACGACTACCACATACAAACACAGCGACTACCACATACAAACACAGCGACTACCACATAAAAACACAGTGACTACCACATACAAACACAATGACTACCACATACAAACACAAAGACTACCACATACAAACACAGTGACTACCACATACAAACACAGCGACTACCACATAAAAACACAGCGACTACAACATACAAACACAACGACTACCACATACAAACACAGCGACTACCACATGCAAACACAGCGACTACCACATACAAACACAATGACTACCACATACAAACACATGCGCTGCTTGACCATTAGTGTTCATAATAAATTCGTGTTAATTCTTCAATGTGACACTACAGAAATAAAATGAAGTATAAGTGATTAATTATTATAACTTAGATAGTCATCACATTCAATGCATGCGTATCTGTGGAGACGAACATCCAGCACAATTATCTATACTTGAACCAGATGTGGATTTGAAATACTTTCCTTTGTTGCAGATTTCAGCAGACCACGAGGAAGACATAGAAACAATGGAGGATTGTGATGCGAACCACCCCGAAGGCATTCCGAGAAATTGAGAATGGGGGGGGGCAGAAATGGACGGGGTGGTTGTTGAAGCTTCTGGGAGAGCTGCTGGAGATGACTTCCTCGCAGAAACGTCAGGAGAGACACATCATGAGTGTAATCCCGCACTGAAGACCAGGACCAGGTCACCGCTGCTGGACCGTACCCAACTGTCTGAAGACCAGCAACAGAAACAATACAATGGTAGCAAAGTTGTGATTAGGGATTGCTTGAATCAGTTTCAAGAACTGCTTGAAACGCCAAACAAATTACATATATCAAAGTGATTATTTTTTAATAATCATGCTCAGCCTTGTGACTGTCCGTGCACACTGCAAAAACAACAACAACAACAACAAAAACAACAACAACAACAACAACAAAAACAACAACAACAAAAACAACAAAAACAACAACAACAACAACAAAAACAACAACAACAACAACAAAAACAACATGAAGTCACACAGCAATGGTATTGACGTTAAATTGTAATATCGAACTGAATGCACTGGAATCATAACTGGAAACAAAACTTGCATAATTGCATTCATTCCTCATTAGCTAAGTTCACCAGGTTGTGTATGTTTATCTGTGACCTGATAATACCACACACACACGCACGCACGCACGCACGCACGCACGCACGCACACACACACACACACATATTGAACGCACCCTAAATCAAGATGCATGCAGTCCAATTGTTTCTAAACTTGTCCTGTGCTTTATGTAGAATTCGTATTAATGCAGGCTATTGGAAAACGACATACCATTCACAACTAAATCCCCACTTGAAATTATGCACACTAATAAACAATATTCGACCAAATAAGCATACAGTACGCTTGAAAAAAATTGGGCCAAGGAAAAATGTCAAGGAATCTGTTCTTATAAGCGAACACCAAAGGTTGTTTCTCTACACAATAAGTTCACTGCTTAACACTAGTGGTGTCATTTAGTGACTAGTGTATAATAACTGAAAAGTGTTGCCAACTGTCTAACACCAGGTGGCGACACTTTTCATTAGTTCCACACTAGTGAAATTACAATAATTATGGGTCTTGCTGATTAAAAAGGGGTGTGCGCAAATTAGGTCATGTACCTTTCATAGGTCGGTAGCTCATTCCACTAATGTTGTATTTAGTTTTAATGAACACATACATAAGCCTGCATAATATGGTATTTATAAATATATGACAAATAATATGGTACTCATAACATTGTTTTATGAAGGTACAAGATACGTTTATCACCCAGGATAGCATTAATTAATATAAGCATTGATTTAGAGTGTTATTGTCCATCAAGAACATTTCTGTAGTCTTGGTCAGATAGCACAATTGTTATGGAATAAAATAGTTGTTTTATTTTTCACTATAGTTTTCTGTTATTGGCAGCGGCAACACGTTTTCCCAATTCCTATTTCAAAGCTAGTACACTGTTATTTCTTTGCCTTCCCGGTGTGGCTGTACAAACTTCCCACAAGAACTGGTCAAAACAACTGCTTCTATAACATCGATTATCCAGGCTCCGCGCTGTGGCGCCACCGTTTGTCGCATACATCGTAGCCTGGATGCAGAGTGTGCTTTTCATTGTTACGGAAATTATGTATGCGCCCAGAATCTGGGCGCATACATTATTAGCTAATTACGATGTCATCCGGACATTTGGCTAATTCATCGAATAAAAGTTAACTCTTATTAGTATATAAGATGCAATTAGAATTAACTTTAAACTTTGATTATAATGACACAACTGTCCGACTGAAAAATTTAATCACACAACCACATTGTTCAGTGTAGCATCTCGATGAAGACGCCGATTGGCTGCTGACGCTTCAGGGAACGCATACACAAAATGGAGTGGTGACATTGGGTGACAACGAGACCACGCCTCTGCTACCAGACTCTCTTCTCGGCGAATTCACGAAGCCGAGCGAGAGTCAGATAAGCGAGACTACTGCTCCCAGTGCATTCCAACTTATATAAACATGTTTTTAATACAAACCAGTTTTGTTGGGTACCTATGATGTTAAATAAATCAAAGCTTCTAAGCTGATCACTGTATTTTTCACAAACTGGTTTTCCGTATTTGTCCACAACACAGCAACGTGTTTACTATTTTATCTTCATTAATAATTTCACTGTTTGTGTAATCACATACTGTTTTATGTTAACTGCAGCTTTTTAAATAACGCGTCATACACGCCAGTCACGCAATCATCAACAATATAGGGATGTGTTTCGGGGGGGGGGCTAACATCCCATTTTCCACCTGTTTTAGGGTCCAACCTCCCATCTCCCATTTATTTTGAGGGCCCTCTTCCTAACATTATTGTTGCTATTACTGTTTCTATTGTCATTGACGTTATTAATATTATTAATAATAGTATTGTCGCATTGCTTCATCCTCGCCGCACGGATTCCGACTACATCGGTACCCCTGGCGGGTTCTGACTACATCGGTACCCCTGGCGGGTTCTGACTACATCGGTACCCCTGGCGGGTTCTGACTACATCAGTACCCCTCGCGGGTTCTGACTACATCGGTACCCCTGGCGGGTTCTGATTACTTCAGTATCCCTGGCGGGTTCTGACTACATCCGTACACCAGGCGGGTTCTGACTACATCAGTACCCCTGGCGGGTTCTGACTACATCAGTAGCGCCCGTTTCTGAGATTTTGTGGCTCGCGTACAGAAGTGTCTAGTTCCAAGAAACACGCCAACCAAGACAGCAAGTAGACAACGTACACATGATTCAACGTAGATCGACATATGACGTGGGGTAAACTGAACAACCCACGTTTCAACGGGTTTATCTCCCAGGGGTATTCTCAATCTGAAACAATATTTTCAAAGGTCTATAAGAGCCAAACGAGAAACCAATGGTTTAACACAGCTAGTAGCAATTACTGTAGTACTACTACCACCTCTGGCTAGCTATGATGCGTTCCTTTATACCTTTATACTTTACTTACCTTAGTAGACCTGTCTGCTCGATTCAAATGTGGTGCACCCTACAGTTATTTGTTATGATTCCCAAAAGGCATAAAAATGGGAGGGTGTCGCAATGGAAATTTATTTATATATATATTATATATATATATATATATATATATATATATATATATATATATATATATATATATATATATATATATATATATATATATATATATATATATATATATATATATATATATATATATATATATATATGTATATATATATATATATATATATATATATATATATATATATATATATATATATATATATATATATATATATATATATATATATATATATATATATATATATATATATATATATATATATATATATATATATATATATATACTCAGTCCTCTTCGTGCCTCAAGTGGCACATCGAGCCTCAAGTGGCACATAAGGCTTCCACGAGAGAGCGCCACTGCTTTCGGTTCGAGGCCTGTCTGGTGATGGCTTCCCAGGTTAGTCCGCATGCCTTCATTTCTTTCTCCATGGTTCTTCGCCAGGTCTCCTTGGGACGACCTCTTTTCCGCTTCCCGTCCGGTGTCCAGCGTAGGTCTATTCTGGGCAGTGCATCTGGTGGTATTCGACACACGTGCATCTCCATCGTCTCTTCTTCACAGTTTGGGTAGGCGATTTTGCATTTGTCCTCTGGTGCAGTTCTTCATTTGAAATTCTTCTAGGCATCACTGAGAATCTTCCGCAAACACTTATTCTGGAATGTACGTATTATGTGGGTTATTCTAGTTGTTAGTTTCCAGCACTCTGCCCCATACAGTAAATCGCTGAGGACATTGTTGAAGACTCTGAGTCTAGTGTTGGTTCCCACTTGTTTTGACTTCCAGTGCTCTTTAGTTTGGCAATGGACTGGTTGGCTTTTGTGATCCTGGAGTTGACTTCTCTCTCCCTCTCTCCCCTCTCTCTCTCTCCCCTCTCTCTTTGTCTCCCTCCCCCCTCTCTCCCTCTCCTTCTCTCCCTCTCTCTCCCTCTCTCTCTCTCCCCTCTCTCTCTCTCTCTCTCTCTCTCTCTCTCTCTCTCTCTCTCTCTCTCTCTCTCTCTCTCTCTCTCTCTCTCCTTCCTCCCTCAATCTCTCCCTCTCTCCCTCTCTCCCTCTCTCCCTCTCTTCCTCTCTTCCTCTCTCCCTCTCTCCCTCTCTCCCTCTCTCCCTCTCCCTCCCTCCCTCCGTCCCTTCCTCTCTCGCAATGTTTGGACATTGCGAAACCGAATTTATTATTATTTACAACGGTTGTTGACAAAAATATCCGTACAAAACAATGGCGACTGTCGCGAGCTGTCTTAATATGGTAAAACACCAACACCAACACCAACACCAACACCAACACCAACACCAACACCAACACCAACAAGAGTTACCAAAACACATCCACTTGTAACTACAATTATGTATATCACGCCAGTGGTTTACTAGGAAAACCTTGTTGAACACATAACATCTTAATTTCATACTGTTATTCCTATTCTTGCCATGGCCACATATTTTGGCCTTTGCTTACTATAAACTAGTCTTCTTTCTGTCAAAATAACACGTTTGTTTGAGACTTTGCATTGGTTCTGTGTATGTCGGCCTCCCTTAATCCATCAATTTAGTATAGGTCACCCCGATCTCACAGAATTGCGCATGCGCTTATCGGTCGCGCTGGTTACCAGTATCCGGTCATTTGGAGAAATGATCGGATTTCCTAGCTTTTAGAACAAATTCTGAGTACTGGCATGATATTCTTGATTTGAGTTGCAATTGGTTAAGTTTTACTATGTCTTTTATGTGCACAGCCCTAAAACCTTGACTTTTGTTTTGCTTTAATAACTAACTTCCTGCGCCGTTTTGTAGGCAGCTACGGCGGTGGGCAGGTTATTACACTTACCGGAAATGGATTCAGTAGCGATGCGGTATTTATGGCGGTGTCTGTGACGTCGTCGGCGACATTTCATCCACAGAACGTCAGTGTCAGACCCCGGTACATCGGGTAACGTATATATGGTGTATTAGGTATTTATAAGTATTCTTTCGTCGTTGAAACTAGTGGAGCCTACAGTATTTGGCGAAATAGAAGTAGTATATTGTAATCTTTTTAACGTTTGATCATCAATTAAAATACTTAATTAGTGATGGTAATCATTCCGTCAAGAAATTATACTATTGTTCATCGTCTAAGAGGAACGTTCATCACATGGCAATTATCGCCTCTTTACCATACATGTTTACGCTCAGTGTTTGGTTTGATAATAATTATGTGCTTGCCCAGATGTATCTTAACACTGTCGGAACATCACCAATCGTAGGTGGCAGCACCCTGTCGTGTGACGTGGCAATTTTCTCCGGAGACTCACATACGACTCTGGCAGGCGGTTACTCGTACAGTGCCCTGATCACACCGGAAGTGACGCAAGTACATCCGGCTCGAGGCGGCACAGCTAGTGGAACACGTGTTACCATAGGTGGCTTTGGATAAAGGATCAATGTGACTTTCTCTACATTTAATCAGTCTGCCACAGACGCAAACCGATTGTCCTCTTACAACCATTGGTTCACTCTCAGAAACAATACATATCGTTGTAGTGTACTGTGTTGTAAGGAATAACTGGTGTTTGTACTTTTATTGGGAAACGGAACAAGGACCAACGTCGTTCGTCGGTCAAGTCTTTTTCGTTGGACACGTTTTGTTGTGAAACGTTTTGGGTTTGTGATCGCCGGAAGGTGTTCAGTGAACATGATGATGTGGCATTAGTTCTCCTCATGACCGACACGAGCGCAACGACTGTGAGCGTCGCCAGATCGCCGAGTATCGACAATAGTTTGACAGACGCGGGGATCATTTGCACGACAGACGCCCACCGTTCCTCGGTTCGATCTCTAGTCAGGATCGACATTGGCCGCAGTGGCGTCGCTAAACAGGTGTGCTTCGTACTCACTTGGTTCGTTTAATTGTCAAAATATTTCTCGAACATATTCAATAATGTCATGATGTCGACCTTGTGTTAGTCAGTAGACGTACTTTCAAAATGTGTCAACCTTATTTTTATGCTCCGACGTCATTGTGTATTGCATGAAATGCGCAAAAAATATTATTACGAATGCAATATTTTCAAATTTAAACATAATGATATGTTTCGTTTAATTCTTAAATGTTTCTTTTAGAAAACAACCATAGACATCGTTTCCTCTAAGAATCAACAATGCCATACACGTGTTCGTCATGTTCTTGCAGTTAAAACTTCCTGTAACACTTGACATAAGCCATTGAAATATATACTATATTATGTAGCAAAAAAAAGTATCGCAAACATAGTTGCAATACTTTCTGGACTATGCAATACTGTATTGCAAGAGTTTGCAATACATAGGACAACTGTTGCGTCCATCTCTGCTCTTTTAGGTTTCAATAAAGTGTACATGTTCGCCCTCCATCGCCATGGATGTCTCAAGAAATAGTGGTTGCAAAACGTCGTCGTCGATATCTTGCAAGAATTTGGCGACGAACTCGTTCTCCACTTGATCGGTCCCGTTATACTAAACATCTACATATGAGTGCGTGCGTGCGTGCATGCGTGCGTTCGTGCGCGCGCATGTGTGTGCGTGTGCGAAGTAATGACCCCACCCCCGACAGCTTACAGCAACGAGTGAAGCGATCGAACTACGAAGTCTATGTATGGAAGAAAGCACTGGAACCTACAAAGAGTCTGTCACCGGCACCTATACATAACTGGAAAGTTCGGGATGGCGCCCTGCAGCATGTTCTAATGACCAAAGATCCAGCACCACGGGGTCTTCCGGAGCTAACTGTCTGTCACTGTAATATATCAACATGTCACCTAGCCGACTACACCTGTACAACCAACAACAACATGTCACTGAGCCGACTACACCTGTACAACCAACAACAACATGCCACTGAGCCGACTACACACGTACAACCAACAACAACATGTCACCGAGCCGACTACACCTGTACAACCAACAACAACATGTCACCGAGCCGACTACACCTGTACAACCAACAACAACATGTCACCGAGCCGACTACACCTGTACAACCAACAACAACATGTCACCGAGCCGACTACACCTGTACAACCAACAACAACATGTCACCGAGCCGACTACACCTGTACAACCAACAACAACATGTCACCGAGCCGACTACACCTGTACAACCAACAACAACATGTGTACCACCTGTAAACCAACAACAACATGTCACGAGCCGACTACACCTGTACAACCAACAACAACATGTCACCGAGCCGACTACACCTGTACAACCAACAACAACATGTCACCGAGCCGACTACACCTGTACAACCAACAACAACATGTCACTGAGCCGACTACACCTGTACAACCAACAACAACATGTCACTGAGCCGACTACACATGTACAACCAACAACATGTCACTGAGCCTACTACACCTGTACAACCAACAACAACATGTCACTGAGCCGACTACACCTGTACAACCAACAACAACATGTCACCGAGCCGATTACACCTGTACAACCAACAACAACATGTCACCGAGCTGACTACACCTGTACAACCAACAACAACATGTCACTGAGCTGACTACACCTGTACAACCAATAACAACATGTCACTGAGCCGACTACACCTGTACAACCAACAACAACATGTCACTGAGCCGACGACACATGAATTTGAAAATCTGAATTTGAGTTATATTTTGTATTAATTATTTTCCAATAACTGTACATATTCTGACATAGAATTATAATACGAAGCCAATGATACCTCAATTTTGAAAATTGGTTTTGAGTCTCCTGGACTATCTACGGTTTTGTCATTCGGTTTCTGCGCCGTAGAAACGTCACAAACAAAATCAGGCGTCCATCCGTCATGTTTGTTGTTCATTCAAAATGCATGAACATTGGGCAGACATAACGTAGTATCACCATGCTCCGTATAATACAATATCGTGGAACCTCGCCTACTTTGTCTGGAATAAAACACTCGTAAAGATCGGAAGGTCATAGCATAGATAATCCTAACAAGGTTAATATATTCGTCCACAATGATTTCACATGCATATCTCACTTGTTTATGTGTCACCAGATTGCTATTAACACCTTATGAGACAGGTCATAGGACATATATCATGCGATGCGACTTTCATCGACTTCAAATGTACCACTGTGTAGATTATTATATGCGAGCTTACTACCGTTCACGCTACTGATTTGTGTGCGTTCAATAACTGTGTTGGTTGTAGTGCGGCACCTATTGCACGGTAAGTGTCTTTGTAAAGGTTGACACGTCGCTTTCAAGTTATCGGCGTCTCCAGTCCGCAAGATGTTTTACACGATGTCGTTACAACTTCATTATCTAGATAGTTAGAATAGAATATAAACCATGCCTAGCATGAAGTATTATACACACAAAAAGGAAAGAACACGTTTGGCTAGCAGTCATGGGTCGAAGTACGGTCAAAATGCGTATACAACATCAGCGAAACAGCGCGAATATCAGTGTTATATAATAATAATAATTATTATTATTATAATCGTGTCATAATAATAATTATTATTATTATGACTCTATTTCACATCCTACTCATGAGTTGCGTGGGCACGTTGTTCCCATGGAGTTTTTTGACGCTGTTACGATTTATATTTCTAGCGGCCATTGGCTGGACCAGAGAACAGCCAGAGAAATGTCGAGTCAGAGCGCGACCGATTGGTGCACGCACAACCTATTTCGATATGTTACACACCGGCTTGCGCCATCAAAGTACCACTAAATTGCGTCGCAACGCTGTCATCAGTAAATGCTATGATGCTCTTGTGGATACTAAATAACACTAGGTAAATTCGATTGGCATAAACAGGGAAATTCAAGCTGTTCTTGCAAAACGTCGTCGTCAAGTTTACGACGCTGGTCTATACGTAGGATAAGAACCCACACGACACAACCGGCCAAGAACGCGCACGACACAACCGGACAAGAACCCGCACGACACAACCGGACAAGAACCCGCACGACACAACCGGCCAAGAACCCGCACGACACAACCGGCCAAGAACCCGCACGACACAACCGGCCAAGAACCCGCACGACACAACCGGCCAAGAACCCGCACGACACAACCGGCCAAGAACGCGCACGACACAACCGGCCAAGAACCCGCACGACACAACCGGCCAAGAACCCGCACGACACAACCGGCCAAGAACCCGCACGACACAACCGGCCAAGAACGCGCACGACACAACCGGCCAAGAACCCGCACGACACAACCGGCCAAGAACCCGCACGACACAACGGGCCAAGAACGCGCACGACACAACCGGCCAAGAACCGCACGACACAACCGGCCAAGAACCCGCACGACACAACCGGCCAAGAACCCGCACGACACAACCGGCCAAGAACGCGCACGACACAACCGGCCAAGAACCCGCACGACACAACCGGCCAAGAACCCGCACGACACAACGGGCCAAGAACGCGCACGACACAACCGACCAAGAACCCGCACGACACAACCGGCAAAGAACCCGCGCGACACAACCGGCAAAGAACCCGCGCGACACAACCGGCCAAGAACCGGCACGACACAACCGGCCAAGAACCCGCACGACACAACCGGCAAAGAACCCGCGCGACACAACCGGCCAAGAACCGGCACGACACAACCGGCCAAGAACCCGCACGACACAACCGGCCAAGAACGCGCGCGACACAACCGGCCAAGAACCCGCACGACACAACGGGCCAAGAACCCGCACGACACAACCGGACAAGAACCCGCACGACACAACCGGACAAGAACCCGCACGACACAACGGGCCAAGAACGCGCACGACACAACCGGTCAAGAACCCGCACGACACAACCGGTCAAGAACCCGCACGCGCTCTTATCCTGTATTTCCACAGACTTGTCTCTGTGTGCAGCAATAAAACAGAAGTGACTGAAAGTCATCGTCATAAATTATGAAAGTCCAAAAACGTGAAGTGCTTTTTATGTGTTCAGACCGTCCCCACCCATTACATTTATGTGTTCAGACCGTCCCCACCCATTACATTTATGTGTTCAGACCGTCCCCACCCATTACATTTATGTGTTCAGACCGTCCCCACCCATTACATTTATGTGTTCAGACCGTCCCCACCCATTACATTTATGTGTTCAGACCGTCCCCACCCATTACATTTATGTGTTCAGACCGTCCCCACCCATTACATTTATGTGTTCAGACCGTCCCCACCCATTACAAGAAGCACCAGAAAAGCTAAATAAATGCAGAAATGCCAATAATACTGGTTTGACCTTTTAAGACAATTGCAAAAACAGTTTTTAAACATAGCCAAGCGTCAATGGGAATTAATATCAATTTAAATCTTTAGGTTGTCAAGTTTGTTGATTAACTTGAAGACAGTAGCAGGCACAACAAAGCTAACTAACTTCATATAACATAGGTGGCGACACTGCTGCTGAGATTCGCTTGTCCCATAGGAACGTGATTTGTTCATTCATAATTGTTTCTTGCGACAATTTAATCAGTTCCGTATTACTTGCAAGGTGGTGCCAAGTCACGATTGCGTTTTGGCGTCAGCAGCAATAATTTCTACCGTGGTAACCAGGAGGGTGTCGGGAGTCAATTGGACCTAGTCCCTGCATAGGTCACGTGGCACACGGGTGCCATTGTGTTTGCAAATATGATGTAGCTTTCCACACAGTAAGGTAAAGGTACTTACATAGCGAGGAATCAAGTCCTTGGGGCTGCTCAAAGCGGTTTACACTTCAACCCCTGGCAGACCTGTTCATTCCAACGCCACCTCGACTTCTCTGGGAAGTATTCAGCCACGCCGCAATTACCGCACGAAGACTATTCGGTCAAATATCCACCTTTTTCTTTGTATGTAGCCAGGCATTCAGTTATACAGCTGAGTGAACTGTGGCAACGTGGGGTGAATGAAATTGTAAAATTTCGAAACGGCAGCAAGACCAAGAGGATTCGAACCCGGGTTCTCTCTACTGAGTGTCCGACGTACGAACCCCTACGTCGCCGCTCCCGCTAAGCAATGCATCGCACGCTGATTTGGGAACGTAATGAAAGGATGTTGTGCAATTGTTGTGCATCATAAAATCGATCGGAAAAATGTTTCAAACTGTACAGATTCCCAGCAGATGCCACAAGGAATTTGTTTAATTAATTATTAATGTTTTTATTTATGCATAGCGATGTTGTGTTTCGGTGAGTGCAGTCGACGCGATCTGAACTGGTCGTTCATTCTGCAGCATCACTGCTCCCAAGCCTCTCTGTGAAGCGTCAACAGACACCGTCACTGGCTTGGTTGGATCATACAGTCCCAAAACTGAAGTCACCAGATGTTTAATCTTCAATAAACATGTGTCGTGGTTTGAGTTTCAGAACCAGTCAACATCTATGCGTGTCAGGTCACGAACAACAGCTGATTCTTGTGACAAATTAGGGCAAAACTTTGCCAAGTACGTAACCATGCCCAGGGTACGTCTAACGTCCTCTTTACACTTTGGTGTTGGCATGTTCTGTATCGCGTCCACTTTCGTTGGGTCAGGTTGCAGTTCTTCTGCCGATATGATGTGACCAATATACTTGACTTCAGTGCACTTGATATTGCATTTTGCTTTGTTCAGCTTCAGGCCTACCTCTAGACATCGGTCTGGAACCCTGCGTAAGCGATCATCATGTTGTTCTTCTGTCGGTGCATGAATCAAGATGTCATCGATGAAGGTCTCAATACCTTCCATATCGCCAAACATGTCAGCGATTCTCTTGTGGAAGTCTTCTGGGGCAGAACTTATTCCACATGGAAGTCTGCGGTTTCGATACCTTCCGAAAGGTGTGGCGAATGTTGTTAGACACGAGCTCTCCTCGTCCAATGCGATTTGTATGAAGCCTGATGTTGCATCAAGTGTACTGAAATACCTTGAGCTGTGCAGCTTTGCAAATATATCCTCAGCTGTCGGTATAGCAGTTGTTGGTATAGCAAAGTGTTCTCGCTTTATAGCGGCATTGAGCGATCCTGGATCTACACATATCATCAATGACTTCATCACTGTTACCAAGGGATTTACCCATTCCGTCGGTTACCTAACCTTGGTTATCAGCTGATTTCCTTCCATTCCTTTCAGCTGTGCTTTAAACTGGCTTTGCTGAGTGAACAATCGGTTTAGCAACACCTCTCAGTTGGATGTGGTGTTCCCCGTTTAGACAGCCCATTCCACAGAATACATGTCTATCGTTACTGCTTTTGATAGCAATTTCTCACGTACCATGTTTAATGTAATGTTCATCACGGTTTGATCTCACAGTATGTTGTCTCTTCCATCAGCGTGGTATTTCCACGAAGAGATCAGGTTCTTTAAATCCGTCAGAAATGCATCGACCGTTTCGCCAAGTTCCAGATTTCTCTGCGTAGTTTTCTCTTGTTTCGCTTCAGAGACATATACAAAAGACTTTCCCAAATACACCTTCATGTTCGTGTTCTGTTTCTATTTCGTGTTCTGTTTCTGTCTGGCGAGTTTCGCTCTTTTTTTAGCTGACTGGGTGTCTTGAGTCGGCGGACGATCCATGACGGATCATAATCGCGTAATATCAGATTTTAGGCAAGACAACTGACGAAGGCTCCAATTGTTTACACACTCTGCGGGGTCAAGGCCGATGACTTCGATCCTCTCGGCGATCACGTGACTATGAGACTAGGATGCAACTGGGGCTAGCCAGGTCAAATGACCGAATTACGAACTGGCCATTTCAAAACTAAACTCCTTGTTTGTCCAATAATTTTACCCAAAATATTGTTTTAATATGCACCAACGATCTAGCATGTTATAGTGTTTACTAGGTAGGTTTGGTTTTTCGCGAAATGATTCTGAGATTAGACGAGCAAAAAACTCGAATTGAAGATGCACCTTTAAATAAAATATTTTCCAGCTTATACGAAAGGATGGATGCACTTGTTATTACTTTTATATATTTAGAGTTCGTGGAAACCATTGGAAATGCCAAAATGAAAAAAAAAATCATACTTAATTCTTCTACTTAGTAAAAACAGACAAACTTGTTTGCTAAATTAATAATTTACAACACAACTATAAAAAAACCGTCATGTTCTGTAGCATTGAGCGCAACTAAAAATCTGCCACCTAGCGACCTCGAAAGAACTACACAGCGTATGCATGGCTAAGGTCAATGACTGTGGCGGGGGTCGGCAAATAACCGCGATTCCGTTGAGCAAGTCGGTGCAAAATATGTTTAAAATATCGGTTGAATTTGAGCACGTAAAACACCTAGTTTCTTCATCAGTTAGTTTGTAAACTCTCACGTTACCACCTAACAGCACAACATTTTATGAAACTGTTTTTATCCCACAACCGAAGGGGAGGCCCCATAAAATATTTATTTGAGACCCTGAACAATTGTCCAGTCTGCCACGTACTAAACTAAGGCAATGGACGACCACTCGCAATACCAACATTCCTATTTTCTGGGATGCTTCACAAGTAAAGACCATCAATTTAACGTAACTAGCCTACACGTCCATGAACCAACAAGGGTGAAATTACATTTGATTTTCCAATAGGCCGGCTTAATAACGTTCTGTAGGAATTTTGGAGTACGTGTCCTATGATTTTCTTAAAGAATTCACAGCACATGAATGTTATCGTCTATCAAAACCCGTGCTGTGCGAAACATTAACGAATTTCACGTAGGGTGTAATTTCCACAAATGAAACACCTGGTTTTTTTTAAACGCAACCAAAGCTGATACCCCTCAATTTCTACCCACCCCGTTGACTGATTTTTAAATGTCGGTACGTTGCCATCGAAAGAAAGATATAATGTAGTAGTACTCGAAAACATCGAGTGTTAAAGTGCTCGAAAACATTTAATCAATAAAAAACCACAAAGATAGTGACTTACAGTTATTTACGATATTATGCTTTTCTACCTTCCGACAAAGATGGAAATAGTAGACGAACTGAGTGTTGAGCCACTCTCCAGGGGGCGCGCACTGCGGCCTTTGTGGCCACAGACCACATTTTAGGCGCAGTTATCCAGGTCTGTGGTGTGGCGCCACCGTTTGTCGCACATATCATCGCATTGAGTCAAACTGTAGGTTCCATTGTGACGGAAACTATTTATGCAGCCAGTTTATAATAATAATAATAATAAAATTATTTATGCAGCCAGTTTATAATAATAATAATAATAAAATTATTTATGCACCCAGTTTATAATAATAATAATAATAATAAAATGAATTGTTTAGCTCCAATATCCTCGGAAAATCCAAGCTCAGTGGCGCAACAAAACCAAAGGATTAAGTATTATCGTACAATGCGAAAAGTCGTCAACAGATGGATGGACGTACCAACAAGCAAATGAGGATAGATAATATAAAAAAATTAAATTAAACTATATTTCCTGCTGATTTAACGCTGGCGGTTAGAGAATTCCACAGAGTTGGTGCTGCAACCGAGAAAGCTTGAGTTCCTGCGTTTCTGGGATCAGAAAGTAAATTGCTGTCTGGGCTGTCTTGCAGGAGAGAACATAGAATGTAAATATGCAGGTTGTTTGTATGCAAGGGCTTGATAGGTAATTGTACAGATCTTGAAAATAATGCTATATCGGGAGACAATACAACGGTTTTTAAAATGTCACTGAGCGAGATAAACGAGATCGTGTAACAACCTTAGCCAAACAATTTTGGAAACGTTGAAGTTTTGTAATAGCCTTGATAGCAATATTGTGAAAGAAGGGATTACAGTAATGAAGTCTGCAATAGTGTTAGCGACAGAAAGTGACCGGCGAATATGGCGAAGGTCACTGATACCATACAAACAGCAACGACACGTTTGAGAAATATGTTGTTTAAATATGAAGTTATTATCAAAGATGACTCCCAAATGTCGCGCCGAGGCTGCTGGTGTGATATTTTGACTCAGGATACGAGTCGGGAAAAAAACCATAAAGTTTGCTCGCTGCTTTGGAGTACCAATGATGCGAAATTCAGTTTTGTCTGCATTTAACTATAATTTGTTGTTAGTCATCCAGTGGAAGATTTCGTGGAGACAATGGCTGAGCGATTTGTATCTGGGTTAGCCAAAGAAATGTAGATATGTGTGTTACCTGCGTAAAGATGGTGATCCAAGTTATGACTTTGGATAACAGAGCTGAGTGGGGTAGTGTAGAGAGTGAACAGCAAAGGCCCGAAAACAGAACCCTGGGGGACACTTTTTCTAGTATTTTGGAAATAAAGCTGAGATTGGAAACAGGTCTATAACTGTTTTGATCAAAGGAGTGTAGCACGTTCAAGCCTCAACGTTTGCGTGGTACGTGTTTCAATTTTATTTTTATATGCCCTCTCGGTAAGAGACAAACCATGTGTTCCGAACCAGACTCTCGTCGCGGCCAGTTGACGACGGCGAGCGAGACTAACCAAATAAGTAACAGCATCGGATCCAGGGGGGAGGTTGGGGGACCCCCTTGACAACATATATAGGCCTACATCGGAACTAGTGTCAATGTTAAGACTGAAGTATTACCAGCCAGCTAATGTTAAACCTTATGTAAGTAGAACGACATGTGTCGTCCCCCCCCCCGTTCGTAATTAGAACGACATGTGACTACGACTGACTAAGTCTAGATCCACCCCTGAGTAATACACAAAGAGTCCATAGGAAAATGGGGTTTGCACGTAATAAGTGAATTTATTAGTGATTTGTTAACATCTCTAATTGGTAGATCAGAAGCGACTGGTCCAAAGAGGCGAAGGAACAAAGAAAGAGGTGACTGGACGTCGCAGCCCGGGCGGAGATACTGAAAGATAACTCTCAAAGATACTGAAAGATAACCCTCAAAGATACTGAAAGATAACCCTCAAAGATACTGAAAGATAACCCTCAAAGTTAGCGCATCTATATATTATTTAATACGCTTAGTTTTGGGGCAGTCTGGCAGTATCTCATCCCAGGCTTCCACTCAGTCTGGCAGTATCTCATCCCAGGAGTCGACGTCCACTCGCATCTTTCTATGTTCCTGGGGTTGATAGTCGTTGTATGGAAAAGAAAGGGAGATGATCACGAACGTGTAAGAGAAAACTCTGGACGAAAGGATAAGGAAGAGAGTGGAATGTGCAATGACGGAATAACGACAAGGTTTCAGAAGATGACGGAATAACGACAAGGTTTCAGAAGATGACGGAATAACGACAAGGTTTCAGAAGATGACGGAATAACGACAAGGTTTCAGAAGATGACGGAATAACGACAAGGTTTCAGAAGATGACGGAATAACGACAAGGTTTCAGAAGATGACGGAATAACGACAAGGTTTCAGAAGAGGAACATGGGATGTTCAGTGAGACAGTTCAATGAGAGATGTTCACGGTCACGTCGAGGCGGATGGGTGTCCCAGAGGCGGATGTGAGGATGGTCGAAGGTACACGTAAACAGACAAAAGGTAGAGTAGTGTGCGGACCGGGAATATCGGAGGAATTCGGTGGGAAGGTCGGCCTGAGATAGGGGAGTGTCCTAAGCCCACTTTTGTTCATTGTTGTAGTTGAGGTGATCAGACGGAAAAACAACAGGAGGAAGTGCATTGTTTTGCGAAAATAACTGGGTGAAAGATTTGTGGAGGTGGGAGGCTGTGGAGAACGAGAGCGATGGATAGGGAGAGTGGATACGGATGGTGAAAACGGCATTGAAACTGTATCAAAGACGAAGTAGAAGGAAAAGAAGATCGACGACCGATATCGGTGTCAGCATCACCCCGGAAATCTGGAATGAAGAGGCGAACAACAACATCATTCCTTACCAAGAACAAGAGTGTCGCCGTGCAAGCCGACCAACGGACAGAAGAAACCCCGAGGAGGTGTTGACGAAACTATCATCAGACGAACGACGGGGTCTCGACGACAAAGAGCAGAATCGTGTTTGCTCAATAGCGCAGTCAATATTATTAAATTCTTCCAATAGATTTCTAATTGGAATCGCCATCGCCGTTACGCACCAAGCTGTTCAAGAGAAAAGGTTCCGCGCGTGCGTCGTAGACGCCATGGAAACATGGTAACAACGCTTTCGTGACGTCAGCCAGTAGCGTGTGCGTGTGCGTGTGCGTGTGCGTGTGCGTGCGCGTGCGCGTGCGCGTGCGTGTGTGTGCATATGCGTGTGCGTGTGCGTGTGCGTGGACGTGTGTGTGAAAATAAATGGCATGGTGTTGTTGTATTCATCAGGACGACTTTCACTAAGACCTTGACAAGAATGCTATCGTGAGAACAGTTAAACTATATCATATTTTAAGTTAAATTCAGACTTATATTGGAAAAACTGCAGTTTCACAACGGGTATCACAATAGAAAAAAGTTAACTTGCTTAATGGGTTAACATGTTATCTTACTGTAGTTTTGTTTGACAACATAGGCACTCGCGACCTTACAGGTTCGGGTAGTGTTTTGACAGGAAATCAATACCGGCAACCACAAAGAGAAGTCAAAGTCAAAACGCCCAATTGTAATATGGTTAAAAGGTTACACACACACACACACACACACACACACACACACACACACACACACACACACACACACACACACACACACACACACACACACACACACACACACACACACACACACACACACACACACACACACACACACACACACACACACACACACACACACACACACACACACACGACGGGTGGTGCATGCGCTGCGAAATTCTTCAAGAGCGACTCTTGAAGAGACGAACATTGTGAGACGTGCGCTGGGGATTTCGTATCCGCAACACACTCCGCTTCTTTGAAACCCTCGCCCTTCCTCGTGCTTTCTTCTTCAACCTTGACCCTGAGAACTGGGTACACAACGAGGGATACATGAGAAAAGAGATTATTTCAAAGAAAATGATATAAAGTTGTAAACGATGCAGCGGAAAGAGAAGTGGCCATAATAGAAAAATACAGCTGCCTTTCAGTAAATATTTGTGGTAACATTGCAACGTGTGTGAGGTATTATAGACGCCTATCGTCGTGTACTTCATTTTTTGGTAGCGAACCCTGAACATCGATTAATTCCGATAATATTTTGGTAGATTAGTTTTTTCTTTGTTTGTAATAGAGTTGAGGAGTGTCCCGAAAGGAATCCCTATTTAAGGACCACCTTAAATATATATATATATATATATATATATATATATATATATATATATATATATATATATATATATATATATATATATATATATATATATATATATATATATATCTGGGAGTAGTTAGTAGTTAGTTACATTACGCAAGTGCGCGTAATGTAACTATATAACTTAACATTATGCATTAACATAAATAAATACAGTATAATATAGTTCTAAGATTCATAATAATAATAAATAAATAAAATCACGTTCATAAAAAGTGTCCTCATTCATAGTTGGCTTAATCCTCAGTGGATTAAACGCATATGTGGAGTGTGATCAACACCATAGATGAACGGACATTCGTAATGCGGCTACGTCTCCTGGTGGGGTCCAGTGTAGGAACGGCGACACAGCGGACGTGTTTACGTGGGTAAGAATGCCAAACACAGCCATGACGTGAATGTGGTGTCTTTGTGGGGCCTTGATTGGAGCGGCGTGTGTGGGAATACCACTGTTGACAAGACGTGAATGACATCTCCCTCAAGTAGGAACGACGTCGACATGTTTGTGTAGGTTGGAATGCCAATTAACGACGTCACGAGATTGCTTATTCCTGGTAGATTACCAATGCAGTGTTCAACCTGAGACGAAGAATTGCAGAATGCCGGGAGATCAGCTGTTTGCTTAACAGTAGTAGGATTTCACAATACTCATATGAAATGGTATATTTGCGAACTGCACCCAGCTTGAACAAACCCAGTAGTACAAATAATTGGCCGTAGACCACGTCAGATTACATGTGGTCCTCCGCCAGTCGCCGAGAACGTTTACACGGGGGAAGATCCCATTTTATGTTTATTTCACATGCCTAATGGTCTTAGGGCATTCAAAATTGGGGATTGTGTTATCTGTTGTCGCAGATGATCATTCGGTTTCATAAAAATTGAAATGTTCATCAGTCATTTTGTAGGCGATGACGTAAACAATTGTTCCGTCCTCGTCGAACGCACCATTTTGACCATGATGTGTTCTACTTTTAATGAAACGAACGCCCGCACCAATTCGTCTGTTATTGTTCCAAATCGTATTTTTTAGACCGATATAAAACGTACATCGTTGTCATTAAACGCGCAACTCACAACGAACGTCCGCGTCATGATGTAAATAATTAGTTCCGACTAAATCGCACACACGTCCAATGTGACAGTAAATAATATATAATATGACAAACAATACCGCACCTCTGTGTTGAATAGAGCATAACTTCCATTGTCAACGCGCACGCCAAATACGGACCTCCAGTAGAACATTGTCGTCATGTGACTCCAGACGTGTTGATTTCTCAGAGGCATAACCTACCTGGTTTGGTCACGGCAATGTCTTACTTCTTCGATTTAGACGTTCTACAATATGAAGTCGAAGTCAATTTGCTCTGACATTTGAAGTGGTAGACGGGCCCGTAAGAAGTGGTGTAAGACTTTGAAAAAGAAAATACTTTTATTGTGTTACATACCATCTACATCGATGCAAGATGCTGAATTCAACGGGAAATACCTGAGGGAGTGGTTGAGGGTGAAAGAGGCAGGGGAAGGCCAAGAGTCACGTGGACAGACAACGGGAAATATATGAGGGAGTAGTTCAGGGTGAAAGAGGCAAGGGAAGGCAAAGAGTCACGTGGTCAGACAACGAGAAATATCTGAGGGAGTGGTCGAGGGTGAAACAGGCAGGGGAAGGCCAAGAGTCACGTGGACAGACAACGGGAAATATATGAGGGAGTGGTTCAGGGTGAAAGAGGCAAGGGAAGGCAAAGAGTCACGTGGTCAGACAAAGAGAAATATCTGAGGGAGTGGTCGAGGGTGAAACAGGCAGGGGAAGGCCAAGAGTCACGTGGACAGACAACGGGAAATATATGAGGGAGTGGTTCAGGGTGAAAGAGGCAAGGGAAGGCAAAGAGTCACGTGGACAGACAACGAGAAATATCTGAGGGAGTGGTCGAGGGTGAAACAGGCAGGGGAAGGCCAAGAGTCACGTAGACAGGCATTGATGGTGAACATAAAAGATGATGGTCCAGTCAAAACTGCTCACAAGGTAGTGACCATCTAAGTTAGTCGACCTTTGTCTTGACGTAAGATGAAGACGTCATCATCATTACGTCATCATCATTACGTCATCATCATTACGTCATCATCATTACGTCATGATGGGCGATATACCGGTGAGTATCAAATAAAAAACAAAACCTCCAGATAACTGTTCTGAACATTTGCTTCATGTTTTAGATGCTGGAAATAATCTTGTTGAATTTGAGAAAAAATAGCGAGTAAAATAGTCAATTTATTTTAAATTTCCTTATTTTGAATTGCCACATCTCAACAATAATTGCAACGTCAGCCTCAATATTGTCAACGTATGCACCTCCATATAATAATTCTACCGACATTTTGTGAAGTAATAAAAAAATATTTATGACTAAAATTTGTTTTTCATATGCAATTCCATATACAAATTTTATATTGTGATATTTCTTCAATACAATTTATCAGTAGGCAGTATCTGGCCATAGATCAGTATATCGCACCTGCTCACGTGAACGACTGACGAAGCGAAGGTGAATGACATTACCAACTGTCATCTACAAAGACCCAAGCGTCTTCTCAGCCGGCGAGATCTAGAAATCCGAAGTCAGTGGCACGATATTGGCCGGGACATCATGAACAAGCCTAAACCGAAATTGTCGCTATTACTTGTAGTAGGGAGTGACATGAAAGCAGGATCATAGGTGACATCACCGTGATCATCAGATCATAGGTGACATCACCGTGATCATCAGATCATAGGTGACATCACCGTGATCATCAGATCATAGGTGACATCACCGTGATCATCAGATCCACGAGGGGTATTTCAATCCCCAATGTTGAGAGGCAGGTTTTTATATTCCAGACCTGGTCCGGATCATAAACCGAGACCTAGTCAGGGTCATGAACCGAGACCTAGTCAGGGTCATGAACCGAAACCTGGTCCGGGTAATGAACCGAGACCTGGTCATGAACCAACAACTCATCCGTGTAAAGTGCGTGCTCTGACCACTGACCGCACGACACGAGTGTCAATTAGAGTGGGGCTAAACATATATTCCAATTCGATTTACGTCAGGTATAATAAATCGCATAATAATTATCAGATGGAGACAGCATAGACGCAATAATCTATTTCGCTTCTTTGTTTGTCAAATGCAATTAATTCCCTTTCTTTTCACGTAGCAGTTTAGCATGGATGATCCATCAGGCAACGGGCGTCGGTGGTGATCGATTGGTCCAACGGTATGGGTCGTAATGTAGACGATACATTGAAGGAATTAATGTGACACAAATTGGGCATTTCTCTTTGATTTGCCTAGCATTTTAGGATGGCGCTGCCCGCAGGTGACAGGCGACTATTCCGAAGACACATGGGATGTCCTTATTCCGTCTTTGTTCCGGCTGTCTTCTGGTTCCCCTGCCAATGTTCCCCCCGGTATTGTCTTTTTCAGTCCACAATGTATCTTATTATGGCAAACGTATTTGTAAGTTTTTGCTGTATATGTTTTTCGCTGAATACTGGTGCCTTGGATTGACGTCTTATCCGGGGTATGTGACGAGACTAACGGTAGCACGTCGTCTCAAGTGCCCTTATCAGCTGATTGTCCCAGAAGACTATCCCCTCGCCTCCAATAACAAAGAGCAAGCTTCTGACCTCGACAGAATTGATTGACTTGTGATCTTTGACTAGATTACCCGCAAAAGAATACTTCGCATTGTGCTGCGCGTGCATCCTACTTCTGTATCAGTTATATAATATCGCTGTCATTGTTTATTTGGACAACAGGAAAATATGAAATGATAACATGACATTTGCATGCTCGTTTCGATTAATGAATATCACTGGCTGCGCTCGGTTTTAATAATCAGGACATTAAATGACGTGTTCCACGTCAATGGGTACCGAGGAAAGAACTAGCTATATCGGAGTAATCCCCTGACGTAACGTAGGAAGCTTGGCGCGTCATCTTGATTGACAGCAACGTGACACGGAAAGGCCCAGTTTCGACACCTACCAATCATCAATAATGCACAGATTGACATTTGACCAATCCAGTGTCGCGTGTTCGTGGGCGGGTTACGAAAATGCGCTTTATAGCTGCAGCTCAACGACACCAGCACCACTCGTTTCGTTCACCCCTGGCCGAGACCGACTTTTCAGTTCAACCGCTGTGTCTGCTTGTCGTAGAAACCAGGACATGTCTTCAACTTTCCGTCTGATGCTCCTGCTTGGATTCCCATTGGGAATGATCGCATTTGTCGACCTGCCTGCTATGTACTTGCAAAGTCCTGACGCTATGACGAAGTCTCACATTACAGAACCAGGCGAACTTGCCCCGTCGGCTCCAACCAAAGAAACGTATGAGTACGTTGACCCGACTGATGACCAAATACGTTCGCTCCAGCGTAAGTCGCCCGGTTTTTCGTTTGTTTACTTAGCAATGTTGGATCATGTTATGGTGTTTTATATGCTGTGAGGCGCTTGGCCATATATATTGGATCTGGCGCTATATCAAGTAAAATGTATTACTATTTTTCATTATTTGTCATTACAGTGGACTCAGATTAATATAATCACTTCTGATCAGAGTAATCTGATTCTACTAAACGGTTGAATATGTTATCCGCGATTCTATTATGGGGAATACACTGTCGTTAATGTTTCGTCAGTGGTATTATGTGGCAACATTTAAAGGTGTCTCCTGAATACGACGTTTTCGTTAGTTTCATTTTAAATTAATCTTGCGAAAAATCAAACCTACATAGCATTCATTGCAACATGCTAGCTCTTTGCTAGTGCAACTTTTGTATGTAGTCTTTGTGAAATCACCAGATAAAAATTAAATTACTTAATGGTTGGTCAAACATTAAGTAAAGTAAACGTGGAAACGCTGAAAGATAAATAATTTCTTCGTTAGAGAAATTTCGTAACGTTGTCATGTGATCGTAAAGAGGATGGAAGTCACGCCCATGATCGGCATTGTACCGCATGTAGTTTACCATTTTCGATATCTACTATTTAAAACCGTACCAGATCTAACGACTAAAGTCAATTTTTTGTCGATGGTTTGAACATAAATATGCATTTTTGTTATCGACTGCGGATGTTACATAAACTATTCACACACTACATATTTATTTAACAAGATTTAACAAGATTTGCCTCCACGTTTTAATACAGTATTCTAAATTAAGTCTAACTATTGCTTTATACAGAGGTATAATTAGTGTTTTACCTTTTTCTCCTTTGTTTAGTCTTGTTGAATATTGTTATATATTGTTTAATATTGTTGAATCTTGTTATACCTTGCAACAAATGTAGTCAAGAATACTCCTCACTGTTCCGTTGCTTTCTTCCAGAGCTGCGCCTTGCTAAGCGCGGCATGAACGACTACATCCTGGTAATGACTGTGTGTGGCCGAAGCAAGTCTCTCTGTCAGAAACTGTCGCCGGCCGCGCGCTACGTCGTCAGCAACGTCGAGGTGGCCACCTGCACGTGCCAGTGCGCCACAGCAGGCAACCCCAGGGCTGCTTGTCGCCTGACCTGGTACGACAGCACTGCGCGCAATCGTATAATCTGGAACAAAATGTAGCCTGTTTCCCGGAACATTGTCTAAAAACTGTACAGTCAAGTCGCGTTTATCCGCACACCTTAGTTCCCAGTGGTTTTGGCTGGATTCACGAATTCTGTAGATTAATGAAATACCCTACTACCGCCCTTGTTACAAAGATCTTAATATACGTGTAATGTATCAAGAAAGTTGTTTCTTACCTTCTTATCATCTTCTAACCCTTGTTACAAAGATCTTAATATACGTGTAATGTATCAAGAAAGTTGTTTCTTACCTTCTTATCATCTTCTAACCAGTTGGTTTCATAAAGCGCGGAAACGGAAGAATTAAAACGGACTAATGAAGCTATTTATAGTGTATCGAGATGTCCTTCCTATTCAAAAGCATACGGGTTACTGAAAAACGGATTATCGATGAACGGATAAACGAGACGCGATTGTACTCAGCCCAATCAGATGACTTGTAGCTAGTAATAAAAGTAATATGTTACCCGACATTAAATAATTCCATTTCATTAAACCCATCGGCAAGATATCTTGGACTCCGGTCTGTATTGCTTAATTATATGACAGCTGCCTATTCAATAGTTGTTCCTCAAATGAAGTGCTTATGCCGCTTTGTATACGTAACAAAGCTAAGTGACAGAGCTACGTTTTTTCGTTCAAAACACTGCCAATTTACAGTTATGGAGATATGTTATCAGAGTGTTTAGTGTGTGATTTTAGTAATGTTTTATTTGTTCTCCATATTGCGGTAACTGCAAATACCTAGCGCATGTGTTACAATGTATTGTGTATTAGTACAATCAAATATCTAGCGCTTGTGTTACAATGTACTGTGTATTAGTACAATCAAATATCTAGCGCATGTGTTACAATGTATTGTGTATTAGTACAATCAAATATCTAGCGCATGTGTTACAATGTATTGTGCATTAGTACAATCAAATACCTAGCGCATGTGTTATAATGTATTGTGTATTAGTACAATCAAATATCTAGCGCTTGTGTTACAATGTACTGTGCATTAGTACAATCAAATACCTAGCGTATGTGTTACAATGTATTGTGTATTAGTACAATCAAATATCTAGCGCATGTGTTACAATGTATTGTGTATTAGTACAATCAAATACTTAGCGCGAAACATAAAGACACACGTCAGCCATTTTATGTATCATGTGACCATTCTAGTGGAATTGTTTAAAAAACGAAGGGGCTTGTCTAAAACGAAGGGGCTTATCTAAAACGAAGGGGATTATCTAAAACGAAGGGGATTATCTAAAACGAAGGGGATTATCTAAAACGAAGTAGAAGCTGCAGACGGACACACAATTTGTAAAAAAGAAGATGTCCTAAATAAAGTGACTAGGCTCCTCTGTGTTAGACTCGTATGTTGTAAGTCTGTAACTCTGTGCCAATTGAACTTGTGTATGGGTGATATCACGTAACATGGATGATATCACGTAACATGGATGATATCACGTAACACGTAACCGGTGTTTGTATTTCGTTATGCACATCAGGCCAAATATAATGCGCTATGTGTGTGTTTAATAGGCTTGTGTCAAAATCGTAATGTAGGTGTAGCGTTTAGGTAGAAACGACCACTGAGTGGCACGCGACAGCGTAGCGGTTAGAACGGCGGGCTCTCAGTCGATATAACCCGGGTTCGACTCCACTTGCTGTCATTTCGAAGTTTTGGCAATTTAGTTCATTCCACTTTGCCACAGTTCACTCAGCCGTATAAATGACTACCTGGCTACAGACAGATGGTATCAGAACGAATAGTCTTCGCGCCGTAATTGCAGCGTGGCTGAATGCTTCCCAGAGAAGTCGAGATGGCGTTGGAATGAACAGGTCTGCCAGGAGGTTAAGGGTGCCATTATCCAGGGGGTTAAGGGTATCTTTACCCAGGGGGTGAAGGGTACCTTTAAGTGTTCTTGTGTTATTTCGTTCTATATCTTTACATTGTGTGTCTGTATAATGCATGTATGTTTATCTATAAAATGTTTGTTCTTGGAGAGTACCAGATCCTTAATAATTGAATGGTGACACAACGCGCAATATTTCGAACCATAAATATGTTCATGGGTATCAGTATTTAGTTTGCAAGCATATCTGTTATTTACTAACAACATTTTATCAATTAATGTTTGCTTTGAATGTGTACACGCTACATAGATATTCTGGAGAGTACTTGATGTGTAGCTCTCCCCTGCGTTCTCCCTTTCCACTTGAAAAATTATAAATTACTTTAAATGTATGTTTGTTGTTTGTTACTGTTTTTATTTGGAAATAAAAAATTTAATTGGCAAAATGATACACTGTACATTGTTATATATCATTTTATTAGCCGGTTTTGGTCTCAGACCAAACATTTCTTGCACAAATCACCACGTTGAGATTTCGAGTATACGTCGGACGTGATTGTATCTTCTTTGTCCAATACATCTCAAGACTAGTGGCTGCATATAAAAAAGTGACTAGACTAATGGTGCGAGGCAGTGGGTAGTGACGCGCTAGTTTGGGTGTGCGTTATTTCACACCTGCAAGGGGAGAAGGCATTATCTAAGTGTTTCGACTGACGGTTGGCTAACTAAAGGTTTTCTTTATTTTTTCAACAGTCTGAAATAATGAATTCCTTTATGCATCCAAGAGGGTAAACGTCTTATAGTAGCGATATACGTTGCAGAGGCGTAGGGGGAGGGACAAAATGGTTGACTGCGTGCAAATGATGGTCACAGAGGGTCGCACACCTGCCACCATTGGAGGGCCGCCTATCGCACCCCTCCCCCGGGCCGTCCCATCGCACCCCTCCCCCCACACGCTGATGAAGCGCTGTCTCTGGTGGCGCGGTGAGTGAGTGAGTGAGTTGTCACGTTAACCAGGTTGTTCTTGATGCGGCAGAGATCACCTGTTTGGAATCAGCCCTTCCACTCAGGGTTTAATCTACAGTTGACTTTCCCATTGGTGGTCATGTTACCGTTTAGTATGATTGTAAGAAAACGTGACCATCCAAAATTTAAAAACGTTTTACTAGCCGCTGTCATCATTCCACTGACATGCTGGTCGAGTTTTGTCGAAATTAGACATTTCTAAGTCTTGCAAAATGCCTGTATGTGCGACACCCGTCAATGTTTACCAATATTGCCACGAATTACAGCGCACACGTGTCTAGTTGCCAAAAAATCCCAAATATCCTTCCGACTAAAAAAAATCATCTATGTGTAGCCCACCCTTATCAAATATCTGTAAGTTCTATTTTTAAACATATTCACACTGCTAGTATCATATACACATCCACCATTTCACTCTCACCAACTTCTACCAGCAAACCCGGAAATGCCCTTGCTCAAATGAACTTTTGCCAGATCATCTGAATTTTGTAATTTCTATATCCAAACTTACTATGCCCTACAATCATCTGTAATATACGAGGAAGTCTAACTGAGACTTGTGCGCTTTTCAATCCATGTTTTCTATCATGACTGGCTGCCCGCTGCTTCATCGCCGCTAGCCGATTTTTACGAAGCGGCGACTTGTTTCTGAATGTTGCTTTTGACAAAGTGCCACATCAAAGATTACTACTTAAATTAAGAGCCCATGGTATCGGGGATAGCACAACTGACTGGATAGAACAATGGCTGACTGACAGAAGACAACGAGTTGTAGTAGTTGGAGAAGTTTCAAATTGGAAATCGGTTTTGAGTGGGGTACCTCAAGGATCAGTATTAGGACCTATATTATTCTTAATTTATATCAATGACTTGGACGACAGTATAACAAGTAACGTACTGAAATTTGCGGATGACACAAAACTGTTTAGAAAGGTTAATACTGATGGTGATAAACAACATTTACAAAACGATCTAGACAGATTAGTGAAATGGTTTGAGAAATGGCAGATGCTGTTCAATTTTGGGAAATGTAAATGCCTACATACAGGACATGGGAACTTGAATGTAAACTATAAAATGGGAGATACTGTTCTGGGTACTACTGTAAAAGAAAAGGACTTAGGAGTTACAATAAGCGCTGATATGAAAGTTTCAGAGCAGTGTGGTATTGCAGCTTCAAAGGGTAATCAAATTCTTGGATTGATTAGAAGAAACATAACATACAAGGGAAAAAAGTTAATTATACCTCTTTATAAAGCAATAGTTAGACCTCATTTAGAATACTGTATACAAGCATGGAGACCATATCGTAAGAAGGATATAGATACGCTTGAACGCATACAAAGGAGAGCAACTAAAATGATTCCAGAACTTAGAGACCTTAGTTATGAAGAACGCCTGAAAGAATGTGGTTTAACAACTCTAGAGACAAGGAGGTTAAGAGGAGATCAGATTGAAGTTTTTAAGATATTGAATGGGTATTAAAATATTGATAGAAATATGTTTTTCTCACTCAAGAAGGATAGCAGAACTAGAGGACATGAGGTAAAATTAGTAAAGGATCAATGTAGATTGGACATCAGGAAGCACTCGTTCTCACAGAGGACAATAAATGAATGGAACAAATTGTCTACAGATTGTGTAACTGCTAGCAGCATGAATATGTTTAAAAACAAGGTTGACACATATCTCAGGAGGGCGGGTTATAAGTAGGTGAACATTGTTGGACTCTCGATAATCCAATGGCTTCCTTGTCCACTTGCCATCTGGGCCTTTGGCTTGGATGGCAAATCTTGTTAAATCTTGTTAAATCTTGTTTTTGATGTGGCGTTCTTTTCTCGGGATGGGCCACATATAGTCGACGTGTAGTCCGCTATCAAAGCAGGCACTTTCACCTAGTTACCGCGGTGTCGTTGCGACAACGTTGAATGTTTACGTGGAGGCCGCACGAATGTGTATGGTCGCAATTATGTGGTCACAACGTGAAAATGTAACGTTGAAACATCACGTTACCACCGTCTTCAGAACACGTTAAATTTCGATAAAATATCTTGCTATTGGCTTTAGTTATGTGAAGATAATCAATTTAACACGTCCAGTTTTCGCTAATGCAAGCTAGTGAGGTATTTCATTGCATTTGAATGTTACAAACACAAGTACATACACAATAACTTGAACATGGTCGCAAGGCTGCACGAACAACGCATGGTTTTAAAAAGCAGTATGATTCACACACTGCGCCATGTGTATGGACTTTAGGAAATAATACATTTAATTATAAAAGTATTTTAGTAATAATTATAAAATAAATTACACAGGTGTTAACTTTTCTACTCCCTGTGCAAAAATTACTGAACAACCATGACAAACATCTGTCAACACACTGAACAACCATGACAAACATCTGTCAACACGCTGAACAACCATGACAAACTTCTGTCAACACACTGAGCAACCATGACAAACTTCTGTCAACACACTGAACAACCATGACAAACTTCTGTTAACACACTGAACGACCAGGACAAACTTCTGTAAACACACTGAACGACCAGGACAAACTTCTGTCAACACACTGAACGACCATGACAAACATCTGTCAACACACTGAACGACCATGACAAACATCTGTCAACACACTGAACGACCATGACAAACATCTGTCAACACACTGAACGACCATGACAAACATCTGTCAACACACTGAACGACCATGACAAACATTTGTCAACACACTGAACGACCATGACAAACATCTGTCAACACACTGGGTTCAATACAAACATAATAGATAGCAAGGTTAGGATCGGAGAAGTCCTTTGTTACTTAACAAATATTTCTGCTATGGTAAATTCGATTAGCCAACATTATTACAACTATACAAACAAATATTTGCGAGACACATTAAACATGAGACAAACCATTATTTATATGGTGGAAACAATCCGTAGTGGCCACGTGTCTAACGCGTCGTTCCCGGTTAACTACCGCCTTTTGCCAGGTTGTAGTCACGTCGTGTGTTTGGTGTCAAACACGATACCGGCAAGAGGAAAGGAATGGTGTTAGAATGCATACAATGTAGGGGGTAGCAATGTAGGGGTAGCGGTAGGCATGAAACTTCAATTTTCTCCGACTTGTTAGTTAATTACATAATGCCAAAGTATACTGGCTATATGATGATGTCAAGTGTTTTATACATATTTTTGATTGATTGATTGAGTGCTAAAATATAAATATAATGTGTATAATAATATATACTGTATTCCATGCGTGCGTACACACGTGTGTTCGCCTGTGTGCCTGGTTATACGTTTACACCTTCTTGTTCTGTAATCAACGTATTTTTAAGAGAGCGACATAACGTAAAACCTTAAGTATGTTGTTCGAAATATATCGATATTTCCCCAAACGTAGCACAAACGTCTAAAGCAAAACAGTTGCGAGATTCGTCCAAAGAATCCTGGTTTCTAAACGCGATGTTCCTCTCTAGGTTGAATCGTGAAAAAAATATATTGTCCACGTGAAGGCGGACGCATATTAGCAAAATCCGGGCCAGCCAAACGAGACAGGCTGACCAATTTATGTCGCATGCCTTCAACCTCCTAGGTGATACGTCCACACTAATAGGTTTCACTTTGATTGAGTGCTACGTGGAATAATTAATGGGCGTTAGTAATCACACTGGGGATAAGCTAACGGTGGGCGTTGAGTGTGACACGTGGCTTTGACCCATGAAGTCCCACTCGATACGTTGCCAGCATGTAGTCCATAAGGTCCCATTCGATACGCTGCCAGCATGTCGTCTCTGAGGTCCCATTCGATACGTTGCCAGCATGTTGTCTGTGAGGTCCCACTCGATACGTTGCCAGGATGTTGTCCCTGAGGTCCCACTCGTTTCATTGCCTGCATGTCGTCTCTGAGGTCCCACTCGTAACGTTGCCAGCATGTCGTCCTTGATGTCCCAGTCGATAGACTGCCAGCCTGTCGTCCTTGAGGCCCCGCTCGTTACATTGCCGGCATGTCGTCCTTGAGGTCCCATTAGTTACACTGCCAGCATGTTGTTACCCTCAAATGACATCATATTTTTGTTTCTAAATGCATACCCTTAATTGTACAAATCAGTGTGATTTGAAACTCACAAAAACTTGCTGCATGCGCTAAGTTGCCTTGGCCACACAAAACATGCGCATAGCACGTGGCATTTGTCACAAGAATGGTATAATGTCAATGTATCGAAACTCTTTCATCTTTGCGAATGCCAGGAGTCATCATCATTATAAACTGGTCTTCCTTGGACGGAGTGAAAGCAGCAACTAACTGCGTGTTCGCCCCACACTGTCTTGTTGTACATGTGTGTGACGCCTCAGTGAGCGCAATGTCTACATCTGTGGCAAGCACATCCGGGTACCTCACGGCGTTCCTCCCACGCCCAGATGTACCTCTCGGAGGTTTCCTAAACACAAGCTTGGAGACTGGTTTGTCGACTTCCATCGTGCAATGACTAGACAGTTCGTCGACTTCCCTCGTGCAGTGACTAGACAACGACTTCCCTCGTGCAATGACTAGACAACGACTTCCCTCGTGCAGTGACTAGACAACGACTTCCCTCATGCAGTGACTAGACAACGACTTCCCTCGTGCAATGACTAGACAGTTGTAGTCGTCTCCTTTTTACTTCAGTCAACAAAGGTCGTAGGTCACCGCACAGTTGACATATGACATATTACATCTGACATTAAGCACGCGCCGCAGACACTGGATGTAGCCATCGATTCTATCTTCTAAGACGCTGTGACAGCCCATGCTTCTGACGTGTACAGTAGAATGTTATTGACACATTCTTGGAAGGCCACTTTGGTGACAAAACCAATGCCAGGAGTAGTTCATGGTTACTACATGTCACTCGTCTTTCCACAGCGGGTGACATGTATGTCCAAAATTAGCCACCAACTAGACGACAACTACGTTCGAATGAGTTTTCGTTTGTTCAATATATTTCAACATGATGTATGAACCATAATGCACGTACTATTGTTTGTACATGGCTCAATGTTACAAAACATAAAACTTCGAAACTGCAAGATGAAAACGTTTAATTACAAATTATTGTATCACAAACAATATGTAATAAAATCGTTATCACTTTCTAATTTTTTTCACACCGTGCAACCGACAGGTATTATGTTTTAAGAAATGTTATGAGAATTTTGTTTCAAAGAACATGCCTACGAAGAATATCTAAGACACACTGACCAATTGAGATATCGAATGAAGACTTACATATCCGCATGGAGATGGAGCTGGAGCTGGAGATGGAGATGGAGATGGAGATGGTGATGGAGATGGAGATGGTGATGGAGATGGAGATGGAGATGGAGATGGTGATGGAGATGGAGATGGAGATGGAGATGGTGATGGAGATGGAGATGGTGATGGAGATGGAGATGGAGCTGGAGCTGGAGATGGAGATGGAGATGGTGATGGAGATGGAGATGGAGATGGTGATGGAGATGGAGATGGAGATGGTGATGGAGATGGAGATGGAGATGGAGATGGAGATGGTGATGGAGATGGAGCTGGAGCTGGAGCTGGAGATGGAGATGGAGATGGAGATGGTGATGGAGATGGAGATGGAGATGGTGATGGAGATGGAGATGGAGATGGTGATGGAGATGGAGATGGAGATGGAGATGGTGATGGAGATGGAGATGGAGATGGAGATGGCCGCACACTTAGAAGATAAAGTAACAACACAACATTAGCACTAACCTGGTATCTGGAGGTAAAAGGAAAAGAGGAAGACCAATATCAACAGGGAGAAGGACTGTGGAAGCAGAGGGAAAACAACTCGGAGTGGCCTTGTGTAACTGAGTGGCCTTGTGCAACTGAGTGGCCTTTTACAACTGAGTGACCTTGTGCAACTGAATGGCCTTGTTCACCTGAGTGGCCTTGTGCAACTGAGTGGCCTTGTGCAAATGAATGGCCTTGTGCACCTGAGTGGCCTTGTGCACCTGAGTGGCCTTGTGCAACTCAGTGGCCTTGTGCAACTGAGTGGTCTTGTGCAACTCAGTGGTCTTGTGCAACTGAGAGGCCTTGTGTAAGTATGTAGTTTCACCAAGAGGTAAATTGTGTTGATGATCAGATTTCTTAAATATTCGGTTTTCTGAGTGCGACTAGAATTAAAACTCGGCTGTGTTGTGTTGTTGTTGTGTTGTTGTTGTGTTGTTGTTGTTGTGTTGTTGTTGTGTTGTTGTTGTGTTGTTGTTGTGTTTCCCGCACCTACTATATTGGTCCTCCTCCGCGGACTAACTATTCGGATGACGTCACATCGGTTCGTTCGGTTGATGCTAGCGTGGAGCAAAGACCACCGGTGGAATATAAGGCTCGTGGTGCAGCGGGAATATCTATTTCCAGAAGATGACTAATTGCCAGATATTTGTTCTTGTGGAGCAGTGATTAGGTTGTTCGCGGAAAATTATGTTGTCAGTTCGTCCAGTGTATGTCCGATGTTTGAACATATACACAGTGTCGACGATATATCAGTGTTTAACTTCCGGGTTCAAGACATACGAATAACGTGGCAGTGACATTGAGACGGCCCCCCTTTCAATGTTTAGTTACGCCCTAAAACTATGTTCCTGAACGGGAAACGGGCGCGTGCGCAGACTACGTCAAATCTACTGTGCATGGTGATGGAAGGATCCCCTGCGTTTGTAGACAAAATCTTCTGATTTCTGACAGGGAGCATCCCGTGTTAATTTTCTCGCACACGAAAATTATAGGGTTCGACGAAAACTCTACAGCAGGTCAGTGACATGACATGTCAGATCAGTGACATGACAGGCAACAAGGTGTGACATAAAATACGTTAACATGGTTGCCTATGGTAAAACAAAATAATGATATGTCTCTTCTTAGACCCGTCGGTAGACTTTCTTGTTTTACTGTTCTATCGGGGCAGGTTATTCCACCCAGTCATATTTGCCCCATATTGACTTATTAGCCTAGAAAGCCTCTTACCGTAAACCATATGTTAGTTGAACTGCTGACGTCAGTTGTTTTGAGCCAGTGATCAGAATAGTGGGGTTGGGGGTGTCAAACTCCCTACTACCTCCATCTGTTTGTAGGGCAACCTCCCACCTAACTCCATGTGTTTTGGGGGGCAACCTCCCATCTATCCTCCAACCTGTTTGTGGGGTCTCCCACCTTCCACTATTCTGAGAAACCCCCACCTCCCACCCATGTTTTAGTCCAACCGCCCACTTCCTGCCCCCCCCCCTAATGTTGTACTGGACTACTGGAAGATTTAATGCGCGAATGTGTTTGCACCTTGCGTTTGAATTAACCTTCCATTGACGTACGTCTTGTGTTTTGTGCAATGTGCACACGTGTTTTATATGAAAGTTTACGATGGTCTCAGCACATTTATTTCCATCCAAAAACATAATGTTTTTCATATTTACTTGGTCATAGCGAACACATTACAGTATCACCGTACGGTCGGTCAGACAAAACTAATTGCAATTATTGAATAGTTTTATTGACAGGGTGCTATAGAACATTTGTTTGTAATAACATAGTTTCCATCACAAATACATATTCAACTCATATTTCATAATTAGGTCCAACATTCATACAATAATGGCGGACGAAACAAAACAGTAGCGCCACATGGTGAGTCAGCAAGTAACCCAACAAATCTTCTGGGTATTTGTTCCAGTGCAAATCGATTCCAATTCAACTATTCTTTGCCACCCGTTCCGTGCAGCGATATCACCAACACCGGTTAAGTTCAGAACCGTTTCTACTGACATTCACGAAAGAAGAAAAACAAGAAAACACAGCGACATTGTTTCATTCGTATTTCTATTCAAATTTCAATTCGATGTACCCTTGTAGCGGCGAACCACTCAATTCACCCGTGTAGCGGCGCACCACTCAATGCACCCTTGTAACGGCGAACCACTCAATGCACCCTTGTAGCGGCGCACCACTCAATGCACCCTTGTAGCGGCGCACCACTCAATGCACCCTTGTAGAGGCGCACCACTCAATGCATTCTTGGAACGGCGAACCACTCAATGCACCCTTGTAGCGGCGCACCACTCAATGCACCGTTGTAGCGGCGCACCACTCAATGCACCCTTGTAGCGGCTCACCACTCAGTGCACCCTTGAATCGGCGCACCACTCAATGCACCCTTGTAGCGGCGCACCACTCAGTGCACCCTTGTAGAGGCGCACCACTCAGTGCACCCTTGAATCGGCGCACCACTCAGTGCACCCTTGTAGCGGCGCACCACTCAATGAAATTGACAATATCAACAACGTCGAAATATTCTGTCAATAAAAAGGAATATTTAACAATACCTCTGTACTTCCAAAACACCAACATACTTAGGAGCCCGAGGACGTGAGTGCTGGTTTGTTGCGCCTTCATAGGCGTAACAATCGAGAATTCTTAAGCATGATATCACGACCAGGGACCATCAAAAGTTGCAATCATAGCGAGGAAACACTGGGGATTCTGGGTCGAAATTTTTAGAAAAAAAATATACCTTTCAGATGATTTTAAAGTGATGGGGAGTTCATTGCAAATTTTGGCGCAGTCACAGAAAAAGCAGGTTTGTCCAAGCTAAGCTTAGTTTTCGGAACGAATCGTTGTTAGATGTTCTCAGATAGTTGAAAGATGCAGAAGACTAGCCAAGTAGGGTGGCTGCTGTATAGACAGAGCACGATATGTAAGAGTGGACAATTTAAATCTGATTCGACACAGGAAACCGGAAGCCAGTGTAACTGTTTAAGTAGTGATTAGTGATTGTGAGAAACGAGGCGCCCTATATACAACAGGTGCAAACCAATTTTGCACACGTTGAAGGTTAGCTGAGTCTAATTTTGCACACGTTGAGATGTAACTAACTCTTTTTAGCAATGTTGTTTAGCTTTGTCTTGCTTGAATCGTTTTCCATAACAAACCCACAGCGTGAAACCATAACTAACCCTAACCCTAACTAATCCTAACCTTAACTAACCCTAACCTTAAATAACCCACAACAACACAACTGATGATTTTGCCGGACATAGTCAGCACCGTTGTTATAACTAGATGGCGCCACGATAGTCCATCATCCGGATAGATGTGTACAATAACACCTAGCGACCATGCAAGGAAACACCTATAATTGTACCCTTGAAGTACCGGGCCTAAGAAAAAATATACGTATATCTAGAAACTTGACGATTGTTCACAAAAGGGTCAAACGTCTTTGTTATTAATTCTCAGCAAAAATACTTTTGAAGAGTTCTACGTTGTCCAGATCGAAATTGTTATAACATATATGACGAATAAATATATTTTTCTACACGAGTTTCCTTATGTTTTATATATATATATATATATATATATATATATATATATATATATATATATATATATATATATATATATATATATATATATATATATATGTTATATATGTTTTAATGTTTTTTTCACACGACAGTCGTTTAAAATATTGTTTTACGTAGTCGTGGAAATTGAGACATGTTGTTGGTGTGGTGCAAGAAAGTCGGTCGCAGATATGCCCACGATATATGTCTCATATGATGTCGATGGTGACGTCAGACATAGTCGACAATATACTTGGCAATGTTTGCGAGCTCGCGTCTCGTGTACGCCATGGCCATGTTATTGAAGAGTCCGTGTACGCCCTTGCATAAGGTCAGCTTCACCTTCACTCGGCCAGCTTGTAGCCGTCTGGCGTACATGATGTTGTCGTCACGCAAAACGTCGTGTTCCATCGCCATGATGTAGGCGCGAGGCAGCCCTCGCGTCGTCTTCGTTAGAAGGGGTGAGAAGTATGGATTCGTGAACACGCGCTTGACCCGCGCCCATAACGTCGAGCTACCGTACTGGAAGCGGTTGGCGCGCAGCTTCTGCGCAGGACTGCATAACCTGCCCGGAAGCAGCTTCCAGTTGACGTAGCGAGCGTACTTGGCTTTCACTTTCGAAGTCGTGTGGTGGTTTCTGGCGAAGTCGCGGATATTGAAGGTCGTGGTTCCGTTCACACCGAAGGCGTACCTGAAAGCAGATCAATATATAAGGTGTGCGGGTATGTGTATATAAGTATGTGTGCGTGCGCACGTGTGTGCATGCGTGCGTGCGTGCATGCGTGCGTGCGGGTGTGTGTGGTAGTGGGTGCGCGCGTGCGTGCACCAGAACCATAATAGCGACCCACCAGGACCATAAGAGTGTACAACCACCCGCTTGGGCTATAAGAATGTACGTATAGCCACCCACCAGGGTCATAAGAGGCAGAGCATATACACACCCGCCATTGCCAAAAGAGTATACGAGCACCTACAAGAGCCACAATAATCTATAAACACCCACCAGCCATAAGAGTATATAACAACCCATCAGCCATAAGAGTATATAACCACCAACCAGCCATAAGAAGATATAACCACCCACCAGTCATAAGAGAATATAACCTCCCACCAGCCATAAGAGGATATAACCACACACCAGCCATAAAAGTATATATCCACCCACCAGCCATAAAAGTACATAACCACCCACCAGCCACAAGAGGATATCGCCACCCACCAGAGCCAAAAGTATGTTTTTTTACAAGTGTGGTTCCCATATTGTGCAAAATATATGTTAACGTTTGACAAAGTGCAACGTAAAACAACTTAATTCTTTTATAGATTTAACGATTCCGTATAAGGAAGACAAACAAGATTACAGCTATACAGATTAGAAGAAAGATTTTATTGAGACATTTAAGTTACTCACTTGGAATGAGAATGTAAACTATGATAAGTGTTTTGATATGAATTTAAACCATTTCAGAGGTCATATTAAGACATCATATGAACAGCATTGCGTGAAGTTAAATAGGCAGCGATTCTTCAGGCAGAAATTAATACATGTTTGTCTTATGTCGACTAACTAACATTTAAAAAACACATTAGATAAAGATTGTGAAAAGATATGGGCTATAAAAAGGAAAAAAGGGTGATTCGGCTTATGCACAATGTTGTGACAATAGGACGCCACTGTCTCACAAATCTCGCATGTTAAAGTTTACCGACTTGGTGCAGCTTAGAACAGTGCTGTTTATGTATAATGCACATAAATGAATTGCCGTCAAATACCCAAAAAATATTTGTAACGCATACGAAGAAATACTGCAGAACAAGGCAAAACTATGTTTTAGAAACTATGCATCGACTACTAGAAGGGCTGTCATTGATTATATATAGAAACTATGCATCGACTACTAGAAGGGCTGTGTCATTGATTATATATAGAAACTATGCATCGACTACTAGAAGGGCTGTCATTGATTATATATAGAAACTATGCATCGACTACTAGAAGGGCTGTGTCATTGATTATATATAGAAACTATGCATCGACTACTAGAAGGGCTGTCATTGATTATATATAGAAACTATGCATCGACTACTAGAAGGGCTGTGTCATTGATTATATATAGAAACTATGCATCGACTACTAGAAGGGCTGCCATTGATTATATATAGAAACTATGCATCGACTACTAGAAGGGCTGTGTCATTGATTATATATAGAAACTATGCATCGACTACTAGAAGGGCTGTCATTGATTATATATAGAAACTATGCATCGACTACTAGAAGGGCTGTGTCATTGATTATATATAGAAACTATGCATCGACTACTAGAAGGGCTGCCATTGATTATATATAGAAACTATGCATCGACTACTAGAAGGGCTGTCATTGATTATATATAGAAACTATGCATCGACTACTAGAAGGGCTGTGTCATTGATTATATATAGAAACTATGCATCGACTACTAGAAGGGCTGTCATTGATTATATATAGAAACTATGCATCGACTACTAGAAGGGCTGTGTCATTGATTATATATAGAAACTATGCATCGACTACTAGAAGGGCTGTGTCATTGATTATATATAGAAACTATGCATCGACTACTAGAAGGGCTGCCATTGATTATATATGGCACTAAACTGTAGCATTCTTGGAATGCCAGCATAAATAATATTACATCGTTGAACCATTTTAAAGCATATTATAGGAAAACGTTGTTAGAAAGTTACAGCAAGCAGAATGAAGGATGAATATGTATGTATATGTATGTAAGTATATGCATGTATGTGTACGTATGTATATATGTGCTTATATGTATGTGTATGTGCATACACATAATGCACTAATTATATGATTTACTTTTCTGTACAATTTCAGTACTTAATAGGACGGAGTCAGCTACTTATTTAATATTGTAGACAACGGAATAGCATGATATTATAAGTATTCTTACGTCAATGTTACTCCTTTCAAACCTTTCAGTTTTATTCTATTCGGTGCACTTTGCTTAATCATTTGTTTGCTTGATTTGTTGGATTAAATGCTTTTGATCTGATTTGATTTGATAAAGACTAACTAGCCTTGCTCATCACAGAAGTACTCACCAGAGCCAGAACGACAGCATATAGGCCTGGTCGAGGGACGGGTCACACACGTTCTCCTGGTAGGACGGCGTGTTAAAGTCAATCGTCTGCAGTGGCGCGTACAGAAGCACCTGCATCTTCAGTTTCGGACCTCGCCGGTAGGTGTCGCGCAGCTGTAAGGCAACGACGGCCGCCAGGTTCGCACCTGAGCTGTCTCCTGATGCGAGAAAAAGAAGCACCTGCGTCAGAAGGAACGGTTCTTCCGGTCGATGGCGGAACGGCTTTCAAAATTATGTGAAATAAAAGTAAGTGATTGTGTCATCGGGTTCACAGTTATGACTTATTACCACACACGATGTCCCAGTTATGCATCAAAGAGAGATTGTCTCCACAAATTCTTATGTATGCACTTGCTCCTCTAATGTTTGCTCCTCTAATGTTTGCTCCTCTGATGTTTGTTCCTCTGATGTTTGTTCCTCTGATGTTTGCTCCTCTGATGTTTGCTCCTCTGATGTTTGCTCCTCTGATGTTTGTTCCTGTGATGTTTGTTCCTCTGATGTTTGCTCCTCTGATGTTTGCTCCTCTGATGTTTGCTCCTCTGATGTTTGCTCCTCTAATGTTTGCTCCTCTGATGTTTGTTCCTCTGATGTTTGCTCCTCTGATGTTTGCTCCTCTGATGTTTGCTCCTCTGATGTTTGCTCCTCTGATGTTTGCTCCTCTGATGTTTGCTCCTCTGATGTTTGCTCCTCTAATGTTTGCTCCTCTGATGTTTGCTCCTCTGATGTTTGCTCCTCTGATGTTTGCTCCTCTGATGTTTGCTCCTCTGATGTTTGCTCCTCTGATGTTTGCTCCTCTGATGTTTGCTCCTCTGATGTTTGCTCCTCTGATGTTTGCTCCTCTGATGTTTGCTCCTCTGATGTTTGCTCCTCTGATGTTTGCTCCTCTGATGTTTGCTCCTCTGATGTTTGCTCCTCTGATGTTTGCTCCTCTGATGTTTGCTCCTCTAATGTTTGCTCCTCTGATGTTTGCTCCTCTGATGTTTGCTCCTCTGATGTTTGCTCCTCTGATGTTTGCTCCTCTGATGTTTGCTCCTCTGATGTTTGCTCCTCTGATGTTTGCTCCTCTGATGTTTGCTCCTCTGATGTTTGCTCCTCTGATGTTTGCTCCTCTGATGTTTGCTCCTCTGATGTTTGCTCCTCTAATGTTTGCTCCTCTGATGTTTGCTCCTCTGATGTTTGCTCCTCTGATGTTTGCTCCTCTGATGTTTGCTCCTCTGATGTTTGTTCATCTAATGTTTTCTCCTCTGATGTTTGCTCCTCTGATGTTTGCTCCTCTGATGTTTGCTCCTCTAATGTTTGCTCCTCTAATGTTTGTTCATCTAATGTTTTCTCCTCTGATGTTTGCTCCTCTAATGTTTGCTCCTCTAATGTTTGCTCCTCTAATGTCTGCTCCTCTGATGTCTGCTCCTCTGATGTTTGCTCCTCTGATGTTTGCTCCTCTGATGTTTGTTCCTCTGATGTTTGTTCCTCTGATGTTTGCTCCTCTGATGTTTGCTCCTCTGATGTTTGTTCCTCTGATGTTTGCTCATCTGATGTTTGCTCCTCTAATGTTTGCTCCTCTGATGTTTGTTCCTCTGATGTGTGCTCCTCTGATGTGTGCTCCTCTGATGTTTGCTCCTCTGATGTTTGCTCCTCTGATGTTTGCTCCTCTGATGTTTGCTCCTCTGATGTTTGCTCCTCTGATGTTTGCTCCTCTGATGTTTGTTCCTCTGATGTGTGCTCCTCTGATGTGTGCTCCTCTGATGTTTGCTCCTCTGATGTGTGCTCCTCTGATGTTTGCTCCTCTGATGTTTGCTCCTCTAATGTTTGTTCCTCTGATGTTTGTTCCTCTGATGTTTGCTCCTCTGATGTTTGCTCCTCTGATGTTTGTTCCTCTGATGTTTGTTCCTCTGATGTTTGTTCCTCTGATGTTTGCTCATCTGATGTTTGCTCCTCTAATGTTTGCTCCTCTGATGTTTGTTCCTCTGATGTTTGCTCCTCTGATGTGTGCTCCTCTGATGTTTGCTCCTCTGATGTTTGCTCCTCTGATGTTTGTTCCTCTGATGTTTGTTCCTCTGATGTTTGCTCCTCTAATGTTTGCTCCTCTGATGTTTGTTCCTCTGATGTGTGCTCCTCTGATGTTTGCTCCTCTGATGTTTGCTCCTCTGATGTTTGCTCATCTGATGTTTGCTCCTCTAATGTTTGCTCCTCTAATGTTTGTTCATCTAATGTTTTCTCCTCTGATGTTTGCTCCTCTAATGTTTGCTCCTCTAATGTCTGCTCCTCTGATGTTTGCTCCTCTGATGTTTGCTCCTCTGATGTTTGCTCCTCTGATCAAATCATCAATTGGTTGTCATTTCTTTGTAATATTTTCCATCGATTTTTTTACGTTTTCGAGCAATGTTGTCTTGTTTTAATGTTCCAAGACATTCTCTTTCGAGTAGAGTACTCCCCTTCGTTGCCGTTGTAAGCTTAGTGACAGTATCTGGACACGAATTTGAGAAGGTAGCAGAGCTGAGTTTGTCCTCCTAACTGTTTTGTGGAACTGTGCGGTAAACATGGTCACTTGGTATACTGCCTGTGACAATTAGTTACGAATAACGTCTAAATGAGTGTAGGTTGACATTGAGAGTACGAAGAGTATATTATTTAAATCGAAATGGTGAATATTCTGGATATAAAGAACAAATTGTCTGCATGGCGGAACTACAAAAAAAGGTGGCAACACTCTCGGTATGATAAGATACATTGTTGGAAAACCCACAGGGCATTTGTACTCTCGACTCGGGTGTTTATTTAGTGCGACTGATTGCCGAAAAATACATATTACAATGTATTTCGAGATTTCCATTTGAAGGAGACTTGAAAAGGTGTAGACGAATCATAATGTCTAGCTATACATACAATTTATTATATATAATAATTATATTGACTGTTCAGTCGGAATGCATATGCATTGGTGCCGTCGATTAAATGCACATCAAAATCAACCGTTGGTGTTGATCGAACACTGTATCTGTGAAGTTGTGATGAATGACGTATTGATACTGAATTCCTTAGGGACTGCACACTTAGGTCTTCAGTTGCTTAAGTAATACATTGGCGAGGCTACTGTATCTGTGAAGTTGTGATGAATGACGTATTGATACTGAATTCCTTAGGGACTGCACACTTAGGTCTTCAGTTGCTTAAGTAATACATTGGCGAGGCCACTGTATCTGTGAAGTTGTGATGAATGACGTATTGATACTGAATTCCTTAGGGACTGCACACTTAGGTCTTCAGTTGCTTAAGTAATACATTTAACATGTCGTACTTAAAGAAATAATTTGATAACATATGTGCAAATGGGTACAAATATGAACACGCTTTGCTCAAACAATGTTGATGTGTGTTTCTAAACCCATATGTATGACTTGGTCCTGATTCCGATAACTGTCCTTCCGCCGATAAAATACCATCGGTTGGCCACGGTACAAAGTATTTTACCTGCGACGACGATTCGGTTGCAGTCGACGCCGAAACGTCTCGCGTACCGCATGAAGTACTTAGTCGCCTTTACACAGTCGTTCACCTGGGTTGGAAACACGTGTTCAGGCGCCAACCGGTAACTGCAACGTGAGGGAAGTAGTAGTTGTTAGTACGACAATAACGACAATCAGCACGACGTTGATGGGTGTTAGTACAACGTTAATGGGTGTTAGTACGACGTTGATGGGTGTTAGCCCGACGTTGATGGGTGTTAGCACGGCGTGACATTTGATGTCGACGGAATTACCATGTCAAGAATAATGTTAAGTACTGCGCGGACGAAAAGTGTTACATATAAACACTGGTGGTAACATTTACCAAGATTTAACAAGATTGCCATCCCAGGCAAAGGCCCAGATGACAATTGGACAATGAAGCCATTGGCTTATCGAGAATCCAAAATGTTTCATCTACGTCTAATCCGCCCTCCTGAGATATGTGTCAACCTTGTTTTTAAACATATTCACGCTGCTAGCAGTTACACAATGTGTAGATAATTTGTTCCATTCATGAATTGTCCTCTGTGAAAATGAGTACTTCCTGATATCCAATATACACTGATCCTTTACTAATGTTACCTCATGTCCTACAGTTTTGTTATCTTTCGTGAGTGAGAAAAACTATTTCGATCAATATTTTCATACCCATTCAATATCTTAAAACTTCAATTTGATCTCCTCTTAACCGCCATGTCTCTAGGGTTGTTAAACCACATTCTTTCAGTTGTTCTTCATAACGAAGATCTCTCAGTTCAGGAATAATTTTAGTTGCTCTCCTCTGTATTATTTCAAGTGTATATCTATATCCTATATTTATATCTATATGGTTTTCAAGTTTGTATACAATACTCTAAATGCAGCCTGACTATTGCTTTATACAGATGTATAGTGGGGGTGGTGGTGGTGGGTGGGTGGGTGGGTTGGTGGTGGTGGTGGTGATGGGTGGGTGGGTGGTGGTGATGGGTGGTGGTGTTGGTGGGTGGTGGGTGGTGGTGGTGGTGGTGGTGGTGGTGGTGGTGGGTGGGTGGGTTGGTGGTGGTGGTGGTGATGGGTGGGTGGGTGGTGGTGATGGGTGGTGGTGTTGGTGGGTGGTGGGTGTTTGTGGTGGTGGTGGTGGTGGTGGTGGGTGGGTGGGTGGGTTGGTGGTGGTGGTGGTGATGGGTGGGGTTGGTGGTAATAATAATAATAGCACAACTTATTGTTATTGTTGTTTATATTATAATTGTGATCATAGTCGTAGTTGTAATCATAGTCGCAGTTGTAATCATAGTCGTAGTTGTAATCATAGTCGTAGTTGTAATCATAGTCGTAGTTGTGATCATTGTTGCGAACAGATTATATAATGCAGGCATTGACCTACGACACTCGTGTTTAGTCGTAGTATACTCACTTGACTGACACGACGACCATGTTAGCAGATTTGGCGAGTTCGTACGTGACTGCATGCATGCCATCTGTCGGCCAAACCACAGTTCACATCATACGCTATACATGTTTATGGCACATATTTACATTTCTATTTCAGACACGTTCATTTAAAAATCAATTTACATCAATATATGAATTTACTGTTATTAAATCAAATATTATGAAGTTTATCCAGTAAAAACGTTATACTGACATAAGTAAGGTATCGATATTTATTAATGTCGACGTTCTATGTTCTGCTGATAACAATTACTGCACGGACGGAAAACGCTGCAGATTAACAGTAATTCTAACATTTGCGCTGTTTACGATTACGGTACGCGATGGTTGCACCAACGACACATAGTAACATTGGCGGTGTTTACGGTTACGGTACGCGATGATTGCATCAACGACACATAGTAACATTGGCGGTGTTTACGATTGCGGTACGCGATGGTTGCATCAACGACACATAGCGTACGTTACTTCTGACTCAGCGCAACTGACTCAGTTTAACAGTATAACGGACAACAGAATCAGCCGAGTCAAATATATTGGTTGGGACGGAATCATCCCCATTATATCGAAGTGTGCCGCTTAAGGGAATCAGCCGCTTAAGGGAATCAGCCGCTTAACAGAATTAAACTGCGCTGGCCCGAAGTGATGATGCTGAAAATAATCATGCCGTATCTGGCGATGGTGGTTTACTCCAAACAGCCCAAACCTGGGCTAACGCAGGAGTTTGTGGTGGACTGTGCGCATGCGCTGTGGGTGATACATTCGATTAACAACAGGTATCATTAATGTTGCTGAAATGGTTTTTATATGATAGTTTTATTTATTTTATGTATAGGATGTTTAACGAAAATTTTTAATAGGTTGGTTATGTGTATGGATACTGTCGCTGCCTTGCCACATGCACACATAGACAGTCTCTATACCCACACCATGGATAAGTTTACGCTGAGTACTGTATTTTAAAGGCAGTTTAGGTGAGGAGGTGTGGTGAACGGGAGTTCCATAATAGTTTCTTGAAATGATTTTGGGTTTTTTATGTTGGTAATTTTTGGTGAAATCATATTCCATATGCGAATGGCTCTGGGATAAAATGAAAAGACCATTGCATTTATACGACACTTGGGGGCTATGTATTGTCCACGGGTTCGAGAGCGGGTTAGTAGGCCTGGAGGGGGGGTGATCTCAATAATGTTATTTAGAATTTTGTAGAAGGTTGTGGCTTGTTTAATGATGCGTCTTCGTTCGAGGGTTGGCCATCCAAGGGCAATAATTAGATCTGCTGGATTTGTGTTCCATCTGTAATCATTTTTAACAAATCTGGCAGCAGAGTGTTGCACTCTTTCAAGGCTTTTAACTTGATGTAGATAACGACGTGAAGTAGGCCGTACCAGCGCTGCCAACGGCCCAGCCACCGCCGTGGAAGTACAGGAGGCCCCGACGTAACTTGGATAACTTCGCTCGCGGCTGGAACACCTTCACTTCGACGCCAGAGAAACTTGTCATCCAAACCTAAAAACAGGTCAAAACATAAAATAAGCTATTTTCTGCGAATCGCAACTTTTAAGACTGACGTACTCAACGTTACGGTCGGGACACCGCCAGTCTTGGTGAAGAAACGTTGTGTAAGTAAATCTCAATAGTTGTGACTAGAAGAATATCGTTACCTCATTATTATCTACCTAACTTTATAAACCTCTTCACGATTGAAATATGTGTGTCTGCGACATATACTGAAGTAGTTTTCTTCCAAACTTGAGAGAGACAGAATATAAACACGCAAATCTGTGTCAATTCAAAGTGTCGAAGGTCGGTGAGAACCTGATTATAACGCGCATGGACGTTTCATATAGCATAGAATTGTTAATTATTAAACTATTATGAATTGATCATATTCGTATTGCTTTGGAATTAGACTTATTGTGACATCGGGACAATAGGCTACCATCGGGCCGTTACCAAGACAATACATACAAGTATTCAACGGCTGTGTGAATCCAGTACCTTCATAAGTCGGTCCTCCGCCGGGGCTGCCTGGGCCACATTGGGGGCAGGATACAAGATGGCGGGGATGGTCCGAGTCAGCAGCACCCGGTGCCCGAGCCCCATACACTCGCCCACGATACACTGGCGCAAACAGAGGGAGCCGCACATAAATAAATAAATACGTAACAAATAAATAGTTTACTTAAATATACCGTAGCGGCACATCTAGTTGGAAACTACTCAAGGCGATTTACATTAAAAATTAAATTACATTAAAATTAAATAAAAAATAACGATTTAACTTACATTAAAATTAACTAATTAAATTACATTAAAATTGAGACCTAACCATGAATATATATATATATATATATATATATATATGTATATATATATGTATATATATATATATATATATATATATATATATATGTATATATATATATATATATATGTATATATATATATATATATATATATATATATATATATATATATATATATATATATATATATATAATATACAACATAATACAGACTGTTAACAATAGTCCAAATAATATCCTTGACATTTTATCCACACAGCTTTATATATATTTCCACTTATATTAAGAACCACGCCATTGGGAATTGTGAACTATGCTGTCTTTTTCCTATATGCTATATTTGCCAATGTTAAATCTATATATATATATATATATATATATATATATATATATATATATATATATATATATATATATATATATATATATATATATATATATATACGTTACCGTAATAAAGATAAAGACATGACGTATACAAATTGTTAATTTAAATGCACCGTGAGATTATGAACAGAATTGAGCTATTTTTATTACGTGAAACCACCAAATTAGCGTCGTATCAGTTAACCAGTCAAAATCAACGTACTTTCACTTTTAGAAAACTGCAACAATGTATTGTCTACGACGTACAGTGAGCTTCACTTTCTTGAAGATCTTGACGAGTTCTCTCAGCTGGTCTCCGTTGGGCACTTCGCTCAGTGAATACACGTCCTCGTTTACGAATCGTTCGTAGTCATTTTGTTCCCATGGAAACGTCCCGTTCGGCAGTCTAAACACGACACGGAAAGACGAACGTTAATCTTAGGAACTATACCATTTTAATATATATGTATATTTATATGTATATATGTATGTATGTATGTATGTATGTATGTATGTATATATATATATATATATATATATATATTATATATTATATATATTTATATGTATATATGTATGTATATATATATATATATATATATATATATATATATATATATATATATATATATATATATATATATATATATATATATATATATATATATATATATATATATATGTATACATATATATATATATATATATATATATATATATATATATATATATATATATATATATATATATATATATATATATATATATATATATATATATATATATATATATATATATATATATATATATATATATATATATATATATATATATATATATATATATATATATATATATATATATATATATATATATATATAACAGCACGCATATTTCATTAAACTTACTGTGCATATTACTTAATATATTTATACACTACATAATTATCAGCGAACACAGACGTGCGGTCAAAATGGACTCCGCTTAACATAATAACTTCGGGCCAGAGCAGTTTTATTCTATTTAGAGGATTATTCACGAGAATATGGAAAGATTCCGTCGTAGCCAATATACGGCTGATTCTCTTATCCGCGATTCTGTTAAGCGCAATCTTCTGTATACGGTATGTTGCATCGCATATTATAAAACTATGTTGATACTTAAACTATTGGTGCATTGCTCGCCAGCTAATGCAGCATCTACACTTTTGGAGAAATCCTTAAATATGGTGTACGTTTCTGACATCTCGAAAAGGTTAGGCCGATGCTGAAAGTCGTTGTGACATCTACGTTTGTGTGTGTTTTACATCATCTTAAACGTGCGGGGGAGAGAGAACATGCGCAGTCCAGTGTTCTTTACCAACTACAAACAATGGTCTTTTGACCGCTAGAACGATACGCGCGCCAGCTGAATTTCTGTGTATAAGTTGTTTACAAACTATTGTTTAATTGTGTCTACTTGCTGTAGATCATCATTGTTTCGTCGTCTTGTCAGCCTGAAATGACGTACTTGTATCGATTATCCAACCTTAGATAACACGACACAAGTCGCGCACATGTAAAATACCCGTCTCCTACAGAATGTAAATATTAGTTTCACGTTCTTATCTCGAGTCCTGCGTTATATCTGACAGGACCCGCGGTACTACCAGAATATTAAACATGACACCAGTATCGGATCATATTAAGGTACTGAATAATCAGCTGCCGATTGCTGATTTTGTTACTATGTTAGCTCTTATATATATATTTATGTATATATATGCCTATATATATATATATATATAAATATATATATATATATATATATATATATAATTATTATTATTATATTTTCATTGTGATTAAAGTAAAATCTATATCGTGCTATGTTTGCTATATGTTACAATGCAATATAGCATAGCCATAGACGCATAGAATGTAGTCATGTACATTGGACAGTTCGCCATATATTTTCTGTTACCGTACTCAATATATTTGCGTAATGAGAAGGAATTGTGTGTAAGGGGTGTGCGTGTGCGTGTGCGTGTGCGTGTGCGTGTGCGTGCGCGTGCGCGTGCGCGTGCGCGTGCGCGTGCGCGTGCGCGTGCGCGCGTGCGCGTCCGTGTCCGTGTGTGAGTGTGTGTGTGTGTGTGTGTGTGTGTGTGTGTGTGTGTGTGTGTGTGTGTGTGTGTGTGTGTGTGTGTGTGTGTGTGTGTGTGTGTGATGTGTGTGTGTGTGCGTGTGTGTGTGTGTGTCCGTATGTGTGTGTGTGTGTGTGCGTGCGTGCGTGCGTGCGTGTGTGTGTGCGTGCGTGCGTGTCTAAATGCAGAGCGAAGCTTGCATGCCTTATGGACCATTAAGAAATTAAGGATGACAGGCAGACATGCTTGCAGGCACGCACGCAGAAAGGCAGGCCGGAAGGCAGGAAGGCAGATATACAATATGACCAACCTGCACGGATACGTCTGTGATTCGATACACGACTGGGCCCAGTTCGGAGCCAGGGTCTTCGTGTACGTCACCTTCTCTATTGTCCACGGCTTCGTCTTGATGCTAGCGACAGGTGTCAGGGTGACAGACAGGACAGCCACAATGACGGCCAGCCAAGGCGTCAACGCCGCCGACTGTCGTCGCCGCGTCTCGGGGAAGGTCATGAAGTACTGCAGGCACACGGTAACTTCAGTTGTAGTGTTTATGTTTGCGCGCGTGCGCGTGTGTGTGTGTGTGTGTGCGTGCGTGCGTGCGTGCGTTTGTTTGTTTGTTTGTGTGTGTCTGTGTGTGTGTGTGTGTGTGTGTGTGTGTGTGTGTGTGTGTGTGTGTGTGTGTGTGTGTGTGTGTGTGTGTGTGTGTGTGAGTGTGTGTGTGTGTGTGTGTTTATGTGCGCACGTACCTGCGTGCGTGCGTGCGTGCGTGCTTGTTTGTGCATGTATGTATGTATGTATATATACATATATAATAAATAACTGCTTCATTATATGTACATGTGTGCGTGCATGCGAGCGCACATGTGCGTGCGTGCGCGCTTATGTATCAATGCAAGTTCTATCAACATAACACCGCTAAAAAAATACAAACTTACCGTCGTGCGATGTGAACGTCCCTATTTGTTCGACCAAATCATTACAGTACGCCTCACAGAACTAAGCACTTTTTGCTGACGCATATAATACTTAACCGCAGCTTCTGTCGTCATTTAAAGTGGTTCCGTCGTCATCCACTCAAACAAATAAATACATGTCGACCAATCAAATTCCACTACTGAACACCAGCCAATAACATCTAAGCTACCCGTCATTCAGTGGGCGGGGCCTGGAGCAAACTGCACACGCGGCAGCCAATTACAACCAGATATGTAAAGCAGGTTCATATCAAATCGCATTCCTCGTTCCTCTGATTCTGATGTGGGTTTATTGCTGTATTTTGTGGTTCTCTTTAAAACGCACAATCAAGTGACAAACACCCGATGAGCCATTCGTCACACAGGTGTGACGATTGTGCTGCCAAAGAGCGACACACGCAGTCAAATAACAATAAACGCAGCGTGTGATGGCATTGAAAAGTATGTATTGCAGACTCCGGTGAAGCACCTGGCACTGCTCAATCTGACAGCATCACACATACATTCCATGCTTGTTACTGACGTAAAGTGTACTGATGTTCCGTTAATTATGTTGTCGTAAAATTAGTTAATTATCACCGTTTCTTTCATTCATCGTTCCGCAACGTATTACACTTATTAATAATTGATTGATTCAAAACATATTAGTCAAACTATTTAGCATATATTTATCAACAAGCCGTTTTTACCAAAGAAAATTCCGCGTGTCATCGTGATATCTAAAATAATGTTACAATTAATCGTTGTTAGAATTGCAAGAATGTCATTTCACGAAGGTCAAACTAATGTTGATACGAATGCGAATAACAAGCTTTTGGAATTCAGATCTGATCCAGAACATCCAAAGGGCTGCATTTAGGAAACATGTGGACTTCGCCTAAACAGGGGGGTATGACACCTAAAGAGAGGGTATGACACCTAAAGACGGGGTATGACACCATATCTCTCTTTGATTTTGACTCTCGACCCGACCTGGGTTTGATTTGTGGATTTGTGTTGCTTACTGCTGCACGCTCTGGTTCATCCGTTCATCACTGCCTCTGTAGCAACGCCAAGTAACTCTCAGCCGCATGTCGCCTCATCCGGTCTGTAGGCTTATTTTTTCCGCTATAGAGCTTTATGTTTGTCATATGTCGCTGCCAGTGAATGCTGAAAGTACTTCGGTCATTTTGTCATATGTCGCTGCCAGGGAATGTTGAAAGTAGTTCGGTCATTTTGTCACATGTCGCTGCCAGGGAATGTTGAAAGTAGTTCGGTCATTTTATCATATGTCGCTACCAGTGAATGTTGAAAGTAGTTCGGTCATTTTATGTAGCATACATCGAATTATCGAATTCTTTTTCCAGTGTTTTGTTAGCGGCCGTTCATTGTTGACATTTACTTATTCGTATAAAGCGCATTAATTATCATGTCCCCTCCGAATTAGTGCTTTAAAATGTTGATAATGTCTCGGTTTTAAACATATATCGACGTAACAACATTTTAATGCAGTGCGTGTAGAGTATATAAGACATTCAATAATGACCATCAGGATAGGTTTACAAACATATTTCTCTAATAATCATATTAAAACGTTATATTCTTTTCCCAATAACTCTATTGTGTCATACTTATAATTGTTTACCATGAAGTTTTGAATTCCTACGATGTCGGACTATATTGCGGCGTGGCCTTAAACGGTTACGCGATGTAAAACAACAGTAGTTCTGTAACAGTTCACTACGCGGCGCTGCATCATGCAACGCGGTTGTATTTCGCATGCGATCAACATAAAAAATAGTACGCGGGTCTTGACCCCCCTCCCCCCCCCCCGTAGAGGAGAAAGGACAATATCCATAATAATATCTTTAATTTTACCGCATAATTAACTATATCAGGTCAAAAAGCAGATCATTATGTCGCCGTTCGAATTCATTTTGACGTTATTAGAGAACAACTACGGAATTGGAATATTATATGCGAAATGTAGGCAGATTTCACCAACATGGAAATATTGGGAGAGTTAAAAAGGTAAATCCTCATGTAGAGCGGTATCCAGTCCTTGGGATCAATCATAGCGCTTTATGTTTCTCTCCCTGGCAGATATGTTCATTCCAACACTAACTCGACTTTTAAGTAAAACATTCAGCCACGCTGCAATTACTACGCAAACATTATTCCTCGTTCGCTTATATCCACCTCTGTCTCTTGTCAGGTATTCATATATACTGTTGAATGAAATGCGGTAGCGTGGAGTGAACGAAATTGCACAAGCTTCGAAAACGGCAGCAATGATAATAACAATTATTTATTTCTTGCAATCATGTGATTGAATAAAATGGGGGTTCGATTTAGCCTCAGGCGTTCTAAGCACAGCGCTACCGCGTCCCAAGTTGTGAATTGTGGTCTATCCCCAAAAGGTCCTTGATAATAAACCGTAAATTAGCCACTGACGCTGGCACCCCGGGGATACGCTTGTTGCAGCAACCTAAATAACGCAATTTCTCTCGGATGAGTTGCCTTATTTAACCACGTCCACCCACACGCCAGGGGGCAGAAAAATACGTCTTCGGAAGTTACTGCGCGCTCATTAATTACCACCCCTTCGTTGACCATAAACATAAAATAACTGTTGCCCCGGTCATTGATGTGAATTCCACCAGGAGATATATATGTATTTTTTTATTTATGTTATTTATTTATTTAATTTAAATTATTGATGTTATTCAGTTATATTAGTACATCAAATTCTGAAACACATGTACATACATACATGCACAAACAAGCACGCACGCACGTACTCACATAAACACGCACACAAACACACACACACATACACACACAGACACACACACACACACACACACACACACACACACACACACACACACACACACACACACACACACACACACACACACACATATTATATATATATTGTGTGTGTGCGTGCGTGTGTGTGTGCAGTGTTACAATACGCCGCTTAACACAATCTCTCCAGCCGCTTAGTAGAATCTGATACACGAAAAGCGATTTTTGTACATGAAATAACATGAGAGATTTACGTACATCAGTTCCTACTTTCGGCTGTCTAAGAAAATGTGTCGTTCGAGAATACCAGTTTAGAAATTTCGTAGCTAAGGATGTTTACCTCGGAGAGCAATTGTGTTGAGCCTTGTTGAATGTCGTTAAATCTTGCTAAGTCGTATTAAATCTTCTGGTCGTGACACTGGTATGCGACCAGGCATAAATAGATATATTTACGACATGCTGGACACCTGTACATGCTACAGTGATAACACAAGCAGGGTCAATTAATTATCATGTTAGTTATGTAACTGACGGTGTTCGAGTCGTTCAGGTGACTATCGCAGGTGCGTCGTGAATGCTACATGATATATAACCAGCGACTGGCTGAAACCTTGTCGTGTGCCGTGTCTACTGCTTTGGCGATAGAACTACCCCGTTTTCTTCTATGTTTACAGAATACCGCTTTGGCGCCAATATCAAACCACAAATTCACTTAGAAAATGCACCAGAATTAAGTAAATATTTCCTTAAAAAACTGCGACTTGACGCCCGCGGCATCAGCCATTCATCTATCACCCTCACTTCATGAACACCAGTAGATCTACAATCCCCACATCATCAACACACACACACACACACACACACACACACACACACACACACACACACACACACACACACACACACACACACACACACACACACACACACACACACACACACACACACACACACACACACACACACACACACACACACACACACACACACACACACACACACACACACACACACACACACACACACGCATAATCGCTTGAATGTGCTCACATGCAGCCACGCACGCACGCACGCACGCACGCAAACAAACAAATACCCACACTCACTCACTCACTCACTCACTCACTCACTCACTCACTCACTCACTCACTCACTCACTCACTCACTCACTCACTCACTCACTCACATACGTGCATATGTATATATATATATATATATATATATATATATATATATATATATATATATATATATATATATATATATATATATATATATATATATATATATATATATATATATATGGTATTGCATACCCACGCGCTCGCACGCACGCACGCAAGCACACACACACAAAACAAAACATAGCTCTGGGTGGTATTCACATCAATTAACGGGGCAACAATTATGTTATGTTTATGTTGTATTTGTCACTGAAGCCAACGAAGAGACGGAAATGTGTGTGAATGCGATAACGTCTGAAAGACGTATTTATCTGCACCGTAACGACAGTCGTGACGCCGATTGCGCGAAAGGCTTATGACGACTCCGACGTCACCTCAATCAACAGACACGAACACCTACATGTGGCTGTCAGACGGTCGCAGTGACGCTGCATCTGCAGTGATTTGTTTATCCTGCTTAACTAATTGCGTGTCTTCTGCTACCAGCAACGATGTTTATGTTTGCCACTAAAAAATTAATCATTCTAGGTTGTTTCCGGCAATAATTTATTATGGCACAGCTGGCGCATTCAGGTCTGATTTATTGCCAATACCCCATTGACAATACCCCATGGCAATACCCCCTTAACAATACCCCCTTGACAATACCCCATGGCAATACCCCATTGACAGTACCCCATGGCAATACCCCCTTGACAGTACCCCATGGCAATACCCCCTTGACAGTACCCTCGTAAAAGTCCCAAGGGAAACATACCGAGAACGACAAAAGGTAAACGTGATATACACTTCTTATGACCACTGAAAGTTATACATTTCAACCCCTGGCATACATGTACTGTCCAATACCAATTCGACTTCGCTGGAAGAATTCAGCCACGCTGTGATAGGTTCACAAAGACTGATACTCATTTATACAGCCGACTGAACTGAGGCAATACGGAATGAACGAAATTGCCCAAGCTTCGAAACGGCGCAAGATAATTCGAACCCTGGTCGTCTTGATCGACGTTCTAACCACTATGTCACTGCGCCTCGCGATCGTATTTCCCGCCAGGTGAACACATGTCGACCTGCGGGAAACACACACAGGGTCGTAGCACGCCCTGAAGCATTGGTCGGGTTGAGGAGATATTAGCGGTGGTTAGCTGTCAAACTTTTCGTCAGAAGGCTGAATTTAAATGTCAACTCCCCCACCCCAAACATTATTGCTAGGGTTGAAGCCCTACTTGCTCCACCGATTGCCACGTCCTTGATGCATGTCCTAATAGCAGAAATCAAATACATACACTGTTAAGTCGAAGGAAACGTTCCAACATAGTGAGTGTAAGTAATACCGAGTCACGATTGTATTATGATTCCATATAAATCTTGACGGGAATTGAGAAATCAGAGATTACAGCATAAAGTTTGTTGCATGTTAAACAGCCATAGCCGCTGTTGTTGAAAGCAGGTGTGTGCAAAGACGCTTGAGAACATCTGACAAATGTCTTTAAAGGAATGTACAGTGATTTACGACTCTGGTTTACTGAACGATTGGTTTATGGTACATTGCTACTGAGGTTGGGACATTGCTACTGAGGTTAGTACATTGCTACTGAGTTTGGGACATTGCTACTGAGGTTGGGACATTGCTACTGAGATTGGGACATTGCTACTGAGATTGGGACATTGCTACTGATGTTGGGACATTGCCACTGAGATTGGGACATTGCTACTGAGGTTGGGACATTGCTACTGAGATTGGGACATTGCTACTGAGATTGGGACATTGCTCTTACCGTAGCACTAAGATATTGTAATGCATGCTTTCAAAACGAGTTGTCTGCACAACGCGTTTAGTTAACATTAACACAGTAACGCTCAATATCGCGAACATTAATTGGACTTATGATTAACTGGTTGATGATAAACATCTTACTCACTGCCTTTTTTAATAAGCGGAATCTCACATTTTACTTAGCTTAATTAAATCCATTGTTTTAACGTAATTTGTATGCTTTTTAATGTGAGTAAATCTATAATAATAATTATATTATTGTTATTATTGTTGGTGTTATTATTGTTATAATTGTTGTTATTTTTAGTATTGTTATTACCGTCGTTACTGTTATTACTGTTATTGTTGTTGTTGTTGTTGTCGTCGTCGTCGTCGACGCCGTCGTCGTTGTTCGTTCTCACGTAGGTCGCCGTATCGCATATTTAACAGTGTTTAAGTAATAGTACATGCTGTGCAAAATCGAGACTACAAAAAGGGCGAAATGCATTCTCTTGGCGGCCACAGAACTTCCCACGACTACAGGTGCCACACCTATTATTCGGTGTCAAAGTTCGCACAGAATAGAGCATGAAAGAAAAGAAGCATTAACTTTGACGAGTTCGAAAGTAAAACGACAGTAAAGAAACACCATCAGGAGTTATGCGCCAAGACAAGGCAAAGACGATCTTTGTTATTGCAGTGTCATTGCCAGTTGAGTATGATACTAACGACACGATGAAGAACTACCTGAAAAAAGTCCCATCAACGTCAGTAACTGGAAGACCTGTCCGCTGACCGTCCACTTTTGTGCCGCAGAACTCATCAGGCAACGGCCTGCTTTGAGACAGACGGCCTACTGAATGGGGCGGAGGAATGGCTGATGAGAAAGGAGAAGGAAAGGAACCAAGAGTAAGCCTAACTTCCTCCCGGAACCTCCTGGCTCACTGCACCTAGATCTGCAGGTCAACATTCGGGTTCATTTCAAGTCATTTCAGGACACACGATCGAAACGTGGCAGACATCATCGTCGTTCCGCTGGACTGCCAATGATGATAGGATGAGGATAGGATAGGATAGGATAGGATAAGGATAACTGTATTTGTCCCAACAGCAGAAAAACATAGATAAATTACATTTACAGGCAACATAAATTATACAGATATACATGATACATACAAATATTAAACTGTACAATATACAATAACAATTAATAAATAAACAACAAAGTAATACATTATGCAAAAAACAAAAAACATTTTGCTGTGGGGCGGGAGACTCTTACTAAGACCAAAACTGGTCGCTATCGTTGGAGCCACTAATAGATATTCCTTATACATCTATACCTACATTTTATAAAAATATAAAATATATAAAAACTAAAAAAAACATTATGTCAAAAGTCTGTTTTTTTATGTCTCTTACTTATAATTAATTTAAGTGTGTGACGATGTGTTGTATTTGTGTGTTTTGTGTGTTGTGTTAGCCTGTACGCGTGTAAGCATGTGTGCAAGTATACACATTGAAAAGTTGAATTGTACTTGCATGACCTGCGTTACACTCATTCGTAATTTATTTAAATTATTTGGTATATGTAGCAATTTAGCATAGTGCATGTGACGTTATATTTTTGTAGTATGTAGCGTTTGGCAAAACTTGAGAAGTATCTCAAACTGTGAGTCACTATCATGTTTATAACTAAATCAGATATATTGTTTATAACATGTGGCAAGTTGTAATTAAGAATTTTTTTGCAAGTTCATGTTTAGTTCTGGAATTGTGTAGTTCAGTTGTTCTCCGAGTGTTATAGTTGTGTTTGCTGACATTTGGGGTTATCTGGCAATTGAGTAGACAAGTAGACAGGTAGATTTTGTGATAACAGGAACACGCCACTTAGCGTCTGTATAATGTTGATAATATCACCACTGCCACAATTGACGTTTGATTCTCCACATCTGCATTTCATTTGGTAAACTCCTAATGCTTATCAAGAAATCTCCCAGTTTCAATTATATACAATTGTAGATAGAATTGTGCACTGAAAATTTAACTAAAAACACGATGTCGTCCGTTTTTGTCGAAAACTATTTTAAATATCTTAAGTGCATAGATACTATAGCGTAACAAGTCATAGACAACCATGGCGTTACCCTGTTGCTTAGTTACGTACGATTGTGATGAACTCACCGAGTAATTTGTCTTTGTGAAAAGAATACAGGTTGTCATCGTTTCATCCTTGGCCCATGTGTGGTCCAAGTGTGTGTGTGTGTGTGTGCGTGCGTGCGTGCGTGCGTGCGTGCGTGCGTGCGTGCGTGCGTGCGTACAAGTTATGGCAACGGTAAAAATATTATGACAACCTGTATCATTGTATACATACAATACACATAAATTAATGCTATTACCTGGTGAATTAATTAATGTTATTGATGCGGGCTACCTTGGGCTGCTTGGTCATAGGAAACCCCTAAAATATGATTGATTTTTTTGGGGGGAGAGAGTGTGAACGATCTCGACAGCGATAACTTAAAAAACATCTCTTCCACTGCGAGAGGTGAGACTATTAGACAAGACCGTGACTGCAGGAAACCTCGTAAAAACAGTGATTGATTTATGCAAACATGTCTAGTGTATGCTTATCGCTGTCGATTTTCTGACTCATGGTTAAAAAAAGAAGGGGGCGACACACGAGGGTAGCACTACCCGGCACATTTGCCCCCTCTACACCCGCAGTGAGTGCGATCAACGAATGTAAATAAGTGAGTACGTCATCAGTGTTTTAAGTACAAGAACGCTCAGACAACTTTCACTAATGCTATGTTGACACAGCCTTAAGGCGGTTAGCCTAAACGGATAACCTATCCGTTTTAAACGTGGGTTGTTCAGACAAAAGATGTTACGCCAGCTAAACCTTAGACCTGCTTAAAATTGCAGGCTCAGAGCGTGTTCAGACAAATTTGATCCGTCTTACCTTTAGACCGCGGTCTCACATTTCTAAGGCTGAACGTCTCTGTGTGAACACAGCTTATGTTACCAAAGTAAACATCAGGCAAGTGCGAACGTGTTAGATTTCCTGCAGAAACTGTGACTAGGAAGAACCTATTAAACGAGTGTTACATTACGTCGCCATTTTGATTTGACGTTCTCGTTCGCGGTAAACGCATGCGCGACACAATGTGAAATCACTTGAAACGGTAGAAATAGCATATGCTCAGAACGGCCTTGTGCTCAACAAATATTTAGATTTTACCTACAAAATGAACAAGTAAGAAAGAAATAAAAAGCGGGAAAGTTCGTTAAAAAAACCCGCAAAAGCGGGAACGAAGTGAGTAAACGTATCGTAGTTGATAAGTTCAAACAGCGAGACTCGCCTCGTTGTGAGGAATATATTCACTGATACCATATTACACGCTGTTGCACGTACCCAAAACTGGTTAGTAAGTGTGAAATTGGATACGATTTCAAGCTGGGCGAATGTTAGTGAATTATTACTAGAATGTGTTTTAATTGGAAAAAAAAATCACGCAATCCCAAGAATCTACGCAAGTTTTGTAAGGACAGCGAAGGGGGAAATACGATCTCTGTCCTGTCTGTCTGACGGCACAGGGAGTGGGTTAGTAAGTAGAAAGGTACGAATTATAATTAAAACTACGGATGCATCAATACATTGAACTATCGATGCGTTGCAATGGTCGATGTGACGATGCAATACTATCGATAGGAAATCTAACTACGGCTAGTCGATAGTACACTTAACTATACAAAGCAAAGATAGTTGGCAAACCAAATAAGTACGAATTAGATTTAAAAACACCTACCTTGCGTTTGAACGACCTAAGTGATTATTGATACGGCGCCAGTCTTGTCAACCCGGGAACTGGTGTGCTTTTAACGCTCGCGCATTAATAGCGCGGCCCTAATAAAGGAATCGACGTCATCGGCGAGCAGACGACATTTGAGAGTCAGTCCCACCAGCGGGCCCCTGAATCGGGGCCGCTGGTGGCACGGCACGGGGCGTTCTTTTCATCGGACGCGTTAACGGATACGTGTACAATCGAACCGCATCACGACACAACGAGGTGGAAGGGTAGGATCGTGACTGTGGGGTGCCAACTCGCGAACGAACATTCCTGAGAAAGCGGCTCTTCGATAAAGACGTCGTAATTTAGTATAGCGTCCATTTTGTGTCATCGCGTCAGCGGACAAAATGCAATGATTTACGATAGCGGATAGATACTCGCCGTGTGGAATTTGTGGCCCGTTGGCCTTGGGGTTGTGACTGTTCCTCTCGCCACTCCCGGTGGGAATTTAGGAAGTATGGTGGTAACAGAATTGCGGATAACAGAAAAATACGTTTAGTAGAACCAAAATGGCTGGACGAAATCATTCCCTATACCCGCTGTGTTAAAAACGCGTCACTTAATAGACTCACATCTGCCCGTTAGTAAAATTAATTGGACTCATACATAGGTAGAGGTACTTTTTGTAAAGGGTGACAATTACCTATAGCATACTTGTTATAAAGAGGTACTTTTTGTAAAGGGTTACAATTACCTATAGCACACTTGTTATAAAGAGGTACTTTTTGTAACGGGTCACAATTACCTATAGCACACTTGTTATAAAGAGGTACTTTTTGTAAAGGGTTACAATTACCTATAGCATACTTGTTATAAAGAGGTACTTTCTGTAAAGGGTTACAATTACCTATAGCACACTTGTTATAAAGAGGTACTTTTTGTAAAAGGTTACAATTACCTATAGCACACTTGTTATAAAGAGGTACTTTTTGTAAAGGGTTACAATTACCTATAGCACACTTGTTATAAAGAGGTACTTTTTGTAAAGGGTTACAATTACCTATAGCATACTCTTATAAAGGGTACTTTTTGTAAAGGGTTACAATTACCTATAACATACTTGTTATAAAGAGGTACTTTTTGGTAAAGGGTTACAATTACCTATAGCATACTTGTTATAAAGAGGTACTTTGTGTAAAGAGTTACGATTACATATAGCATCCTTGTTATAAAGAGGTACTTTTTGGTAAAGGATTACAATTACCTACTTGATTTGATCCTCCGTCGTTCCGAGCATGTTCAAACAGGAACATTCCGCCTCTCTTCGGATTTAGTTAAATTGGGGGCTTTGGATTATACACATATATTACGACTATTTGAAAAAAAATTGGAAAGGCCAATCCAGTCAAACCAGAATCGTTAAGCATAGTATCATAAACATAGTATCATAATACAATAAACATAGTATCATAGTATAATAAACATAGTATCATAGTATAATAAACATAGTATCATAAACATAGTATCATAGTATCATAAACAGGGATTCGGAAAAATTATCGTCAGAGCGATGAGTTGAATGAATGCGATTTCGGAAAGAAATCTTCTTGTTGCCGTGAGTGAGTTCTTCATTCAACATATCTTTCATCGCAGATATGTAACCTTTCACAGCAGTAACTTAAGTTGAACGTACGAATGAGGTGACGAGGCACGCATGCATCACTACAAGTGGCGCCTTCATTCACATGCGTAACGTAAACATGAACCGTTATTTTTAGGATCCAATATATCTCCGGAAACCACAAGGCGTATTTTAGTCCAAACATGCGTAGGTGTTTTCGCGCATTGCGTTTATCATCCATACGAGATAAAGATAGATAGATAGATAGATAGAGAGAGAGAGAGAGAGAGAGAGAGAGAGAGAGAGAGAAGGGAGAGAGAGAAAGAGAGAGAGAGAGAGAGAGAGAGACAGAGAGAGAGAGAGAGAGAGAGAGGGGGGGGGGTGAGGGGAGAGAGTGTGTGTGCTAGTGTGTATGTGTGTGTGTGTGTGTGTGTGTGTGTGTGTTTGTGTGTGTGTGTGTATGAGAGAGAGAGAGAGAGACAGACAGACAGACAGACAGAGAGACAGACAGACAGAAAACGACCTTCCCAAATAGACCATAACTAACACTTATCTCGCCCACACTCAGTTAATTCCGTCAGTGGAGTGTCCAGAAATAGACAAACATAGACAAATAAACCCACAAGTAGGTTTCGTGACCGATGAGTGCGCTTCGGGGTGTCTTATTGATCGACCTATTGATTACGCACTTTCTTTCAGATGTGCAAATATATGGCGTTGACGTGACATTGACGTGACGTTTACGTGGGTTGGTGAAAGTTACGATGTGTTATTAGAATGCCATCACAACTACGGACAGTTGTTCGGGTACTTCTGGAAGTCTGTGACGAAGTCGATGGTTTTCACACATCCATCACTACTTATTGGGTCGTATTTATTTTATTTCATTCTCGGCGCGCTTAAGAAGTGAACCGTTAAAAGGTCCATCCTCAATTCAATTTTTATACTCGTCTCGTTTTAGAATAATTTCGCGAAAATCGACCCTCTCTACGACATACATCTAGCATACTACGACATACATCTAGTATATTACGACATACATCTAGTATACTACGACATACATCTAGCATACTACGACATGCATCTAGCATACTACGACATACATCTAGCATACTACGACATACGTCTAGTATACTACGACATACGTCTAGCATACTACGACATACATCTAGCATACTACGACATACATCTAGCATACTACGACACACATCTAGCATACTACGACACACATCTAGCATACTACGACACACATCTAGCATACTACGACACACATCTAGCATACTACGACATACTAGCCCGTTTGTGCAAATGTGTCATTTAGTCTTCAAGAATCAGTTGATAAACTAATAAATTATTTTGTATTGGATACTAAAAATCGTAAAAAAGGGCTTAAGTGGTCCGGCTCTATACACTTATGACACGAGGCTATTTAAACTTTCGCAAGTTATGTTAGCCGATCATTGTTTTCGATGATCTTACTATAGGTGCGATAACATACCGGTTAGATAACATACCGGTTAAAAAACCGGACTCTCAATCGAGATAATCCGTTTTTAAATCCCACTGCGGTCGCTTCGAACCTTTGGCAAGTTTGATCACCCCACGTTGCCACAGTTCACCCAGCTGTATAAATGAGTACCTGGCAATATATACAGTGGTGGACATTTGAACGAATAGTCTTCGCGCAGTAATTGCAGCGTGGCTGAATGCTTCCCGGAGAAGTTGAGATGGTCTTGGAATTAACAGGTCTGCCAGGGATGAAGTGTAAAGCGCTTTGAGCAGTCCTAAGGACTGGATACCGCGCTATATGATAAGTTACCTTTACCTTGCTACTCCTAGATTGTTTGCATTTCGGGCGCCACCCTTTCGTGGATTCATCTACGACCCCACGGACGTGTCGTGACAGTTTAATTTTTTCGAAATGTTCTGCTATTACCCTTTCTACGAACGATCAAATTGCCCTTTGCAGTTATTACGTAGAGTTGCCCGCAACGCTACGCTACGCAAACAATTACGTACACTTGTTGACAACGTCGTGCGTCTTTTCTTCGATTGTCCAAATTCCGTAATACAAGGACACGGCTACGCAAGACGTTACTACAACTGCCACGTCGCAATTTCAAGAGTTGTATTCACAAAAGTCGCCAAGACATTGATGTGGCCGCAACAAGTACCAAGGCATAGATGGATATTTATGTGACAATTTGTAAATATCGTTGTCATGACAGTCGCTTACGAACTACCAAGTAATCCAGTATGGGGAATGGGTATTTTTGCTAGTTTTAACTTAAGTATGCTCTCGTGTTTTAAGCTGACTACTTGAACTTTTAGCACCCTACACCTTTAAACATCAACCAACCTGATTCGCGACAGCCGCCCCCTAGTGAGGAAGAAGTGTTATGACCGCCTTTTCTGAAAATTTCTACAGTACACGGTCGTTGATTATCACACCAGGCATCTGCGTTCGACATAACTGCGGGCCCGCGGGCCCGGGGCCCTTGATTCTTCTGTCGGGCCCACAACTGTGACAAGTCACAGGCCGGTTGGCCCGCATGATTTTTTGATATATTTAGTAATATTTATTTTGCGGAAAGAGATCGACTTTGGCGATTTGATGGATTACGTTACAACTTACAACATTTAATCGCCTCATCGCTTCAGTATCGAATACTTATATTTAAATGCAGATTTAGTGGTACTCGCAAGAACCCTAGCGTGAGTACGAATGAGGTTGCATCTTGGGAAATCTTGAGGAGAACACGGGATTGAATTTGGTGGATTTTATATTTGTCTAAAGCGTGGAATATTGATCGGATAAGTATTATTATTGCGTGTATATTAAACATAAACTTACAAGAGTCCTTGTTTAGTCAATAGTTGCTGTTAAAATTTAGCTGTAGGAGTAATTTAGGGTAGTTTATATCGTAGGTCTCCGAGGACTCGGTAGTGTGTAAATTCGTGGGCGGAGGTGCAGGAGGATGATTTACATTTCGTGTGTACGGGGTGTAAGACAGTGAAATATCTGCAGGAGCAGGTGATTGAGCTAAGGCATATGATTTTGATGATGACAGGGCAGGGTGAGACAGAAGTGAGCAGAGGTGGTGAGAATTATGAGAGCAGAGGTGGTGAGACCGAGGAGAGCAGAGGTGGTGAGACCGAGGAGAGCAGAGGTGGTGAGACCGAGGAGAGCAGAGGTGGTGAGACCGAGGAGAGCAGAGGTGGTGAGACCGAGGAGAACAAGGAGAGCAGTGGCAATGTGAGGGAGAAAGCTGGTAAGAAGAAGAAAGATGACAGAAGGCAAAGAATGCAACAAAAGAGAGGTAAGCGGGTGAGTGGAGAGGGATTGCCAGGTGGTAAGAGAGTAAAGGTTGATGATAGGAGAGAAAGGGGCATACTAGTAGTGTGCAACAGGAAAGGAGCTTTGCTGATGTAGTATCACAGGGGAAAGCGAGGAAAGCCCGGGTATTTATGGGGGATTCCATCATTAGGAAAGTGGATAAAATTGTAAATAGAGGAGATGACATAACAGTATGCCTACCAGGGGCAAAAGTAGAGGATATAGCAGAGAAGGCAGGACAGGTCATGGGTGGTGGCACGGGAGGTGCTGTTCTCGTGCATGTGGAAACGAACAATGCAGAGAAGAAGGGAACGTCAACCATCGTTGGTAAGTACAGGAGGTTGATCAAGACACTTAAAGAGGCACGAGTTGGGCAGATCGTATTGTCGGGGATATTACCAATAATGAGAGGCAGGGGTGAGGAATATAGGAACTGTAGAAGGATGGCGATCAACACACAGGTACAGAAGGTATGTATGGAGGAGGGAGTAGGCTTCGTAGACATGTGGTTAAACTTTGTGGGAAGAGGTGACTTTTTCATGAGAGATGGACTTCATCTGACAGGGAAGGGCGCTGCAGCTCTTGCGTGTGAGTTTGTCAGAGTTGTCGACGAGGGCACAGGTACCATAAATTATTTAAATTAGATGCGCAGGGGGAACTGACAGAGAACACTCAAAGGAGTACTACTACAAATACACATCCAAAGAAATGTTCACCAATAATTTCAGACAATGAACTTAAATGTGTATGCTTAAATGCCAGGAGCATCTTCACTTCACTTCACTTTCCCATAACCCGTAAGGATCGTTGGGGCACCATTGATGACTTTCTAACCAGCTCTCTCCACGTTTCCCTGTTCTCTACAGCCCTCTGGGAGTCAGCGAACTCCATTCCTGTCCACTCTTTGATGTTGTCTTCCCACCTCTTCTTCTGTCTACCTCTTCGTCTCCCCCCTCTTACGGTACCTTGCAAGATAGTCTTTGCAAGGCCAGATGATCGTGATACATGACCGTACCACTTCAGTTTACGCTTCTTAACTGTTGTAAGAAGGTCGTCATATGGTCCGATGGCTTGTTTGATCTTGTTACGGACAGCATCGTTAGTAACATGGTCTTTGTATGATATGTGCAAGATCTTCCGGAAGCATCTCATTTCCATGGCTTGTATCCTCTTCTGTAGATCTGCTGAAAGGGTCCATGTTTCAGAAGCGTACAGAAAGATGGACATGACAAGGGAGCGCATCAGCCTTATTTTCGAACTGACCGTGATGTTTCTGTCGTTCCATAAGGGTTTCAACCTTGTTAGTGCTGCTGTTGTCTGTGCAATCCTGGCAAGTATCTCCGGTTTGGAACCCTCATCTGTGATAATTGATCCCAAGTACCTGAAGCTTGTTACTGTCTCAAGTCTCTGTCCATTAACTTTGACCTCTGCGCTGATGCCTTGTGTGCTGTTTGTCATCAGTTTGGTCTTTTCGGCACTGATCTCCATGCCGTATGATGAAGATGTTTTCTCAAGGCGCTCCACTAAATTGACTAGTTCTTGTTCATCTCCTGCTAGGCCGTCGATGTCGTCAGCAAAACGAAGGTTGGTGATTGTCCTGCCTCCAATGCTGACAGTGCCTTGATGGTTTTCTAAAGCATCAGTCATTATCCTTTCCAGAAAAATGTTGAAGAGCGTTGGTGATAGTAGGCATCCTTGTCGAACTCCAACAGTTGTTCGAAACCAGTCTCCTATGCTGCTGTTGAAGGTTACTGCACTGGTGGCATTGTCATATAGGTGTTCAATGGTTCGGACAAGCTTGGAGCCAATGTTGTACTTCCTCATGGTTGCCCATAGGGCCGCATGCCATACCTTATCAAAGGCCTTCTTGAAATCTATAAAGACATGATACAGGCTTTGCTGATGTTGAAGGTGTTTCTCGCAAAGGATTCTAAGGTTGAAGATCTGTTCAATGGTGCTCCGTCCTGCTCGAAAACCCGCTTGTTCTTCAGCGATAATCCCTTCTGCCTGGGGTTTGAGTCTGTTGAGTAGTATCTTCAACATGACTTTGCTCGGGTGGCTGATGAGGCTGATTGTTCTGTAGTTTTGGCACATCTGTAGGTTGCCTTTCTTGGGAAGTATGATGATCAGTGACTGAGTCCATGGGGTGGGCCATTCTCCTGTCTGCCAGATCTTGTTGCAGATTGTTGTAAGTGTGGTAATCAAGGCTTCTCCCCCAGCTTGAACCAGTTCTGCTGGTATGTTATCAATTCCAGCTGACTTTCCTTTTTTCAGAGACTTTACTGCAGCCTCTACTTCCTCACGAAGAATGGGGTAGTCGTCCTCTTCAGTAGTCTGTGGACAGTTTAGTACTACTGGGTCTCAGTTGGTGTTGTGGCTGTACAGTTCTGAGCAGTATTCTGTCCATCGATTGAGGATCTGCTGTTCTTCTGTCAGGCATTTCCCTGATTTGTCTTGGATAGTAGTAGTTATCCCTTTCTTCACTGATGTCAGGTCTTTCACTATTTGATAAGCCTTCTTGCTGTTGTTCTTGCTCAAGCTGTCTTCCATTTCACAGCACTGTTCTGCTATCCAGTTATCTTTTGCTCTTCTCATATCTTGTTTGATCTTCTTGTTGACTTCTCTGTATTTTGCTGCACCTTCAGGATCACATTTTCTCCTTTTCAATTCCCTTCTTTTGTCACAAAGATCTAGGATGTCTTCTGTGACCCATGGTTTCTTTGTCCGACGGTGTTTTCCAAGGATCTCGCTGGCTGTGTCGGTCACTATTTTGTTGAAGGTGTTGGTCAGCAAGTTCACGTCGGTATATTTGTCATCCAGTATGATAAGTGATGCAAATTTCCCACCTATCATTGCTTTGAATGCTTCTGCTACATCAGGATCCTTAAGTTTCTCGATGTCAAATTTTATTCTTGTTGGCTTTGGTTTGCTGATCCTCTTCAGGCGAATGTGGAAGGTTGTAATCAGCAAGTCGTGATCACTTCCGATATCTGCTCCTGGAAAGCTTCGTGTCCTGGCAATGTTCACTCCTGTGTGAAAGCGCCGTTTCACCAAGATGTAGTCGATCTGATTCTGATGTTTTCCATCTGGGCTGTGCCAGGTCCATCTTCTAGATGTTTTGTGTGGGCCAAATGTGTTAGCCAGCATCAGCTCATTGTACATTGCAAATTCGAGGAGCCTGTGACCTCTCTCATTTGTTTCCGCGTTGCAGAAAGGTCCGCAAGTGTCTTGCCAGTTGGTCTGCGCATCCTTTCCCACTTTAGCATTCCAGTCTCCTAGTACAATAAGAGCATAGTAAATAAAAAAGTGAGTTAGACATTATGGTAGCAGATATTGATCCTCATGTAATAGGCATCACAGAATCATGGGCAAATGAAGATATAGTAGATGCTGAGTTAGCACTGACAGGCTATGTAATGTTTGGGAAGGATAGACGAGAAAGAAGGGGAGGTGGAGTAATTTTGTATATTAAAGAATCTATCCAAGCATATGAAATTACACTGAAAAGTGAAGCAGATAGTGTGGAAGCAATTTGGTGTAACATAGTTACCAGGAACTCAACATTAACAATAGGAGTAGTTTATCGTAGTCCTAACATAGGACAAGAGAAAGATGTAAAATTACAAAAGGCGATAAGGGAGGTGAGCAAGGGAGAATGTGTTATAATGGGCGATTTTAACCATGGCCATATACAATGGGAATCATTAGAGAGTGCTGGAGGTGACGACCATCAGTTTCTACTTCTAACACAGGATTGTTTCCTTACTCAACATGTCTTGGAACCAACCAGAGGTGGGAATGTGTTAGATTTAATTTTGTCTTCTCAAAATGAATTAGTTGACAACATTAAAGTACACAAACCTTTGGGTTCAAGTGACCATAACCAAATCCATTTTAATATAAAAGTAAAGACAGGGAATACATATAAAAAACAATGGAGGAGGAACTTCAACAAAGGCAAATATAAAGTGATGAGAACATATCTAGCAAATAGAGATTGGAATAACTTGCTGAAGAACAAGACAGCAACAGAATGCTGGACTTGTTTAAAATATGAGATTGAGGGCATTATTGAGAAATTTATTCCATTAAGAAAACAAGGGCAAAGATCCAGGAAAAAAACCTGTCAAAAGAAGCTATTAGAAAAATTGCTCACAAACAGATGTTGTGGAGGGTCTATAAACACACTGGAAATGTAGAAGACTACACAAACTAAAAAGAGGCACTTAACCTAGCTACAAATTAAATTAGAAAATCTAAAAGAACCTTTGAACAAAAATTGGCAGGTAATATAATAAATGACAGCAAGAGTTTCTATGCTTATGTAAGGAGTAAACAGAAAGTTCGAGATAAGGTCGGACCACTGGAAAACAACAGTGAAAACATAATTTCATATGGGTTTTAAATGGCAGAGGTCCTGAATGAGTATTTCAGCTCAGTTTTTACCACAGAAGATATCAGCTCAGTTCCAGTTCCATTGACTAAATTTGAGGGCAATAAATCAGAACATTTAGGGCAGTTATTTGTAACTCCTGAAATGATAGCAAAGAAAATTAAGAAGATGAAAGATAATAAATCACCTGGAGTTGATGGAATACCACCAAAACTGCTAAAGGAAATTGTTGATCAAATTAGTACACCACTTGCAAACTTATTTAACTTGTCACTAGAAGAAGGAATAGTTCCTTCAGAATGGAAAGAAGCAAACATTACGCCGCTATTTAAGAAGGGATCGAGGAAGAAGCCAGAAAATTACAGACCAGTGAGTTTAACATCAGTTGTATGTAAATTACTTGAAACATTAATTAGATACCACATGGTGGAATTCCTCGTAAAACATAAATTAATAAATACATCTCAACATGGATTCCTAAAAGCAAGGTCATGTCTAACCAATCTCTTATGTTTTTTAGAAGAAATTACAAAGTGGGTAGATGACGGGTCACCAGTGGATGTTGTCTACTTAGATTTTCAGAAAGCTTTCGATAAAGTGCCACATCAAAGGTTGTTACTTAAACTAAAAGCCCATGGTATAGGCAATGATGTAATCAACTGGATAGAAAAGTGGCTTACACACAGAAGACAGAGAGTAATAGTAGACGGTGAGATTTCAAACTGGAAATCTGTTTTGAGTGGGGTACCACAGGGATCAGTATTAGGCCCTATACTGTTTTTAATATATATATATATATATATATATATATATATATATATATATATATATATATATATATATATATATATATATATATATATATATATATATATATATATATATATATATATATATATATATATATATATATATATATATATATATAAATGATTTGGAGGATGACATATCTAGCAAAGTACTCAAATTTGCAGATGACACAAAAGTATTCAGAAAGGTTACTAATGATACAGATAAAGAAAGTTTACATGATGATCTGGAAAAATTAAATGGTCAGAAAAATGGCAAATGTTATTCAATTTTGGGAAGTGTAAATGTATACACATAGGACATGGAAATATGGACGAAGAATATAAAATGGGGATGCTGTACTAGGTAGAACCACACAAGAAAAGGATTTAGGAGTAACATTTAATGCTGACATGAAAGTTTCAGAGCAATGTGGGATTGCTGCTTCGAAAGGAAATCAAATTCTAGGGCTAATTAGGAGAACTATCACGTATAAGGAGAAACATCTAATTGTACCCCTGTACAAAGCAATAGTTAGACCACATTTGGAATATTGTATTTAAGCATGGAGGCCATATCGTAAAAAAAGACATGGATAAGCTAGAAAGAATACAACGAAGAGCAACTAAGATGATTCTAGAATTAAGAGACCTTAGTTACGAAAGTCGCTTATTACAATGTGGTTTGACAACACTAGAGACCAGGAGACTAAGAGGAGACCAAATAGAAGTGTTTAAAATAGTGAACGGTTATGAGGATGTTGATAGGAATATGGTCTTCAAACTTAAAGAAGGCAGTAGAACCAGAGGACACAAAGCAGCATTAGTTAAGGAGCAGTGTAGGTTGGACATGAGAAAGTACTCTTTCTCACAGAGGGTGATAAATGAATTGAATAAACTGCCAAATGATTGTGTTAATGCTAGTAGTGTGAATATGTTTAAAAATAGAATTGACATATATTTGATAAGGGCGGGCTACACATAGATGAGAAAATTGTTGGACTCTCGATAAGCCAATGGCTTCCTTGTCCACTTAGCATCTGGAACTTGTTGTTCGAGATGGCAATCTTGTTAAATCTTGTTAAAATTCCGACAGATGGCGCTTTTATACATGAACGACATATTGTCCGTTATGAGAAACAAATTCCCATCGCGTTGCAATAATTTATAATGAAACTTATGAAAGCAATCAGCGTAATTTGCATATTTACAGTTTGTTTTGTTTATTGTTACATTTAGGTCGATATCCCGAATATCCTCAGTCTGGTGGATGTACTGTTGACGCCTGCGGCCAGCACTACAGCACTACAGCACTACAGCACGTCAACGCGGCTTCTCGCAAATGAAGCAAACGAAGAATGTGCACCGCAATGAGTTGATGGACACGACACTGTCAGACATGATGACAATGAGTTGATGGACACAACACTGTCAGACATGATGACAATGAGTTGATGGACACTGTCAGACATGATGACAATGAGTTGATGGACACAACACTGTCAGCCATGATGACAATGAGTTGATGGACACGACACTGTCAGACATGATGACAATGAGTTGATGGACACGACACTGTCAGACATGATGACAATGAGTTGATGGACACAACACTGTCAGACATGATGACAATGAGTTGATGGACACGACACTGTCAGACATGATGACAATGAGTTGATGGACACAACACTGTCAGACATGATGACAATGAGTTGATGGACACAACACTGTCAGCCATGATGACAATGAGTTGATGGACACGACACTGTCAGACATGA